>CM050166.1:126464058-126924058 GCA_027410445.1 Discoglossus pictus
TTAAGAATATGGGTTTCCTGGTGGTCCAGTGTTTAGGATCTGGTGCGTTCACCGCTGCGACCTGGGTTAAATTTATGTCAGGGAACCAAGAGGTCACACCACCCTGTTGCCATGCAGGGCCTGGTCAGTTCTTGAATGGGAGACTACTACAAGTCACTAAAAGCATCACAAACTATACTTTACTTTTCAATATAATATATGACAACTCATCAGTAAATATTCTGAAAATATTCTGATTAGCAGTGCAGGCATATTACACAATTACATCATTTCCTATATGACAATTTAACAGTAAATATGGTTATGTACTTCTGTAACATCAAAAAATGTACTTTCATATCCTGGAAATATCACCGGAGGCATACTATATGGAAAAATAAATGATTTTCTTCTAATCATTTCAAGAGCCAGTTTTCATTTGCATAAAGTAATTTAGTACTTCAGTTTTATACTTGTGTAACCTGTGCAAAGATACAATATTTTTATCAACTTTTCAACCTTGATTAGACAAGTACCTAAACCAGGAATTTATGCAAAGTGGGAATCACTGAAGCAAGAAGTTTACAATCTTATAAGACAACTTGAATGCTTTTACTCAAAACATGTCAGCACAGCTATGACTTCCTCCTCATTACAATTTGAACTTTCACAACTTCTATCTGTCTGTTTCAGTTCCTTCTCTGCACAGATACCTCTACAAATTCAGCCTCAGGCTCCTTAGGGTACTCAGTAATGTCAGGTCACATCATTCTATGTAGCAAAGAGCCCCGCTTAGCCGCCGTGCTAACTGGTCTGAGCGTTCCTCAAATCTTACTGTAGAAACTAAACTTTGTTAAAGTGCTAACTTTCCAGACATGTATTGATTGCAGATTGCTATGATTTGTTTCTTTAACTTCACCTTGGTGATTATCAGTTCATATCTCTTGCAATTTTTAACTTGCAACTTGAACATATGATAACAATGCAGTGACTAAAAACCTGATAACATTAATCTGAATTATATTCCGCATTTAATTATACTGAATGCTAGTGATAGTTAACTTCGGGAGGAATTTACAAAGCACTTTTTCACCTTAGATGAGGTGAGAAGAGCTCCAACAATGTAAAAAAGGCCGTTTCTCCTACAGTAAGTAAATCAGGAGATAAAGCGAGATGCATTTGAGATGCTTAGTAAATTTCCATCTAAAGCTCAAATTAAAGTTTTAAAAGCTATATTGAAACTCTTAACTGTAAATTTCCACCAGTCTGAATTCTGATCGGGCTCGGAATACAGTAATAAAAAATGGAAGGCAAATGCATTGCATTTCCTAAGATGCTATAACTGTGAAAATATTCTAATTAGCAATGCAAGCATGATACTTTTCTTTTGAAACAAACCTCATGCCCTGAATAAGAATTTTACAATTCTACTCAAACAAGTCAAAGACATTTTAAGGGCTCTTAATGGATGATAGAATATCAGACAAGACTAATTTAACTTTTTCTGTTTTTAGATATTTCCTGTACTTGTATAGAGAGAGAAAACATATTTTATTGGTTGACCTTCCTGTCCTTTGTGGTGAATTGTAGAATTTCTGCCAGCGTCAAGTCTCAGCCAGAAGTAATGTGTTTTAAAGACTCAGGTTTTTTTAATAGGGTTATAACAAGACAACATTTTCAAGACAGAGTAGACTGTTATTTACTTACCAAGGATATATGGTCTTGGAAAATGTAAATAGTCTCCCTTTGAATAAAGCTTTAATCACATTAGTGCCACTAAAGCACAGTACTGGTACAAACACTAATAAACTTTACGCGGGTAGTGTAACAATGATTTCTGATTGGATAGTTTGCTTTAAGATTTTCCCTTACAAAATGAACAAACTTCTCAACTTTTTCTAAGAAAATAAACACTGTGTACACTTTATCCACCCCTTTACACACTGCGATCAGAGTAACAAATGCATGCTATAGGGGTCAGGCATGAGCAGCATCGTCCTTCAGTGCAGGCGCCATTCTCCTTCACAATGTTTGGCAATATGTCATTAGTGACATATATCAACAACAAAGCTGGAGAAATAATACCATACCAGCGCCTGGTAAGTTACAATACATATTAGTAAAATATCTATCTAACACTAACATTAACACACTACACTAGCCCATTACACCCTATGAGTCTGAATATCCCATGGGATTCCCCAATCATGCAGTGGGGCCGTTAGGCCCCTTCCCAATAAGCCTTGGGCTTGGGTTTCTAAGTATCCTTATGGACCCCTTGGCAACAAACATTAACCTGTTATCATGTGGGTACTTACAGGCCCCATGGTAATCTAATTTATATTCATGAGGGTCTATGTGGACCCCTATGGTACCTAAATGTAAACCCCTACCATGGACCCCATAGCACCATAACTACTTCCATAGGGGTCCTTATGAACACCCATAGTCTCTAACATAACCCCTCAAATAAATTAGATTAAAAAAAAAAAGAATTACATAAAAATACAACTACATAAAAATAAAAACTTACAGAGATATAACAACAAAAAATACACACAAATAAAAAAACAAAATTACCTAAAAAAATAAATCAAATTTCAGTATTTTTCTGATTTGTTAAGATTTCAACCAATCAGATTTCACGGACTAAAATCTATTCTGGTTGAAATGACAGCATCAGAATAGGGCTTCATAGCGAATCTTCTGTGATTATTGATGGAAAGAGCCTTTTACAGATGAGATATATAGAAAAATATTTTATATTTAAATAAAACTAATATTAATCTACTTATATACAAAATACACTGCTATACGGTGGGGTATTTGATCTGCTAATTTTTTATGTTTGTCCACTAACAAAGAAATGACCAGTCTATAATTTTATTGGTAGGTGTATTTTAACAGTGAGAGACAGAATTCAAAAAAAAGAAAAAAAAAACGCATGTCAAAAAAGTTATAAATTAATTTGCAAAAAAAATAAGTATTGGACCCCTTTGACTTAGTACTTGGTGGCAAAACCCTTGTTGGCAATCACAGAGGTCAGATGTTTCTTGTAGTTGGCCACCAGGTTTGCACACATCTCAGGAGGGATTTTGTCCCACTCCTCTTTGCAGATCCTCTCGCAGTCATTAAGGTTTTGAGGCTGATGTTTGGCAACTAGAAGCTTTAGCTCCCTCCAAAGATTTTTTATGGGCTTAAGGTCTGGAGACTGACTAGGCCATTCCAGGACCTTAATGTGCTTCTTCTGGAGCCACTCCTTTGTTGTCTTGGCTGTGTGTTTTGGGTCATTGTCATGCTGGAATACCCATCCACGACCCATTTTGAATGCCTCAGCTGAGGGAAGGAGGTTCTCACCCAAGATTTGCCCTGTCCATCTTCCCTTTCATGCGGTGCAGTTGTCCTGTCCCCGTAGCAGAAAAACACCCCCAAAGCATAATGTTTTCACCTCCATGTTTGACGATGGGGATGGTGGTCTTGGGGTCATAGGTAGCATTCCTCCTCCTCCAAACACAGAGAGTTAAGTTGATGCCAAAGAGCTCGATTTTGGTCTCATCTGACCACAACACTTTCACCCAATTCTCCTCTGAATCATTCAGATCTTCATTGGCAAACTTCAGACAGGCCTGTACATGTGCTTCCTTGAGCAGGGGGACCTTGCGGGCGCTGTAGCATTAAAGTCCCTAGTGTGTTACCAATTGTTTTCTTGGTGACTATGGTCCCAGCTGCCTTGAGATCATTAACAAGATCCTTCCATGTAGTTCTGGGCTGATTCCTCACCGTTCTCATGATCATTGAAACCCCACGAGGTGAGATCTTGCACGGAGCACCAGACCGAGGGAGACTGGCAGTTATTTTGTCTTTCTTCCATTTGCGAATAATCGTACCAACTGTTGTCACCTTCTCACCAAGCTGCTTGGCGATGGTCTTGTATCCCATTCCAGCCTTGTTTAGGTCTGCAATCTTGTCCCTGACATCCTTGGGCAGCTCTTTGGTCTTGGCCATGGTGGAGAGTTTGGAATCTGATTGATTGCTTTTGTGGACAGGTGTCCTTTATACAGGTAACGAGCTGAGATTAGGAACACTCCCATTAAGAGAGTACTCCTAATCTCAGCTTGTTACCTGTATGAAGGACACCTGGGAGCCAGAAATCTTGCTGATTGATAGGGGATCAAATATTTATTTCCCTCACTGACCTGCAAATCAATTTATAACATTTTAGGCATGCGTTTTTCTTGTTGTTTTTTTTGTTATTCTGTCTCTCACTGTTAAATATACCTACCATTAAAATTATAGACTGATCATTTTTTTTGTCAGTGGACAAATGTTCAAAATCAGCAGGGGCTCCCCCCCCCCCCCCCTACCCCACTGTATATACCATCTAGTAGTGTATGTTGTATCCTAATGGATGAATATTGGTTATATTATTTTTTAATTAATTAAAATATAAACTATACTGGTAACTTGGAGTTGAAACTCACGATGATGAATATCAGCACCATGGAGGATGAGTGTTTTATAAATTCAGGTCAGGCAGATGTTCACGCTAGATGCTGGTTACACACACCTAACACATCCATTACATACCTCTTTCACTATTACTTGCGATGAACCGATATGATCTAGCTAGCTATATGGGAGATGGGGCTTTAATAAATCACACAATCAACTAGGATTGAAGATCACAGGGTTAATTCAAGCTACCTCGGTCCCTTTAGCACCTATGATCCATTAGTACATTTTCCCAATGAGTTTATGGAGGTATAAAATGGCAGCAATGCAAGACAGCAGAGGTACCAACATGTTGCTCTCAATAATCATGCTATTGCAGAAATTTAGAGCCACCTTCTATCATTTGACAGCAGAGTGAGAACAAACATAACACAAAATGTATAGAATCAGAGTGTGATTTTAAAATAATTACAAAAGCCGTAGCTCATTCATACCCACCCTTTAAAATTTGTATATGTTATTTTATCATGTGACCTAAATAAAAAAATGTATTAATAAAAAATATTACTACCTATATTCTGAAACGAATAATTGCTAGTATTGTTAATTTATGTTAATAGCAGACTGCCCCCACCCACATATTGGCCTGCATTGCTCAAATATAAGCAGTTTGACAAAACCTTACCATTGACTTGAATGAGGGTCACACCCCTGCAACGTGATTGGTTGAAGTAATGCTGTGGCATCAAAGCATTTCTCAGTAAAAAGTGCAGGAATTTCACAAATTCAAAAATAATGTAAAAATACAATGATGATATTTTCACAGTGACATGGCCCAAATTGTGCTGAATTTAGGGGCCCATTAATCTACCTACACCCCATAAAAAAGTTGGGTTAAATGAATTATGTACACAACTAATAACATTAGCAACTATTTAAGTCATAAGCATAAAAGCGATTTAGCTAACTTTGTCTGTGCTTTGGATGCTTCCATCTTGGATGGCTAGTCTGTTGCCAGAGGGAGAGGTTTATGCTCCTCTATTTACTACTGTTGTCAATAAGCCATAGCATAAAAGCATTTTAGAGAAAATCTTAAATTTAGCTAACTTTGTCTGTGTTATGGATGTTTCCATCTTGCACTGCTAGGCTGCCTGTAGCCTGGGTGAGAGGTTTATGCTCCTCTATTTATGTCTATTGTCAATATGCCATAAGCAAAAAAAAAGCTTTTTGGAGCAAATCTTAAATTGAGATAACTTTGTCTGTGTTATGGATGCTTCCATCTTGCCTTGCTAGTCTGCCTGTAGCCTGAGGGAGACGTTTATGCCCCTCTATTTACTTCTGTTTTCAATTGTGCTGCTTAGAGTGGAGGTTTCAGCAGGGCTGAACAGAGAATCCACAAATACTCACATTCCTCTTAGAGTCTAACCATTAGTCTTATTCTATTAGCTACTTGCAAATGCCTTAAACTCATACATTGGGCTTTGGGTGATTTTTTATAATATATATATATGCATTCTATTGACCTGATAATTAATGCCAATAAGTAATATTTTCCAAATATGTAGCAATATTAAGAGTGATTTTAAGTGTGTATAAATTTACCAATTGGGCAATTGAATCAGGCCCCATATTAGGAAGAAAGATAAAATGGAGCCCTGGAGTAAAGTATATAAGAGTTAAATATTTAAAGGATGTGTTTACTTTTTGCTACCTAAATACCTATGGTTATTACAAAAGTTAATTATTCAAAAGACCATAATTCTGCAAATTCTAGAGGGCTCTATATAAGCACAGAGCATATTTTTTTACAGAAGTTTTTAGTTAGTGATCTTCTATCCAAAATAGTCTTCACTAACTAAAAACTTCTGTAAAAAAATATGCTCTGTGCTTATATAGAGCCCTTTTCAATTTGCTGAATCGCAATTTAATAAGGCTGTTAGTCAATATAGTAAATTCTAGTTTTTATACAAAATAAGTTTTCCAAATACTTTATTCATTCTGTTTTCAAGATGTCCTGGTGGTACATTTTTCTTGCCTCATTTGGCAAATATAAGGCTTCAAAGAACACACTAAAGCTTCCGCAGGCTTTGCCTTTGAGCCCAGTAAGTAAAGATCAGCAGGTGGAAATTTCTATGGACAAATATAGCATTTTTATAGCAGGGCGAGTAGTTGAGTAGGTGGATGTGCTGTGTATTATTTGAATGCTGATAATTCAACCTTATTAAAATATATTGTGTAGTCTTTTTTTAGAGAATTGTTTTGTACCATAGGAACATTTTGGCACTGCTTCCCGCAGGCCTGCTGGTAGTACAAATGTGTGTTCATTGTGTGAAAAGAGCGCTTTTATGTCACACTTGATGCAAACTTTTATAGATTTAGATTTACAAAAAAAAGAAAATGTACATGTATATACTGCTCCAGATTTCTGAATATATAATTACTATTATACAAAAACTGACCTAGTTTTCCAAGCTTTCAAATTCCATACTAAGCAGCATACTCAATAATTACAGATAAACGGTCAGATATGCCGAAACGGCTTTGAAATGCTAAATTGATTCAATCTTGAGGCTCACACTTTCACGGTACATACAAATGTAAAACTTATGTAAATTACAAAATACAGCTACTCAATGTTATCTAGCTACAACATTTATAAACCGTGATTTATTTACTAGAACAGTATATAAATCGGGTAGAGTTGAAGTAGAGAGCCTAAAAAAATGTTACATTGATGACCTTATACAAGTTTTACATAGGTCAAGTAAGGAACATATAAAAGTAGAGATCCTTTAAGAGTTCTACATAGAAGAAATGAAGAGCTTATCTGACAAACGTAGATGAAGTCCAGATCAATAAAAGATCTACAGAGAATAGTCAAATTTATAAATTACCGTACTTACATAAGTGAAATAGAAAATGTATAAAAACAAAACTTTTAATAATTCAGAGTTTATGAAGATTCTCCATAGAAGAAACACAGAGCCTATAAAGGTACATCATATATGAACTTACAAATCTGATTAAAGAGTTGCTTCAATATCATACAGTAAAGAGCTCCACCACCATCATTGGAATGTACCATTTGGATATGTACATATAGCTAACCCCCACGAGACCTAAATGTTAACCTTGTGCCACAGATTATCACCTACCACTGATGCCCCTAATGGACCTCTGTGCACTCAACAATTAACCCTGTTGCCCCGTGAGTCCTCTATCCATCTATCAACCTTTTTAACCCTGATGCCATGGAGGCCTAGCTATAAGATTTATGCCATGGAGGTCCTGCAAGAACCTCTATGGCACCTATCATGAACCCTTATGTCACAGAGGTCTTGTAAGTACCTCTGTGGCATCTAAAAGTAACCCTCCAGCCAAAGGGGTCCTGTAAGAACTTCTGTGCCATCTAAATTTAACCCTCCATCCACTGGAGTCCTTGACATGTAAATCCCCTATGAAAAAGTTTGGAATAGTGCCCTTAGTACTTAAGCTTCCCTCTATAAATCGCAGACACTTTTTTTACTGGCAATGAAGAGTTAACTTGTCATTAACAGTTTGTAGAGAGGGACTGTGGAGGGAGGGCTGGCAGAGGTACAGGGGAGGGCTGGGTATGGTACAGGAGAAGACAGGGGGAGGAGCAGGAAGGTCTGAAAATGTACAGAGGAAGGCTGGGGTGAGTTGTTGTGGAAGGCTGAGAAAGGTGAAAGAGAAATCTGGGGAGGTGCTGGGGATGTTTGGGTAGGGCTGAATTTGGGGATATAAAATAAAACAGATGCATACATATATAAACACATATAAATATATAGTGGGACACTATTAAGTGGATTAAAATGTAATTAAATTGACTTTTTCTTTTTTACTTGACACTTAAAGGGTTAAATATTTGATATTGAAATACAGCACTTCCGAAATCATAAGTAACCCCACATTGAGTGTTCACAATAACAAAAAACTCCTAACTTTAGAAGGAATCAATGAAAAACATTTTATGCTGATATATTAAAGTGTGTCACCAACTGCAATATAATTGATGTTTTACCTGAACAATATGGTCATCAGTATTTCTGCTGCATCACCAAGGTCATTACAAGTTACGTGGGGTGGTCAGGACATTGATAGGATATACTGAATGGAATGTAAATCACTGCAATATTGACTGGTTAAAACACATTCCATTAATTGCTTTTATCTATCACAACAAGATTTATGTGGATACTCTAATGATTAAAATACCACTTTTTTACCATGGTCTAATGAATAGAAGGAAATTGGTACTTAAAAGCATTTCTGTAATACTAAAATTCATGTTTTTTTGTATCTCCTCATAACCATGTTTTATTAGAAGGTGCTAGGGGACAAAATAAATAAAGAGAAATATGGTATAGAACAATGGAAATATTGTAATATAAAGAATAGCTTTGCAGCAAGCAGCTTTCACTCGAACAAAAGCAAGAAAAAAATATTGTAAACTAAATGACGGGATAATATTTTTATTCCCCCCCCCCTTCCCCTGTATCTCTTTCCCCCGTCTCTCTCCCTCCCCTGTGTCTCTTTCCTCCCCCTTTCCCCCCGGTCTCTTTCCTTCCCCTTTCCAAAGGCGCTCATTGTGAGGCCCGCAAGTTAGAGGGGGGAGAGCCTTGCATTGTGTGGCAAACCGCATTGCCAGCCTTTAAATTTTATTGCCGTTTTTTGACGGGGAAGTCGCTAGTGTGTATATGTTTACCATATCATAGCCATTAGCTAGCAGGGGAAAGGGACACACTTCTGTGTGGATCCCCTGTGTTTGTGAACATTCATTAGCAATTTGAGTTGAATGTAATGCAATGGTAACTTGCTTCAGAAACTGCTGCTTAGGCATTTTAGCACGTCTCATACAGTCTAGGCCTGACATTGCAGACATCTTTGGTATATGTTGTGTGAACATGCCTACTATTGTACACTTTTAGTTTATGATATATCAGGGTAGATAGCAGTGGCGGCTGGTCCATTGGGGCAGCTGGGCAACCGCCCTCCCAAATTAGAGTCCATAAAAGCATATTTTATTCTATAATTTGTTTTATTCTTTATTCCTATAATTCAAACAGACAGTGGTTATCTTTTTCCCTTCCCTCTTTCATTTTCCTCCCCCCAAAAACATACATTAAAACAAAAAAACCTTGTCTGTGTAATGCATTTACACGGCGGCTGTCATGCAGTCAGGTACATGAAGGTGGAGCCACTGAGTTACTGGGACGGCGCCCAAAGCCTCTAGATAGGGCTCTGCTACATGGAAGAGAGGCTCAGCAGAGCTCCCTGTGCAGCCTGATTAAAAGCTGTTGGGGCGTCTGACTGCAGCGTCCAATCATTCCTGCCACTAGAGGCACTGCAGAGCACATACCATACCTCATAGACACATGCGTAGTCGTGTGTGAGGGAGAAGTTAAAGGAGCAGCATGGAGCAACATGATACCAGGAGGTGGTCACAATAAATGTAAGTATTGAAGACAGGCTCTTATTTATTTATTATTCCATAGAACTTTCAACTACATTATGTTAGTCTCCTCAGCATCCCAAGTCACTCTCACAGTGAAGCTACTTGTCAGTTCTCTCTAGGTGTGATTGTTTCTGTATAAATGTATGTATATATTGCATGGCATGTGTGTATACAGCATGCTGTGTGTGTGTATGTGTGTCAATATATGTATATTGCATGCTCTGTTTTATGTGTGTATATATATATATTCATATATTGCATGTTGTATGTGTGTATATGTGTGTGTATGTCTGCAAATATGTGTGTACATGAATTTTGTGTATGTGTGTATTTATATGTATATACCGATTGCTGTGTTTGTGTGTAAATATATGAATATTTTGTATGTTGTATCTACATATATGGGTATACTGCAGGCTGTGAGTATGTGTGTAATTATATGTATATATAATGCATACTGTGTTTATGTGTGAACATATTTGCATATATTGCATGTTGTGTTTGTAAATATGTGTATATACAGCTTACTTTGTGTGTATTTGTGTGTAAATATATTGCATGCTCTGTATTGCTGTAAATAGATCATGACTTGTATTTATTTATGAAAATGCTTTATATGTGTATTTTGTATGTTGTATAACTGTAAATATAACTTCCTGTATGTGTGTATATACATATATATATATATATAATTTCTGTTTTTCTTTATATGCATATAACTATATGTATACTCAGGGGTGGACAAAAATAGTTAACACTTAGGAGCCAAGAACACATACAAGCCAGACAGAGAGTTTGTATGACACTGTAATGTATGTATGTATGTATATATATATATATATATATATATATATATATATATATAGTCTCATAGGTAAAGATAAAGAGAGGGGGAGAGGGAAAGATAGAGAGAGGGAGGGGTAGAAGATAGATAGATAGATGCAGATAGGGATAGATAGAAAGGGATAGACAGAGATAGATATATAAATAGATAGAGGGATAGAGAGTTATATCTGGCCAGAAAATACATCTTAATGGTAATGTACTGAGTGCAGTAAGGGTCAGCAAACAATGAGCTCACAGCTTACATGTATGTACACTACTGTAACGGACAACATAGCCAGGCTTCGTGTTTTACTAATAATATCTCTAGGCCCACACACTTGCACGCACTTCATTGTGAGGGTCACTTAATTAATCTCTATTTTTAACAAACTATAAATTGGGCATTTCATCCCATAAATCATTTTATGTGTATCCTGCTTCCTGGACAAACTGTCTTTCATGATGGATCCCAACATTCTTGCAATGAATTTTTACATTTTCTAATTTTTTAATTAGTTTTATACCAGGCAGATTCATGACATACAGAGTTACATTATTGTTTAGTGGTATGTTCCCTAAGTATACAAGTTTGACCATATTCCGTGAACCAAAATACTTCATTGTATTGTTAAAATTGGTTAATTCACTACTTGGATCACCTTAAATTGCAACCACTGTATTGATCATGAGATTCGCCTCCTCCTATTTTAACAATTTTCCAACTGCACATTTGGGTGGTTTCTGTTATCATTATGATTTAAAAAGGAGCCAAACAACTATGTGATAATAAATGGCTTCATATGATCACCATCCTTCAATAAAAGTAATATTTTCAAAATAAATGCCAGCATTTCACAATTTCTGCCAGGGTTTGCAAACTTTTGAGCACAACTGTATTTGCTCTGACCGATTATTTATCTTCAATCCAGAATGAGTTTGTTATTTCTCAGCATTCTTTTTCTATTTATTCTAATTTAAAGGTGACATCTAAACTGCTATTGCTTCTAACCTCTTGAGACATTGTCACTGTACATAAATGTTTGTCCAATAAAACAAGGTATCGCTTAATACTGCAATACTCTGGGTATTCATATGAGTCTTAAAGATCCTTACATAAATACAGCTGCATGTATGTTGTATCATTGTAAATCTGACAAAATTCAAAGGGAGATTGCTTATCCTTCATATAAACACAAATTATTGTTTGAATTTCTACAAGTGTACTCTTATATAAATGTGTAAAAGTTGTAGTAATATTAATTTAACTGTCATAGTTAAGATACAGTCTGATTGGCTCATAACGTAGAAATTGCAGTTTTTAAGCAATCTGCTCACAGAGCTCATTGCCAGTGACAAAAAAATCTATTTTCTTAAAGCTTTTTATTGGAGGAGTATTTGTCAAACTAATTCCATAACTTTTATACAGATAGTTAATTTGATCTAATGCTGAACCACAATTTAAAATAACTTAATTTTAAGTAGAACTTGACTTTTAAACATTTCTAACCATGGAAATAATAATACAATGTTATTTGTTCCTGGCCACACGTATAAAAAATACACTTACATTTACACAATATTCACAAAGAGCTCATACTTCCAAAAAAATAAAATAAAAACCAGCTAGCCAAGTTTATTTCATTTGATCCAACCTTTCAGTTGTTCACAGTTGAACAGCTATCATACCTTTCATAAATTGCTAAACTAATTGTCAGTCATTCATAAACATTGTCAACATGTTTCCTTTCCACATATATATAAATTAGTGCTGTATCCAGAATCATAAGTGGTGCACAATTGTATATCTCTTATAATCTCAACATATACTGTATATATACCAGCATCAACAGTAATTTTATATAATCATATAATCCATATAACTATATCACAAAGGGTTTTTCAACAATAGTCTTCAGTATACACCGCATGTACCGAATAGGATATTCCAAATTGAGCAAAGATCACTCAACCAGAATGAGTATGCTGGGGTATTTTTCTTCAAAAAAATCATATGTAACAGATAATATATAAATATAAATATATATATATATATATATATATATATATATATATATATATATATATATATATATATATAATCTATATATAAATGAGTCCCTTAAAAGCAGAAAATCAACTGAAATGGGCAATAAATTACATAAAAAATTATTTTAAAAGTGTATTTCTAACAATGTAGTTTAATGTCAAAATAGGTGGGGAACTGAGTTCCCATAAGTTCCCCTTGAAAAAAAGGTCCTCATTATAAGTTTAGCATAGTGGATAGTTAAATAAAGTAAACGAGTTGATCTGCATATGTGATCAACTTCAATGAGATGAAACACTATGAAATTCTGAAAACATCTGTAACAAATCTCAGTTTATGGGTGAATGCTGAGAATTAGGTTTGGGTAAAATAATGTGGATAGCTGTAGTAAACCAAGGATTGTGGGAAAGACATTTTCTGATACTAAGATCCCTATATAATGTATTACCTTGACAGGGGGTTAACATAGAATTGAACTTGGTCCTATTATATATCCTGTGTCCTCAACATGTTTTACCATATATTACCTCTCCAAGATGATGCTATTGGTATTAATACCATATTGTATGGTAAATATTTTATATTTATGTAATTCCCTGAAGACATTGTGAATGGTGCATTTTCAGTAGTGCTAAACAGGTACAGTATATAGCTACAACTTGAAGATTATGGGAACGGGAGTGTAAGTATAGTGTGGTGATTAGCACCAATGTAAATAGAAGGTTAAGAAAGATACTAGTCGGAGACCAATATAATAAAACGTAACCTTTTTTTGTTACAAATTGAACTCATGAGACACCCAACACATGAGGTGCATTGAGATAAAATATAAGTAAAAATAAGCAGTAGAAGGATAGGAGGCCGTAACCAGGTAGATAAAGCCAAATAGCTGGTACTGGTGTGGGGAACACTGCACAGGTGGACTGTGAGGTAAGTGTGAGATCCGAAAGTCTATGGCTGTAGACCCCCAATACTAATACTAATGGAGACAGCGCTATCCCCAAGTAAAGTAATATAGTCTCCACATTACCTAAATCTGAACTGTAAGGTAGCTGTGTGGACACAAGCAGCAATAAAAAAAACTCTGGGAACGTTTATTTCATTAAAATGTATTTTTTTAATTCATTTAGAAAGCTGATAGGTTGGTGCTACCAAAAAGAGATACTATCGGTGTTATAATAAATGTAGAGAACCATCTAAACAGAAATGTATATTAAAAATAATTAATTTGAAAATACCATATATGTTTTCTACTAATGTACTAGGATAAGGATGGTCTTGTCCGTGAAAGGACTGTTATGGTAACTAGTATCTAGCATGAAAAGGACATATCCAACTCTTATGGGGGCAGAGAAACAAACACTGCATCATTATCCAGCATTTATATGATCTAAACTTATAAGTGTGTGTTACGGTCAATCAGCCGAGTACCAAGTCTATCCAGAAGACAAAGGGGACTCACTACATAGACAATGTAATTCTCAATTTATTAAACCCCAACCAACCAGTGAGAGTTGTGAGTTCTGGAGCAATATTCAAGTTCATTAATGACTGTCTTTTAGACACTTGGGGAAAGTATTTTTTGACATCAGTCTGGAAACCGTGATTATTAGTCTAGGTTATTATTGACATCATTATGGTATGGTCAATTTTTTCCAACAGTTATTCCATTTTTCTTACTACAATACAGATTAAATTAATTACGCCTATGTCACAAAATCTCCCCATTTTAATCACATTGAAGGAATCAAATAATTTTTAGTACAAATAAGCAAAAGATCTTCCCAGTAATTAAATGTTTTAGGAAAAGATAGATTTGCAAATATTACTATTTACAATAAAAAAAAGTTTAAATCAAATACCATTCAAATATTTTTATTTATATTTTTTTAAATTCAGTTTCGCAAAGATGTACAAAAATGGCAGTATATGGCACATGGTAAAAAGTAAAATATACCTTCTTTGTCAGTTCTTCATTTTCCGTGTTCAGAAGTAGACAGAAATATCCGAAGAATATATTGGCAATAAATAAGATGTCTGAAAAGAAAATGAAAGTAAAATGATTTAGGTTAATTAAGCACTTAGAAAATGTGCTAAATAGCGCTAACATCACCTTTAGTTTGGAGTTTCTCATGGAATCATTGACACACAATACTAGTGTGAAACACTGTAATGTATATTATTTTTATTTTGTTTTATTATTTTATTTTTTAATTGGCTTATTTTTTTTATTTTGTAGCTTATTTCTATATTTGTTAATAAAAGTTACTTTTAGATACATATATAGTTTTAGATACATATAAAGGCCCTCATTCTATTGTGATTTGGCCAATTGAATAGGGCCCTAAATAAGCACATAGAATATTTTTTTTAAAGAAGTTTTTAGTTAGAGAAAACCTTGCTTTTGGATAGATGTTTACTAACTAAAAACTTCTTTAAAAAAAATATGCTGTGTGCTTATTTAGGGCCCTATTCAATTGGCCAAATCGCAATTGAATGAGGGCCATAGTCTGTATAGTATTAATTATTTTTATAGGATGTTCCCAGATGAGAAATATCTTAATAGTTTTAAATGATATCTTTTCTCTAGTTTTCCAATGTATACACTGTGGCTCATAGCTTCTCCAGTGACACATCAAAATAGAATATTTTAAACCATGTTACTTTATCACAATGGGAGATATATTGCAATATTCTGCAAACAAATGAACCTCAAGACCATTCTGCATATTCAGCTTCATGTGTAAAAATGCCTGAAGAAGGCATCTTCATTTCATTAACTTTCTTTTTTTTGTTTTATTGCTGTCAATATTATTAATTATATGGTACCAATTTTCATAGCACTATATACAATGACACAGTAACATGTAATGGGCACAGATAGCAACAAATATGATATAAAATGTACAGAGAGCATATGAAGTAATACAATAAGATGTTATACAAACTGATGCAAAGAAGCTGAGATCTCTACTCTGGAGAGATTACAATACAGTGGTGACAACAGGGAATATGAGATATATAATTTGCATTTGCGAATGTGCATTTATGCTTGATTTATGGTCCTGCAATGTTTCTTGTTCATGTGTCTCTGTGTAAGTGCATGTGTCTCTGTGTGAGTGCATGCAATTCACTAGGGCTGGGAGAGATCACAAGGGCAATTCACTGGGGCTGGGGGAGGTAATTGGGCAATTCACGGGGGCTGGGAAAGATCACAGGGGCAATTCACTGGGGGTGTGTGTGTGTGTGTGTGGGGGGGGTACAGGGGCAAATCACTGGTACTGGGGGGAAGTATCACCTGGGATGTAGATAAAACAATAAGTGAATGAAGGGACACAGACCTTGTTCTGTGTATTACAGACATCTAAAAGAAAGCTGCAATTCACAGACCAGAAAGATACAATGTATTATGTATGCTAATTTTCCCTGGGATTTTCAGGGGGTGTCAACATTGATAGAAAACAGTTTGCAAATGCAAAAAATTCAGCAAACTTTTGGGTAACTGTTTGAATGTTTATTTTGGTATTTTTTCATGCAAACAATTTTTTTCATACACTACTAATTCTCCTCTATCAGATGCATTCATAATCCAACTTACTTGCATATACTGGGTGAATAGACTATTAAAATGCAAGTTATTACAGTTATTGTGCCAGGGAATTATGAATGAATGTGTGAATTATTGAATCCATAATGTGTAGACATAATACACTTTTGTATTTGTAGTAAAGCAATTCATGCAATATATATATATATATATATATATATATATATATATATATATAGGTACAAGTCACTATTATATTTGCTGAAAAAGTATTCAGTTCATATGGATAACTAAAGGTTGATCAAACAATGAGAAATAATTGTTTATGCTATACATTATAAGGTCACATGGGTGTAGGAGCCAAACAAAATCTGGGGGGATACCGCATATAGTATAAGAATACAACACAACTGCTTCTCTACACACATTGGAAAATCTGGGGGATTTGTCCCCCTCATCCCTCCCAGTTCCTACACCCATGATGACAGCCTAGATCAATGTAGGTGAAGTTAGTCAGCAATTAAAAATTATTTAAAATGATTAAACCAGAGTACAGGTTTACTTGTGTATGTTTTTGCTTACAGGCCATTTGACAGCTAGGCAATATGACCCTATATTCATAACTTATCTTGAAGGCATAATATTATGCATTATTAATCACTTTCTTTTTCTTGATGTAACCCCTTTTTGGTGCCTGGGGGTGTTTTTCAGTCTGAGGTTCAGTGTTTGCAATGAATGGTGAGAAAGCCTACCCAATGAGTTGCTGCTTAACATTATTGCCTGCCCACATGAACCAATTGAGAGTGAATAGTTATTAGACATGTTATAGTTTTTATTTAAAATGGGTGTCCCGCTGCCCTTACCTTGTTCACAATGGCAGCCATCCAAATGGCCACATGTACAAGTATTGTAATGCTTATTGTTTTACATATGGCAGTCAAACATATTTAGTGACCAAATAAAATAGATACTTTAAGCTCATTGTTCAGCAAATAGGCCACGTGTGTCACTTATCAACAAGTATGGAAATGTTTAATTTTAGCCATCGTAGAATAGACAACATGAAACTGTTCATTACTAGTATCTTTCTCTTCTGTAGAGCCTACATCTGTAAAAATATTCAGAGCTAACAGCCTACAAGAGATATAAGGTATTATATTAATAGTAGTTCACACAGTTATAGGCACATTTTAGATTTTTGAAATACAATAAGTAAGAGTAAAATGAAAAATACCAAAAGTGATGTAAAGGTGACGCCTTTAAAAGCTAACTGAGAAGAAAGAGACTGAAAACTCTCCGGATACTAATATCTGAGGAAGGGATCTTTGTAAACTATAAAAGTGTAGTTTATTTCATGTCAGTTAGTTATTAAAGACATCCCCTTTAGTTATGTTATCACAAATGTATGCTAACAAGTGGAGAGTAGAAAGGACAGACAAAAAAGTTATAATATTGTAATGAATTCTCTGTAAAAACCAATATGGGAGATTTTTACAAAGCAGTTTTTACCACCCAGCTTCTAGTGTAATTGAAAATCATAGTGGTAATATCTCTCTCTCTCTCTCTCTTTCTTTCTCTCTCTCTCTCTGCTGCAAAGGGACAAAATGGCGGTCATTCACAGTCCCAAAACATGAATCTAGCACATTTACCTCCAGTAGGATATTTAAAAATGTGTGCTGACAAAATATACCATAACATTTATTTTCACATGTATCTGTTTAATAATGAACACAACAAAACTTTGACTCCTATTAAATTGGACCTTTGTTGCCATAGAAATGATGATGCCATAAAAATGTTCATTCTATAAATAAACTGTTTATTTGCTCACTAAATATGTATTTTCTGCAAAAATAAAACTATGTTTTTTAATATATATTTTTGTGACTGTATGCAACATTTTTACATTTGATAACTTTCACAGGTGCAACATTAAATAAGCTTCAAATCATAAAAAAATCTGTTTTCAGATAGCTTTAATCTAAATAAGTAACATTCATGATTTAAAAATCTGATACACCATCTGGTTCTTTAGCTATATACATAGTTCTCAATAAGAATAATAGCCTGAGAAATATTCAGAAATATTTTGTTCTAAAATGTAAGTGATCCATAAAAAATGCTTAAAATGAAGCTGGTAATGTTGTGTTCTATTTTATTTCTGGAACTACGGCTTCATACACATAATCATTTACTTGTACCTGTTAAATGCATTTTAAGCATTAATTTTAGAAGAAACATGGCAAGACAGAGCAATCTGAAGTTGAACACACTTCTGGGACAAATTGCAGAAGTCCAAGGTCCCTACTCAAATGAGTAATTGTTAGTTACTGGAGCCCGTAATGTAGACCGTAAACAATTCAATTGGCGTCTTTTAGCTACTCCCAAACGATTTGCAGGTTACAGGCTGAAAATCCCTGCGGTTGTCAAAATCGTAACTCCGACCCAGCTAAGCCTTTAAACTTTCAACCCCGTAAATGTTACAATCGCAAATTCAATTGCTACAATTCCTCAAGTCTGCAAATGTAATCAAGGAGTTAATACACATCAGGCCACCCACATGGACTATAACATTTCCTTCATAAATTTTTATTATTTTGTACATTGACGGATTGCGAGTCCGATGGCATATGGGATCTCTAAACACTAATTGATTGTGGTTTAAATCCATGTTTTAGTGATGTCATGATGATGGTCTCATTTATTATTGGCTGTTTCTAAATCGGTAGTTACAGCCTTGCTTAATTGATCATGATCATGCCCTAAAATGTTACTTATGATTGCATGGTTTACGGTTTAGGCTTTCGGTCAGGTAGCTGTGGCTTGATCAATTGAATCGCTCTGTAACTGTTGCAATTTTCAAGCCTTTCAATTGAATAGGGGCCCAATTATCTACATTTAGGTATTTGTAAAGTGAAGTTACTCCATATTAATCTTCTGAATCAATGGCCTAAAATCACAAACAGCCTTATTAAATTGCGATTCGACCTATTGAATAGGGCGCTATATAAGCACATAGCATATTTATTTACAGAAGTTTTTAGTTAGTGATCTTCTATCCAACAGCAAGGCCTTCACTAACTAAAAACTTCTGTAAATAAATATGCTATGTGCTTAAATAGAGCCCTATTCAATTGGCCGAATCACAATTTAATAAGGCTGTAAGTCTTCACAGTTTTAAAGTAAAGCTTCAGTGTAAGTTTAAAAAAAAAAAAAAGATCAACTTTTTATTTTTAAATTACAATAAATTAAAAATATGTTTTACTGCATAGAAAAAGGAAGTTTGTAGAAGCTTGACAAGGTTCAGCAGGTATTGAGACCCCAAATCTGACTAATTACCCTACACATTAAGGGAATAATAGCCTAATAGAGGAGTCACATAACTGCAATGACCCACTTGTAAACAAGAAGTAAAAAACAAACAAACAAAGGAAATAATAAAAAAATGAGAATCCCTGTGCTCTCAGTTGTGACCTCCTACCTGGAAGATTTGTACCTCATGTAATATACCCCAAATCTAACTAATCACTCTAATATAAGAAAGAGTAAGTATAAAACTTACATTATGTGCCAATAAAAAAAATTTTTTTATAAAAATTGTGAAAAAAAACAATGCAATGAGTGAATAAATATTATATAGTAAAAAGTGAAAGAATAAAAAGTGCTAAAGAACATCAATAAATAATAAGTAAAAGATTCAATAAATGAAACAAATCATTAAATATGCACTATCCTTAAAGTAACCAGATCAGGCCACCCACATCAAAATAAGGGGTAGATTATGCACCCCTATATATATATATATATATATATATATATATATATATATATATATATATGTGTAGGTTTGTGGTCTTTGGAGGAGGGCAAAGGGTATTACCCCACTAAATATAAAAAGAACTAGAGAAAAAATCAGCTTTGAATAATTACAGTGGAATAACAAAGACAAGAGGCAATGGTATTACATATAAGCAAAAAAAGGGTAACACACAAAAAGGGACCTTTGGTACAAATATTAGCATTTAAGAACGGCAGAGTGCACCTTAAATTAAATGTCTGCTTACTTAGGTGATGTTGCAGCATACTAACTCTTATGTCAAAATCACAAGGACCGTTTTTAAGGTCTATATTATTTTCTCTTGGACTCTTGGAGAAGCTTGACATCAACAATCCAATATGACTATCTTTAAATATTTTGAATGCAAAGAAAGTGTACATCTTAGGCTGTAGAATAGATACAAATTGCAGGTACAGATAGAGAGGAGATATCTTTAATAATAAAGGGAGCTATGGCAGCACTATGGCTTCTTCATTAGACTATAGAACTAGAAAAACAAAATAACCACTTTAAGAAAATAAAGTAATTTCTGTACATTCAATTTTATTTCTTATTATGAATTAGCTAAATTGATCAAAATAACCATGGAGTTTTCTTTCTTCTACATATATTTTTTTATGTTTTTTAATCTTAATTTACTTAATTGATTAAAACATTTTCATCTTCACAAGTTATTGTTAAATAGTATCAAAACAATAACATTACAACCAAAGAGCAATGCTAATTGGGCCATCACATAACCTCAATTTACTTATTATACACTCTCTTCATTATGTGTATTGGTAATTAGGTTCCCAATTACCAGTCCCCTTCCCTCCTGCTCACTATTAACGCTCTACGTGACAGTAATAAACAGAGTTCAGGGGGTAGATAAATATCATCTGATTAAAGGGATAAGGAAGTTTCCCTGCATTTAATATTAAGATAAACTATACACACTAAAGTGTTTGGGACCTATCCTTATACAGTCGCGGGCGCGTGTCCGTGCCTTGCGCCACAGTGTCGAAGGGGTGAAAAAGTTGTACTGCAGGCAAAGAACTATTCCATCCTCTGACGTGTCGCATCGTAACGGCGATGAGTCGACAACGAGGCCATTGCAAAGTTCGGCGCGGGCTCTCTGCCCCCCAGGGCCTCGGGCGCCACTCTCATAGCTCAAAGCCTCTTCTGTCGGTGCGCCATATGCAGCACGTCGGAGGGGGAAATACGTTTTTGTTGCCTGCACTACCTCCTGTTCACCACTTCACCACCGTGGTGCAGCACACGGTCCAGTGTTTGTTTGCGTTTCTAAATATAATTTTATTAGTGCTTAAGCTTTGTTTTCACTCATTCAAACCCTCCAAGCAGCCTCTGCAAAGGTCTGCCCCAAGGCTCATCCATACAATGTTTCTACTGGTTGTAGATGGACTAGCCACTAGTGACTTTTCTCAACAGCATGCTTGCATATTGTCCCTAAAAATTGTCTACTTACAGTGGACCTCTGTAAATGCTTCACATTTCTTAACTTTTAAGCAGCCAAATATGTGACGAAAATGTTTTTGATCTTTTATGAGAAAATAGATATTGAAATCTGCTGATTTCATGACCATCTTTAGGCTGGAGCTCCATCCATCTTTTTTAAGATTGCCTAATTACTTGATGCATTACTGTGGCCCTTGTGGGTACAATATGGATATCATTCACCTGTACTACAATCAGACCACCAGAGAACTATGTAGAGGTGTAAGAAAGAAATACATAACACTGTCCAGCAAATTTTGTATGCAGCATTTCATCCTGAAGGCAGCATGGTAAAACTGTGGGCAATCTTGGAGGTCTTCTCCAGACCTAGCTAAAGCAAATCCACCCTAGCGCACCACAGGAACCATGCTTCATGAAATACACTGTTGTGATGCTTTAGCTGAATGTTAAAGTAATGGCAGCCATCTAGTGCATGTTAAAGACAAAAACATTTATTAGGTAGTAGGTGAGTCTCTTGTTCTTGTATCTTTTATCACTTCCCGTTAGCTGGAGCATTCATGTTTTTTTTAATCTATTAATCAATCTTGCTCTTTTTCTCTTCCTAATTATGATCTTAGTCAGACTTAAACCTTTCAAACATTATATAGGAACTAGCAACTTCACGTCAAAAAATGACGGTCAATAAAATTGTAAGGCTGGGATTGCTTTTTGGAGCACAATGTAAGGCTTTTAGTCCTGTGAGTACCTTTGGCGCTCATTGCTCCCCTCTCCCCTCATGTACTTTATACTATTATATTAATTAATATACTTTACCCATTTCTAATGAATATATCCAGGAATGAATATCCTGAAGAGCCAACAATAGCTTTTGATGTTCCTGCAGCATACAATGTACATTTGGACTGTTGGTGACCTGAGGCGAAAGTGCCAGCAATGTGGCAAGTGTGCAGTGTAAATAGGCTGCGTGCGCGAGGCCAAACCGTTTGTTTAGTTGTATAAAGCGGCATTTTAGAATGGTAATGTTATTAGTTGTAAGGTAGTGTTGTATAATTGGCTGCGAGTGTGTATGTGTTAGGCGGGTCTCAAGCATTTTCCGTCCTTCCTAATAGTGTATTTTTGTTTTTTTCGGCGGCCATTTTTTCTTTTACTTAGGTGATTCTCGAGTGGCGATACTCTGCAAATTCCACTTAAATTCGCACGCAACCTCACTCCCAGACGTCCTGGCTGTTCCCCCGTGCTGTGTGTGATGTTTTTTTTCCGTGTTTTTTTTATGTGCGCGGGTCGGCCGTTAAATTCATATTTTTTGCCGGGCGTATTTTTTTTTCTGTAAGTGGTGGTTTCACTTTCCAAGTACTTACTTGCCGTAATTTTTTACGAGATTTTTTTCTAAGTGCTACCGGTCTTGCACGGTGAATTGTGCACAGTGAGCACCTTCAACGCTACCTGCCAGGGGTCGTAGGGATGAGCGCCTATTGTGCTCATCTCCACCAGTGCAAGGAGCGCCTTTGGTGCTCCTTGCCAGCAACCGGGCCGTAGTTGCGAGCCCGCAAGTGTTAGCAACAACCCGTATTGCTCACAACAATATATGTGATACCTGTTTAGCACTTCACATGTGTTCCTGCATGCAGGAGCGCTATGTGAAACAGAGATAAACGGAGCATTTTAGCAACATAGTGCTCAGAATTCTGGTGCCCAACAACTGATTTAGCACTGATTGGCGAATTTTAATTCACCCTGACAAGTATGCAAATATATAATACAACATCACCAGAATAAATCCATGCACTCTATTCTCTACTTATCTTTTGTGTGTGAAAAGCTACTGGATTACGTTTTTTGCTCACTTTTTCTCACAAGCTTCATATTCAGAAGTCTTTTCATTCTCGTATTATCATGGAACTAGTGCTTAGATTGCTGTGTGTGTCTGGGTATGGAAAAAAATGTGCTACAGTTTTGTTATTCTGTGCTAGGTGCATAAAAACACCTTCTTATTCTTACACCCATTTATACTACTAATTCCAGTTATGTGCAGATAAAATAATTTGCAAAGGCTATGTGAAGATGACAGATATAGACAAACAATGATATTGTGTTTAACGTATGCTTTTATAAAAAAAACAAGTGACAATTAAAATACAAAGTCCATGGCTTTTTTGATTAATGAATTCTCTAACTTTGAGACAAATGACTCGTTATCTCAGATGTTATTTGAAGCTTGCATGTTACCAACTAAAATCATTAAAGGACCACTTTAAAATAAAAAATATATATGTTTGAAAACTTTGACTAGCATTTCCTGATGCAATAAGTCTGCTTTTATGCCAGTGAGGGGGTAGGTATGTGGTGTCAATTTCAGTTAAATCCAATTATTTAAAGCCTTCTGAATATTCCCTCCTTCCCTAACCATCCCTTCACAAAACACAGTCTCATGATCCAGCTCTCCGAAAGTGATGTATGAAATGCAAATTTGATTTTTCTTCTCAGTCTCAAAAATTCTGATTTCCCCCAAAATGTTTTTATGTGCATGGCTTATGCAACTGCTAATGTTGTTAGTTTGTTACATATTGCCTTTTTTCTTGAGGTACACTGGTCCCTTAACTAACTGTCAATGATAGGAAAAGGATGTGCAGTTCTCTATCAATCACATCTTTTATGGGAACTGGTTTAAAAAAAAATATTTTATAGTGACACGTGCCTAGAATGCCCAATACATTACAAATCACTTTTGATTCCTATTGTCTCATTTTGATTATTTTATTGTTCCTATCTTGTCATATCTTGTGATATTCTGAATTCTTGTTTTTATCCCTGAACTGCTAATCTCTTTTATGTCTGCAGAACCTTTTCGCATATCTACCCACTCTTGAAGATATTCATGCAACCAACATATTGACCTTCTTCAGACTTTACTTCTTGGATCACCTGCTTAAATTGTCTTTCCTAGCCCAGGCCAGTAGGTATGAACTTTGGTTTATTTACCAGGCAGAATAAAAATCCATTTTTGTTTTGTTGATTTTATTTGGCATAGAATAGTAGATATTATGCTCCCCAAAAATTGTTCTGATGAGTCACGTTTTCTGCTCCATTGACTGGACGGACGTTGGCGTGTCAGGCACAAAACCTCTGAGAACAAACATTCTGCAACCATTATTGGAAGAATGCAGGCTGGTGGTGGAAGCGTTACAGTCTGGGGGATGTTTTCTTGGCATTGTCTGTTTCCACTCATACCACCGGAAGGCACACTCAAGTATATCCATATATGTTGACTGTCTTCCTTAGAGCGAATGGGATATTTCAGCAGGACATTGCAACATGTCATATGGCCAGAATTGTCCGAGAGTGGTTGGAGGATCACGACGAAGACTTCCAAGTACTTCCTTGACCTCTAAATTCCCCGGACTTGTACCCGATCGAGCACCTGTGGAGCCACCTCAATCGCCATGTTCACTGGATCCTCCACCACTCACTCTTCAGCAACTGTCAGATGCACTGCAGTCTGCATGGCTCAAGATACCCTTGCCAACCTTCCAGCATCTTATTGACTCACTACCACTCCGTCTAGCTGCTGTCCATGCTGCACACAATGATTAGCTATTGGCCATAATAATGTGACTCGACTGTGTGTGTGTATATGTATATATATATATATATATATATATATATATATATATATATATATATATACTACATAATCCACCCCCTAGGTTCCTACGCCCTGAGTCTGTGGTAGAATATGCAACAAAGATGTAGGCGAACTAGACACATATTCATTAAAGGGCAAATAGGTATTATCACAATCTGTCATATTCTTGTTATTCTATATCTACTTAACCTTACAGGGCACCATCAAGATATTATCAAGTTTTGCTTAAAACATTGTAAGTATTTTGTTTAAATCAAACCATAGCTTACATCCAAATGTCTATGATTAAACTTATATCAGCCAACATATCCTTTCTAACAAATTTCTATTACTACTTTTATCTAATTACATTTTCAGTAACTTGACCAAGACTTGACCCAAACAGTAGAGTTAATGTTCTATGAAGATGAAAGAAGGATTAATGGACTGTTTCTAGATTACAGTAGGGTTCATTGCCAATTGGCAACTGCCATTACAAGCTATAGATTTTGCTGTAATTTACTACTGGATGTTTTTCAAAGTGCATTTTTACAGTTAAGACCGAGAGACTGCTCTTTATTTTTATCTTATTATAACGTTATTGGTAGTGAAATCAAAGTAGTTATAGATGAATGATCAATTAACTAAAACTGTTTTAACTTTTACTTCTTTTTAAATTATTGAATCAAATGTATGTATTATTGATCACATTAATATCGTTCATTGTAGAAAATGAGACCAGTAAAGTGTATCTTTTCCTCTGATCATCATTACATTGATTGATATCATATTACATTGATAATAAATTGGACATAGCCATTATGATTACTGCATTAAGCACCTTTCTAATATCAAATGCCTTTCAGTACATCAGTGAAAATTTCTGTGTATGCTTTTAAAAATATCTGAAAAGTTGGGATCTGCCTAATGCTTAAATAACTAAGACTATACATCATATAAATGGAAAAAAGCCAAGAACTGGGAGACAATAACAAATTCAAATCAATATAGAGGATTTAGTTCTGGAATGAATGATTTTTAATTGTGCTGTTTTAGAAAATCAATATGTAATCATTATGTGCAATCATAGGCTGTAGCCAAGTGCAAAATTCTGATTCATAATATAAGCAAATGTACAGTTCTCAGTAGACAAGAAAACCACACACATGAATATAAAGCATAATATATATGTATATATATATATATATATATATACACACATATACATATATATATATATATATATATATATATATACATATATATATATATATATACATATATATATATACATATATATATATATATATATATATATATACATATATATATATATATATATATATATATATATATATATACACACACATATATATGTACGGTATATATAAAAAACGAATCTGCATATATGTATATTTGTATGCGTCTGTGTGGGCAAACACATCTTAACGGAGCAAATGTGAATCATAAAATAGAATATTCTTGCATGTTGCAGGGAGAGGAGACTGAGTTTCCTAAAATAATATTGAAGATAAACGTCACTGTTGCCAGTGGCATCCTCTGCTTGTATGCAACAAAACCTTTAGGAGATAAGAGACTGAAAAAGCCTCAACCACAAAAACAGAGATGTAGTTGCAATCCATGAATCATGTATCTATAAGTATTATATCTACTATAACAGCACTGTTGATGGTAGATCACACTTGATTGCCATGTAAAGGAAATATATATACCGGTAGTTTTATGATTTACACGGTTAAATTTTGGAAGTTGATGCATGAAAACTAAAGGCTATTGAAAGTGCTCTAGTTTTACTTACATTATTTGATATAGATGCTGCTATGAGTTGTTTAGCTTTAAAACATATGAGGAAATTGAATTTTAAGTGTGCAAACATTTTTTAAGCTAATGCCCTTAGACATTTTTACAATGTTGGTGCTGTTTTTTTACGCATGATAAAGCACATTACTATCACTCATCCGTCAAAAGTTTGTGCTATTTTTTGAACTGTGAGTGGCACAGCAATAGAGAAATTCTAACAATAGCAGTTGCAGAAAAGCACAAAATATTGTTTCATATTAAAACAATCCAGTTAACATGCATGAACTTATAGGGGATGAAAATGCAAAGCAGCAACTACATTGAATCTTACATTTATTGGATTGATGAGTTTGTATGTATTAAGCATGGGTGTAGGAACTGGTGGGGATGGGGGGGGGGGCAAATTCCCCCTAGATTTTTCTATGTTTATGTGTATATATAGTTGTGAGCGTACGAGTCGTTGCTCACGCTTGCGGGCTCGCTACGCCCTCGCGTAGCGAGCCGCGGGCTTCGCGAAGCGAGGGCCGCGGCTCGCGCAGCGAGCCGCGGGCCCTCGCGTAGCGAGGTCACTGGGCAAGGGCCTCAGTTGCTGGCATGGAGCGCCGAAGGCGCTCCATGCCAGCAACTGAGGCCCCTCGCGAAGCGAGGGCCTCAGTTGCTGGCGAGGTCACTGGGCACGGGTCTCAGTTGCTGGCATAAGGCGCTCCATGTCAGCAACTGAGGCCCCTCGCGAAGCGAGGGCCTCAGTTGCTGGCGAGGTCACTGGGCAAGGGCCTCAGTTGCTGGCATGGAGCGCCGAAGGCGCTCCATGCCAGCAACTGAGGCCCCTCGCGAAGCGAGGGACTCAGTTGCTGGCGAGGTCACTGGGCAAGGGCCTCAAACCCTCGCAAAATTCACGTCGCTACTCAAAAAACACGACACACAAATTACGACACTCGATAAATTTTACGAGGAACGCAAACAACGTACGAAACACGTTACCACACATTACGACCTCGCAAACATCGGACGCAACACGCCGACATACAAACATTTAAAACACAATACATACACACAGCACATACATAAAAAACTTACCTACACCAAGAGGGAGCACCCAGGACCTCAAAAATGCAACTTACACCTCGATTTTACTCGAAATAAAACAGTTTAGAGACTAAAAAAAAATCTAAGCGAGAGAAAAAATGGCCGCCGAACAAAACGAAAACGAGGCTACAGCACTCTAAACTCGCAAAACACCACAAAACACCTACGGATATTCCGATACAGACCTATACCACACATTACTCGCCATTTTACACCAATGCGGAAGTACACGACTACGCTAACGGTTTGGTCTCGCGCACGCACAGTGTTACACTGCACACATTCAGCACGCTTATACAGCAGCTCCACACCACTAATGCTGCAGCAACATCAACACAGATTGCCAGCTCTTCATCACAATGCTTCAAAATAGGTACACTATATTCATTTACTAATTTAGCTACCTTACAATTTCATTGCCGTCATTTTTTGACGGGCAATTCGCTAGTGTGTATATATCTATAAGCTATTTTACGGCCTGTGTATACAATGAGCTGTATCCCCCTCAGAATTATTCTAGCTCCTATACCCCTGGTAACAATAATTTCTACTCCCTATTAACAGACTTTGTAGTGAAGATATAAATTCCATAACAGGCTCTCATTTATTGCTCTCAAAATGTTGGACCCTTTTCCAAAACTTGGGCATGACATTATCCTTTAACTTATCCAAGAAACATGGATGGTTTATTACTAAGCTATCACAGGGCCTATGATGAGGATGGAAGTTTTCTAAGCATCACAAAATGTTCTATTTACCATGGTGAAAAAGTGCCATCACAGCCATACACTTCTCATCTTGAAACTATTATGTCTTGAATTTATTTCTTCTTTCGTTACAGGAAATTGTCCAATATATCATCTTTTTTTTTTTTTTTTTAAATGTGACCTCAGATTTTTTCCTAGATAATAGTTATTTTGTTTTACAGCATTGTCTGCTGTGCTGTAAAAATCAATTTTGGGGTGAAATCAGAAGTGGATCTATTTGACAAAACAAGTTCATGAGAGTGTAATGATAAATATACAAAGGCAGAAGGGGTCTAAGAAATTACCAATGCACTTAATGTCTATGCTAATGTACAAAGTAAGGATACAGGAATTGTACTAAATATCTGCTTATGGGTTGTAAACTGGCTAAAACACAGGAAGCAAAGGGTTGTTGTAAATGGAACATACTCAGATTGGACTAATGTTGTAAGTGGGGTTCCTCAGGGTTCAATATTAGGTAATCTCATTTTTACCATATTTATTAATGATTTAGGAGTAGGATTGGAAAGCATGGTTTCCATTTTTGCTGATGACACAAATTTGTGCAAGGTAGAAAATGTTGTACGTTCACTCTTATAGGGGTTTACATAAATAAGAAGAATGGGCATGTAAAGCTATGCATATTAAAAGAACAAATCTTGGGGAATCAAAGACAAACTGGATTTTGTAGTGCTGTGGACAAGCACCTAGGTAACAGTGCTCAATGCCAAGCAACCTCTGCAAAGGCAAGTAAAATATTAGCATGTATAAAGAAGGGTATAGAAGCAAGGAAAGCAAATATAATTCTGCCACTATACAAATCCCTAGTACGACCTCATTTAGAATTTGAAATACAATTTTGGGCACCACTTAATAAAAAGCACATTTTAGGCCTGTAATGAATACAGAGAAGGGCAACAAAATTAATACAGGGAATGGAGGGGCTTAGCTATGAAGGAAGACTAACCAAATTAAACATATTTTCTCTATAAAAATACGCCTAAGAGGGGATATGATATTCTTATGTAAATAAATCTAGGGTCAATATAAGTCTTTGTCAGGGGAGCTGTTTGTGTCAAGAGGTTTTCAGTGGACAAGAGGTCATTACTTAAGATTGGAATAGAAAAGATTCCACCTTAAAGAAAGAAAAGGGTTCTTCACAGTAAGAATGGTTACATTGTGGAACTCTTTACCAAAAAATGCTTTTGGATATATTTAGAATAAAATGGACCTTCAGGGTTATCTTGGATAACTAAAGAAGGAAGATTATTGATCCAGGGAGTTATCAAATTGCCATAATTTGATGGGTCAGGAATATTTTTACCCCCTATGAGACTAATGATAATGTTTCAATGTTTTTGTTTCCCGTCATCTAGATCAATTAATAATTAACAATTAATCCACATATTGCAAGGATCAGAGTAGATCTAAAGAGGTTGATCTTGATGAACTAAAAGTCTTTTTTACATCCTTGATTACTATGTTATTATGTCATATACAATACTGCATCACATTTTTTTTTGATGGTTATTGTGGCAAAATAAAGGATTTTTTTAAACTTACTAGTTGTTGAATGTCACACCTGACAATATTTTCTAGAGTAGGATGACTGTATCACCATCCTAATGAGATAATGCTTTCTTCAGAACTGCCCTTACACGTTCTTAAGAACTAATGCAACGTAACTGCTGTATCTACTCCCTGTGTAATGATCAAGATGCTAAATTGTTGATCCATTTTTACTTAAGTCTTTATGAAGGTATTTATATCACAGAACAAATCTCATCCTAGAAAATTAAAAAAAGCTACAGCAATGGCAGAGGCATAAATAGAGAAGAAACAGCAGAAAATTCATGGCAGGGATTTCAATATTTTAACATACCTTTAATTGGGTAATCCATTGATTTGCCTTTAATTGGGTAATCCATTTATTTGCCTTTTTGTCAATTTTTTGATGAAATTCACCATTACATTGGAATTAGGGAATGATTAGCTTCTCTCGTAGAGAAATAAGCTACTAAAACTACTAAACTGAGACGTTAAAATGCTGTGCACCTAGCAACCTGCACAGAGCTAGACAAATACTATTTGCATGTAACAAGATTGTTATGGGAGTATAACGAGCCTACACATTTGCATGACCTCTGCACATACAACACACTGAGCAAAAATGTCACATGCACTAAAAAATCCCAGGCTGATTGTCTTAAATTAAGTACAGACTAATCTATTGTCAAAAGAGTTTAGACATAATAAATAATCTAATGTTCTACAGCTTACTAGAAGAGCATCAATACTTGTATTTATGTCAGCAGTAATAATATAGTTGTAGTTAATGTTAACGTACTGTGTCACACAAAATACATGAGGTTTATGTCATCCTACGGCAAAAAGCAGTAAAACAATTGTAGTGTTAAACGTTACGCATTCATTTGTCAGATAATGAAAGACAGTATGTAACATTTTATGAGTTATAGTATTGACGCAAAATGAAAGGCCCAGATACAGTGTGTTGCTCTAGGAGGCGTCTCATGTATGTCTAAATTTCCCTGTTTTTACCTTTTTCTAATCTAACACATGCTGATTATATCAGACACACACATTACATTGAGTCATTCTATACACATACAGACTTATTTTATCTAAAAATAAAACTTGTTTTCCACACCCCCAGAGCTGCTTACATAGGCACAGTGTACCTACCAATAGAAACACTGTATTGGGTACGACATTTAACTCTTTATTAACCTTCAAGCCAAAAACAACATAATGCAGAGATCTACAGAGCAATGTCAGGGCTCCTCATTACTTCCTTGTGCAGGGGACTACATAACCCATGATGCCTTCTGGCACAAACTGCCATCACACATTTATATAATGTATTATCCAAAGTGAATTATGAATTTTATGCTTAATCTTTGCAGGAGTGTTAACTCTGAAAATCAACCGCTTGCAAACTCAAGAGGTTTAGCAAACTTTAGGGTAAGAGTAGTAAGGTTGAATTTGGTACTTTGTTTCATACCCAAAACATTTTTTTCATACACTACTGATTTTCCTCAGATGCATTTATAATCCAGGATACTTAAATATGCCTTTAACCTTACAAAAAACTTTATCACTCTGTTCATCCATACATGACTCTTGTACAAGAAAACAATATATATTTGGAAACTTTTTGGAAACGTTGCGTCTCATACAGAGCATAATTTAAAATGAGTTTCATAAAGATAGATTTTAATTACAGAAAAAATACATTTTGATGCCTCTTCTGGCATTTGAGGACATCAATGAAACTTCGGTGAAGGTTGTGTGTGAGTGGTGCATTTCTGGAGGAGAAGGGCTTGCAGATATTGTTGCAAGCTACTTGCTTCCGAGCATATACAGGGAGGCAGGTGTCATATTCAAAAAAGATCCCATTACATAACAACTTTCTTACTACTCTCCTACTCCCCTCCCACTGACTGCACTGATACATACGTTGTACATCTCAGACTCCAAGTAATCATAAAGTGTGGAAACTCTCTATAGGTAAAATAGTCTCCAAATATTATGATTTTTTATAAAATTGCTTACTTATCATAGCGTTGGCATCTGCTAATGTTACTCTGTTACATAATTCATAAAGTGCAGTTGTTCTTGATTTACAGAGGAACTTAAATTCACCTCTCTCTACCAGATTATTTTTTAATGTATGCAACAAAGGTCTTAAAGTATTATGTGGAGTTTTTCAGGATATGCGGTCCACATATACCCTTCAAGTGTTATAGGCTACCCATCTGTAAGACATCAGTGTCATGAAAACAAGTAATAGAGGCTACATTTGTGTTTGAACAATTATTTATGTCGCTATCTATTTTAGCATACATATCACTTTAATATACAGAAATACAAATTTGCAGAAGAATCACTTTAATTTATTTTACATCTTTTTCTTATTTAAAAGAGATTATTTGAAGCTTCTTAAAGATATATGGAAGTTTGTGGGGTATCATGTGTTTTAAGTTTGCCTGTTTGGGTGTCTCATATCAGATAATTTTATTGAGGAATTCTGTATATTTGTAATGCAAAGTTTATTTGAAATTTCTTGTGTGAGGTACCTATGAATTTTATGCTTATTTAGCTTTGATTTTCAGGGCTGTTCCTTCTCAAAACCAACTGCCTGAAAACTGAAGGTTCACAAACTTTAGGGTAAGTTTATTAGTGTTCACTTGGCGATTTTTTGAGACATTTTTTTCCATACATGTTTACTTCTCTATCAGATGCACTCAAATCCCTGACATTTCGATATACCTTTAAAAGGACACTTACAGTTGATATGTTAGACCCTGTACCCTTTTAATATGTTTATATGCTTTAAAACAAATTACATTTTCTGTGGAGTTTTAGAAAGATGACTATTAGTTGCTATGAGAACACACCATTTGTTAGGTGGCCAGCACCTCTTAGACACTTTCTTTGTAATAAAATACTTATGACCTCTGTCCTAAATAAAAGACTATAATAAACTCTGGTGTAAGCTCTGATGGTAAAGCTTCTGTTGCATCTTCTGTGAAGTTGTAGATGGTCTACAAAATATACTTCCCTTTTGGGGGAAATTACTTAGTATCCCAAGGGCATTTCACATCATCTCTTAATTTACTATGTACTATTTCTTATGAGGAAACAGAGCTTCTCACATTATCTCAAAGCTTTTAATATCATCTCACCCCCTATACACTATATATTATCTATTTATGGATTATCTTCTTTCCAAAACTATGAATGCCATTGAGAGTTGGACATAGAATACTGTATAAACTATGGTGATAGTATGGTATGACATACATACCCCAAGGCTATATGTGCTAGTTTACGTAATCTATATGGGAATTGCATCTGCCAATTGAACTACATATCACACTCCACAAAAACTGACTTTGTGTAATGCTGTTGTAAGGGCTCCACTATCAAACTAGTCACAAGAAAGTGCTTTCCTCCTTTCCTATGTACACTTTTATAAAGGGAATATTAGCAGCTTATTGAATTATTGTTACATGAAATAAGGATCACCAATCTAATTTTTATTCTAACCCCAATATACTCTAGCAAATATTTATGTTACACAATTCCAAAATCTTAATACACGCTGATATAAAACTCAAACAGAGTTCTACATTACAGCTACAGTGAGCAAATATTTTAAATCATATTTTCCCAGTAATTGGTAGTTATGCAGCTGAGAACAGATATAATATCATTTGCATGCTCAAAGAAGAAGCAACAGCACTTTATATCTGGCTAAATATATTCTATGGATACCTCTAGTACAACTTAATAATAACTTTTCTTATAGTGTTCAAATGTATTTATCAATAGGCCTATAAAACCATGCTTCCCAAGTAAGATTGACGCAAACAATAAAATATTAATGTCAGAATACACAGAAGCTTGTAAAGATCAAATACATGCTTTAAAAGGGCGGCAGAAATAGGCAAATAAAGCTATTGATAACTGAAAACTGTTTTTACATATATATATATATATATATATATATATTTAAATATATATATATATATATATATATATATATATATATATATATATATATATATATATAAAAGGAGGTCCCTGGGTTACAAACGACCCAACTTACAGTTGGACCCGTACTTAAGAACGGCTCCCAGGCTTTTTGTATGAGTTTATTTTTATGTTCAATAGTTTCTGTAACTTATTATTACAGTACAGAGGATTATTATTACATTATAACACTGTATTATTATTACTACCACATATGAGCCCTTATTGTATTATTATTAATCAGCAGTTTAAAGACATCGTCAGGAACATATCTCGTCTGTAACCCAGGGACTATATACATACATATAGATATATAGACATATACAATATATATATTGAGTAATAACACACTGCATACATGTTACTGTTTGATATGATGGAAATGCTTCAAACTTGGAAATGAACAATATAAATATTGATAATTGCTGATATACTGTATTACCCATAGTCAACCTATTACTGATGATATGGCTCAGTTTGTGGATATTCTCTGAGAATCTCACATAGTTTTGGATGTTCAGTCACTAAAACGATGAAAGTACAGCATTAACACGTGTGGCTAGCAGATAGCTCTCAAGCTACAAGGCAATCCATTTCAATGCAAACAAGTGACGGGTGTCCGTGTGATACCTCATAAACAAACAGAGAAGTCCTTGGTAATGTTGTATGTGATTATTAGCCAGCCCTTGCTGGATTTGCTTACCTCACAAATACATCCAGAGCAGGTGAGTTGCTATCTGCTCTCTCATCTCACCTGGGGCTGATGGAAGTGACCACGCCTGCATCTGAAATGATGTCAGTCTCAAAATAAACATCTTGATCAAATATATGTGAGAGTTAAACTGGCAGCTCATGTTCTGCTGGAGCACGCATAAAAAAAACCCATAGCAACCAAGATGACAGCATGACAACCGCTGTTACTACTGCATAGGCATTAAAAAAATAGAAAAATACCCTTAAAAATACTCCCACTCAGGATTACGTTAATGATATCAGGAACATGATATGGAATACAGCATGAAGAATGTATATGTCGCCATTACATTGTGTCATGTATGGTCTAACTAACTTATATTTCCAGTGACACAGTGTTACATTAATGTCCATTCATTCTAGTAATACAAACTATTATCTATATGTATTATTTTAAGATCTAAAGAATATATTTATTTTGATACAAGTTTTATGTTCTAGCTCAGAATTAGATGTAATTAGATTCTTTTGTGCAGTCAATTATATTACTGCAAACTGTACAGCGTATGCAAAAACTTAATTAGCAATATGATTTGCACATTAATCAACCATATCTAATTGTAGCATGCTTATGAGCCAAGAATGCATTCCTATAGCAGTTAAAAAAATGATATAGGTAGATAGATAGATAGATAGATAGATAGATAGATAGATAGATAGATATTTACATCTCCATTATATGTTTTTGATACAACTTTATTGTTTTCTTTGCTCGTGAAATTCAGTCTGAATTATCCTCTATTCTTTTTTTTCATTCTGGTATAAAGGTTTAGCTATGCCTCATTGAAGAATTTAAACATTTGTCTTGATGGCTAAATTCTCAATAACACACCAAATTAATTAAATTCTTTAAGAAGCTCCTAACAATAAATGGAAACACACCCATGTTTCCTTTTTAAATTAAACTTATTTATCAGTTTATTCTTTTTTTGCAATTTTTAAACATAAGTACATAGATTGGTGATGGAATAAAAATGTAAGGAATAATCAAGAGGATACAGAACAGGGATAGGTAATGTCAGCCCTGGTGAACCAAATAGAGACCAAGATTTTAAGATTCCCTTGGTTTGCATCAAGCAGTGCTTTATTCACTTGTGCTCAGCTGTGAAATCCTGTGTTTGTCACTCCTTACTAGTTGCATAAGAAAATGATGCAAAATGTACCTGTCATTTCTGGGGTTCGTTTTTTTAAAAACATAGAAAATTTCACATTGTAGTAGCCATTTCACTAAGTCATTTGTGAGATTTATCCTTTTCTATGAGTAATACAATGGCCTAAATAGTGCCAAATAACACAAATTAATCTTAAAGTTTTCAAATCAGTTATTGTGGTGTATATCTGAAGAATTTTATAGAAAAATCTAATACCGAGCACATTGTTTAAGTGCCTTTTAGAAGAACCAAGTAATTCTGGTGTTGCAGTTGAACAAACCAGGACTGCATGCTTTTTAAAATATAATTCTGGCTGATTCATTATGAATTGTTCATGCAGCTCAATGTAGGTAACAGAACATATTATGTGTGTAAGGACTGGCTACTCAAGCATAAATTGTAGAAGTTAAAATAGCTGGTTGGAATATGTCCCTAGACATGTAAATTCCCAAAATAATTGCATGCTACAGTACAGAAGTACTTTTCAGTACTTATCCATCTTTATACATCAACCTTTACCTGGCTCAACATGTCCTAGATATAGCTAAGAATTGTGACAAGCCTCCTTGTTTTAATTTGACGAAGAGTCGCATGCAGTCAATGCAAAATTTGTTATCTAGTAAGACCTGTGTGATAGATGAAAATCTACTTCAAAACTGGCTCATTGACATCGGAAGTTCTGCATATTCAGATTTCTAGCTTCATACATTATTGTCCCGACTCAATCCCTTCTAACAATATACATAATGTTTTCAGACTTTGTTTAAGAGACATGGGAGGTCCCCTGGTTTTAATATTAAAATTAACTATTAACTATTATCTGCATATTTAAGCATCATTTTATAAAAAAAAACTGTCTAAACGCTTTGTTTATCATCATTTATATATAATGAACTAACACAATTTTGTATCTTTAGTCACTGATACAAACGTTATAAACTTTGGACAAAAGAAGAGAAGCAGCAGGATTAGAATCTAGGAATATTAGAAATACAGGTGATACAGATTTACATCTTGAATATATAGCCCATCAAGAATGCAAAGTTTAATGTCTGGATTGTAAATTTTACAGAATATACAGTATTACATGAATCGAATACTATGCAAACATTAAATACAGGAATATCCTGCTTAAAGCTGTAGATAGGTTTTAACCGCTATGACTGTTAAGCGAAACAGTGCTAAACAGGGCAGTTTAACATGGGTAAGATAGGGATAGGGAAACAACTTTGAAAAAAAGACACAACACCAATATCATTTTAAAAACTTTTTTTGACTTGCTGTGAACTGCAGCATAAATAAAAAGCAAAAAAAAACAAAGGGTTTTGCACCCAATAAATTAAAGAAACAGTACCAAATTAAAGAAACAGTACAAAAAAAAAAAAGTCAGCTTTTACTGTTGGATGTTGAGGCTCCAGGGTCATCCTCCTACCTCGTTTTTTTGCCCACACATTGGTTCCAGCAGATGCTGGTAGCAAGACAACCCTCCCAACACAATGTGCCTTGCATTCCTGCTCCTAGCTGCATCAGGATCATTGGCCACCAGCTCATCCATTATGTCATTGACCTGATGCAATGCCCTGTTTAGGGGCTCAGAGGAAAGTTATTTTGAAGGCTCAGTGTTTGATTTGCTGGTGTCCTGAGGTTCCTGTGTGCCCCCTTCAGCCAGTTTTTCAAGGTCCTCATTGGTGAGGCTCTCACCTGAAGCCTGGACTAAATGCTCAATGTCCTGAGCATCTGTGTCTCCCAGCCCATGATGTGGTACTGCTTCCAGAAGTCCAGCATTGATAGCTTGTCCTGGCAATCCGTGTGTTCAATCAACTGGTGGAATGTTCAGTGCAGATAATAGGCTTTGAAGGTGGCAATCACCCCCTGGTCCATAGGCTGGATGAGCGACATTGTTTTGGGCAGCAGGAACAGGATCTCCACAGGAATGCAGGTGGGCAGCTCAGCCAAGTAAGTCAGGTGGCTCGGTGCATTGTCTATGATGAGCAGCATTTTCTACTCCAGTCCCTTGCACCGACAATATCGATGCACGGAAGGGTAGAAATGATTAGTGAACCACTCGCTAAAAATATCCCGGGTGATCCATGCATTCCTGTTTGCCTTCCAAACAACGGGCAAGCTGGACTTGCTAATGCCCCTCATTGCCCTCGGTCTCTGGGAATGGTAGACCAGCAATGGCTTTATACGGTTGTCACTGCTGGTGTTCCCACCCATAAGAAGGGTCAGCCTGTCTTTCGCCTCTTTAAAGTTGGGTGCTCTCTTCTGCTTCCTGGAGATGAACGTGCGGCTTGGCATCCACTTCCAGAAGAACCCAGTCTCATCCACATTAAAGACAAGCTCCGGGGGATAGCTCTCTCTTTCCACCATGTCCTTGAAAGAGGCTGGAAAGGCAGCAGCAGCCTCGGTGTCCGCACTTGCCGCTTCAACGGTGATCTTAATATTGTAGAGGTTGTACCTTTTCTTAAAGTGGTCAAACCAACCTCTACTTGCTGCAAAACTCTCTGTCACATCTGGATCTTGACTCTGGATGTGGGTGTAAATGCTCTTGGCCTTCTCCTTAACGATGGCCTGGCTGAGAGACATGTTACGCTCCAGCTCATCTATCCAGATGGACAGCCTCTTCTCCATCTCCTCAAGGGAGTAGAACCTGGAGCGGGTAATCTTCTTGGTCGAAGAAGCCATGCTGGTCGTCGCTGAAGTGTGGATCTTATCCTTGTTTTTGAGGATAGTGCGGATGGTGGACGTAGGCAAATGGAGATCTGCACCGATATCTACCTGGCGCTCTCCTTTCTCCAGGCAGTCCAGCACTTGAATCTTGACATCCAGAGGAATACTCTGGCACTTGCCCTTAGCCTGCTCCTCTTTGTGCTCAGACATCTGTAAAACAGTACACAAAATACAAACAATGCAAAACAGTGGAACAATGATAATACAGTATTCTGCTCCGTACCTTGCCACTGGATGTAGTCTCCAGGATAGAAACTTAACAATTAACACTTATCAATAATCACATTATGCAACACAATGGAACAATGACAATACAGTATTCTGTACTGTACCTTGCCAGCAGATGTTCTTCAGGATTTGGGGGTTACTGATAGCAATCACTCTCTCCAGATGTGACTCTATTTGCATTAGCCCCCAAAAAGGACATTTTATTAGACAATTAATAATTAATTAACAATCACATTATTAAAAACAAGGGAACAAAGAAAGTATTCTGTACCTTGTCAATGAGTCTTCCAAGTTGGATTTTGCTATCTCTCTGTCTCTTGCTGGCTCTCTCTGGCTCTCTTTCCCACAAAAGGGTGCCCCTGTTAACACGGTCACACTCTTTATAGTGTTAAACGGGGCCCCGCGAGGAAAAAAGAGTGCTATCACGAAGCAGAGCATTAAGCAGGGTTCCGCAAGGACAAAACAGCGCTATAGTGGGGTTTAGCACTCTGCGAGTACCAGACACTGAAACAGCGCAATAGCGAATAAGTGCTATGCGGGGTAGCGCCAAGCGGGGTTACGACTGTATGGTAATTTTTTAAACTGTATACAACAAAAACTCCTTCACCAGTCAGATGCTATTGAAAATAAAAACAATTTATTGCACTTCAATTTATTAATTAAATTTTAATATTATTTACAGGGGTTTTGCTCATGCTCAGTGTGATTGAATCACATGATGATTAAAATGCTTAGCTGTCTTCCACACCTCCATCCACTGGTTTCTGTCACTATCAGCATATTTGACTTGATTGTTAAAGTGGAAGGTTGTTTCAAAGATCTGGACTGTACGTACATCAAGTGGTGGGGCTACTGTTGGTGCAGCAGGTGCAAAACACCAAGATGAACAGCATAATAGAGGCTCTCTATTGCTGGCCGTGGCATGGAGCAAAGGGGAACTTTTAATTTATTACTGGAAGGGGTAGATGCTTTTTTTTTTATAGAAGGCTGATCTGACCTATATCTATTTTCTTTAATTTATCCCACAGGCACCCACTAATTAGCTCTGTCACTGTGTACATCTTAGTGTCATAACATGTAGAGTATATTGATATTTTTAATAGCATTATCCTAAGGCAGTGTTCACTGTGTTGAGATCATACCTGAAATTACAGTGTATAACATATTTCTCGCTATCAGATGCAAACTAATACAACATGATTGCAAAATGTTTTAATTTCACACTAGGCTGGAATACACAATGAAACACTGCAAATGAAAACAAATGCTGAAATATATAGGGATTAGTTCTGTACAAGAGCCAAACAAGTAAAAATGTTCAGCTGAATTACACAATCAATTTATTTCCCAGATCAGTAATCAGTACCTTTTAATCCAAAAAAGGAAATTAAATGTTCTGTGTTCAGTTAAAGGAACACTATGGTTATGTATTGACAATATGCTCTTGATAATGGCCAACATTAATAAAATAGTAGCTGGATGTATTTCTTATTTTCTAGACTTTTATACGCAAATATTGTTATGTAGAAGGGGGCATTGTCCTATCTGAACCGCCTTTTCAAAATTGTTATAGACTGACTTTATTTCTGTAAATCATATTGCATATAAGCATCGACATTAAAAGGACCAAGAAAAGGTCACAGTTATGCAGAAATTTAGGATACAAATATAAATAAATATAAATTTAATTGGTGGTTATTAAAAAAAAAATAGTGAAAGTGGTAGAAAATGTAATACTAAAAACAAAAAAACAAAACACAAGATAAATGAACAAAAGCTAGACTATAGTTGATATAGGTCAGAATAAAGATAACTCTGTAAGAAAATCTTTCTATCATTGTTTATACAACTGAGCAGGCTCTTGAGGTTTGTCATTCAACAGTAATAAATAATTACATGCGTTAAAATACTTTTTTGTGTAATTTATGCCTAAAATAACCTACTTTCAAGCTAAAATATGTAATACTTTCACTTATTTTTAATTACAACAAATTATAACTATATTTATGTATATGTCCTAATAACTGGGAATATACTACAGTGTAGTTGCATATAATAGTTAGCAAAATAAAATCTGTATTTCTATTTTCTAACAACTTTTGCCCATGGTCATTTGTAATTCTTCAAAAGAGCATATTCTGAGAATAAGACTAGAGCGCCGTTACATGTCATCCATTCTACATGTATAATATATATTTGCTTTTTTACATGCCTGATAACCCTAAATGTTTTCTCTGACTTCTTAAAGAGAAACTGAGTTTTTTTTTCTTTGTTAAATCTGAAAGAGGAGATTTATAAATGTGTTGAAGTGTGTTTTCTTTTTTATGTATTTTATGTATGAAATAATGTAATATTTAACAATGTGTCCCATGTCCCTTAAACTATATTTAAAGACAACGATCAGGGCAAATGCATGTGATTATGATGAATGCACATTTTCAGTTTACATCTATTTAATATTGAGTGTATAATTTTCTCCACATTTTAGGAGAACATATTCTCCTGATTTACATTAACCAAGACTTCTGGCTCCTGCTGACTACACTCCACTTCTTGGAAGAACATAAAAAATTACTTTTATTGAACCAGATGCTCTGATGATTATAAGTCATGGTTCTGAAGAAGTTTAATATATTTGTTGTATAAAGAGAAAAAAACTAAATCATAAAAGAATCCGAAGTCAGAGGTTCATAGCTCCAAGCCTCCAAAATACATCAATAATTCTGTTTAAATTATTGCTATGAATATAGCAAATCATCAGTGATTAAATAATTTAATTGACTCACTTGTGCTCAAGCAGTGGTTTACATAAAGAGTCAGCAAAATAATAATTTATTTCATCTTAACAGAAGTAAACATATTTTTCTTTAGTTAAAAATATCTTTACAATGATTATCAGGCCATGTACAATATGAATAGAATTTATGTCTGTTGAGGTCATTGTTCAAACTAGTATTCTGAACACTCCCTTTCAAGGTGGTGGGACCTGGTGTTTTTGTTGATTAGTTTTGGGTATCCATGATAATAAGATGTTCTAGCCAAGAGTTATGGGAAACATCATGTGGCTTAAATGGCTTAAATGGCAAGTCTTTTGCTGACTACCTGCCTTCAGGCATATTACAATACATAAAAATAAAAAGATATACTATTATTTAGGTATGTTATTTCATAAACATTATCATGGACCATTGTAGACAGATAATAGAGTTTCATTTGTTTATTTATTAATTGGTTATCAATGAAATTAGTAAATTCTCCCATGGTATTGCAGATTCAGTCATGTTTGTTTCTCTCCACAGCATTTTATGATTTCCGGGAGTCTTCCCAGAAGACTGTCCTAATAGTAGTGTTTCCCCATCTATTTCCTTGCAGTGGCCACTGCCAACAAAGACAGGGAGGGGGATTTACTAACAGTCCTATTAATTAGCTCAATGTGTAAAACCGTAGCCCATAACGTAGACCGCAAGACTTACAGATATTAAATTAGCCCTGTAAAGCAACCCGCTGACGACTTGCGGGGTAAGAAAAGGCTATGGGACGTCAAGATTTGAGATGCGCGCCTGCAAATCCTTAAGCCTGTAACTGTTACGTTCCAATCACGCTATTAAATTGCAACAAATTCACTTGTGTTCAAGCCCATAACCTGAAAATGGAGCCAAAAAGCCAACGGGTACTAGAGAGGACCCGCAATCGGGTTAAAGTCCAATCCTTAGCACTGTAAATGCAAATAGACATACACTACTGTACTTATATTATGTTTTTCAGTGATGTAATGATGACAATCTCTTTTGCCATTGGCTCAATCTAAACCTGAAAATACGGGTTTAACTAATTGATCATGTTTACGGCCGCACATCCAACGTTCCACAAATGGTTTACGGGTTTGGGCCTCAAGCCCGTAACTCGCGGCATCGTCTAATTTAAAAGCTATCTAACATAGGTGAATTTCAAGCCCAATGTCTTCTAATTTAATAGGACTGTAAGTGTTTTCTCACCTGAGATAAGGTGAGAACTGTTTTCCCCATGGGGAAATTTACTAAGTATGTCAGGTGCATCTCACATAATTTCTTGATTTACTTTGCACTATTTCTTACGAATAATTTTCTCAGCGCTCATCATCTCTTCTCAGGTAGGAGAATGCTTAGTAAATCCCCTACAGGAAATACTGCATAGTAAATCAAGAGATGATGTGAGACTAGATGCTGAGAAATCCCCCCCCCCCCCCCCCCCCCCCGTACATCTAATAAAGAATGCACAGAAGCAACACTGCTGGCATCTGCAGCACTAAAGTGCAAATGTAAGTTTTAAAAGATGAATACACTTTATTACTATTCATTTAAATACAAATAAAGCAGTATTATATGACCATGACAGTTGCCCTTTAAATACAAGTGATGTGATCTTTCAAATGAAGACATTGAATTGTGCGTTCTGTTTATAAAGGATGATGAAGTATTTACTAGATCTACAGTGATATTTCTGTTGCACATCCAGAAATACTAATGGCACACTTCTGTACACAAGTATATAGGGCCCGATTAAATATAAATATTACTTATTGGCACTAATGAATTCTTAAGTCAATAGAATGCATATAAACATTTATAAAAAAAAACACCCAAAGCCAAATGTATGAGTTCAAGGCATTTGGAAGTAGCTAATACAATATGGCTCTTAGTAGCACAAATAGTATCTTTAAAAGTAAATTGCTACCACATCACAGAAAGGGAATTGTCCTATTCATACTTTCATATATTTTCCAGAACTGATACAAATACCAGCAATTGGTTAAACATTATTTATATCATATAAAGAAAAGGCAGAAATAATGAAATTGGTTCTAGGAACTTTACTGTGCAAATAACAGTCTTTATTGCAACAGCGCAATATCTACCAAGGAAGGTCCCAGTCTGCCACATCGGAGCCACACAATATAATAGTATTATTTTATGATCAAAAATTATTATTTCCTAGACTATATGTCACTATACCCTAACTAACACAATACCTCCTGTCAGCTAGTATGAGTGTAGTTTTCTAAATGAGGCTTAACAATTAACAGGGAATTGAGTTAAGGCAATCTGTTTGACGAGAAACTATTTTTTCAGGCCACATCCGACAGATTGCATGCTTCGTCCATCCACAGGATATAAACTCAGCTTTGTTGTAAACAGCATTCTGATAGAGAAATTAGCCTTTTATGAATTCATTTCAATGCAGATTACTCTGTAAATTGTTTTGCTGCTTTTTCATTTGTAATGTTTCAAATCATTATTCATAGGTTTGCCAGCAAAAGTGATCCTTTGACGACATAAACAAAATGGGCCACTGTAGTGTTCATGAAATAAAGTTCATATTCTTTATTTAATAATTCACATTAAAATCAGTGTTTGTAAAAAAAACAACAACGACTATATAGCATGTAAAACTTGCATTTGAACATTGTTCTGTTATGGAAACTTACCACTGAACTTTACTCAACTTTAGAATCACAGCCCCCAGCAGATCAGTTTTGGACCTTATATTAGATGCTAGAGGGTGGGGGTAAATCAAGCTAGGAAGATGTCTTAAAAGTTCCTTCCTGGACTGATTGCAGGGAAAGATTCCAGTAAGCACAGCCTCCTGGGCAGATCCACTCCTACGCAATAGACCCATAATAAGTGGGTGGAGGGTCAACGATCTGCTTGGGCTTACAGGCTTTTAAAACACTTATTTATTTGCTTTTCAATTATTATACAAACACCTTATTGTATATCCACTACAGTAGTCCCATAAATGGAAGGGAGGGATCATTTACAAAGATAATATTTGGCTAGCAAAATAAAAGTCTATAAACTACAACAGCTTAGTTCATTCTTATATATATATTTGCTGGACCATTTAATCATAACAGTTCATCTAAGTATAATTTTCCCTTTCATCATGTCAGCTTTGGATTGCATAAAAATAGTATCATTCGTAAGTATAGTTTGCAAGAAGACAGCACAGAAGCACAAATCAAATGCTAAAAAATGATAGGCCAATTAGCCTACCATTCTGTGTACAGATGTATGAAGTGCTTTGTTCCGATGTACATATTATACAAGGATATAGCAGCCTATTGAATTTGCCCATGTTCTCCCATACCCTATTTGTTGTGGGGCACACTACAAACCTGCCACTTCATAAACACCCACCCGCACAAAAAAGAACATGTTTTCAGCCCCTAGCTAGAAAAATCAGGGTCTCTGTGTTAAAAATAAATAAACTGAAATGTAAACACATTGTTATACACACGGGGAGGTGCCTCTCAGATATGAACCCCTAGGAGTCTGCCTTGTTTGCCTAGTGAAAAATCTGGCCATGAGTAGATTACCCACTTTAGAATAGGAAAAACTTTACATGTTTGTGATCAACAAACTAACAACACTAGTTGCTGCGTAACGCTAGAGAATAAAAACATTTTTCAGACAATTTCTTCATCTTAGCATACTCTGCTAGTGCATGGAAGCTGCTATGATAGTTATACTTGCAAGCTGTCTTCTAATGATCATGGTAGTCTGTGCAGGTGCAATGGTATGTAAAAAAATGGGAAACTATGGGCCCCATTCAATTCCAAGCTGGTAACTTGCTCGCCAACGGCCACATGTCGGCGATTGATTTCCGGGCTCCTGTTAGTCTCAGTTTGCGAGGCTATTCAATTGCTTCAGGTCGCGAGTTGCGATCTTGAAGCCAGCTTCGTAAACCATGCACTGGTTCGGAGCAGATGTGGACGGAAACCGTATCAATTCACCAAGCTCGTAACCGCCTATTTTGAATCAGCCAATGGAAAATGAGATAGAATTACGGCAGTAAAACATGAGGGTCAATCAGGTTCGGGGGTCCGATATGCGATCAGACTTGTAAAACATATAAAATACAGAATTATGAAAATGTCAATACCGTTCTAGTCCACATGGGTTCCCTGATATGCATTAACTCATTGATACCAGAGATTGATTTAATCCCGAAATGACACATAAATATAAATTAAATTTCCTGCAGTTTTGCGGGTTTAAGACTGTTATGCAATTAATTCTAATGTCTTTCATCACTTTCCCCATAATTTGCAGTGCAGGATTACTTTCTCATTTGTATTTACAGTGCTACAAATTGGTGTTTAACCCCTTTGCGGGTCCTCTCGAGCACAGGTAGGATTTTCTCCTCCATTTGCGGTTTACTAGTGTGGATATGTTTGCAAGCTTGGGGAATTGGAGCAATTGAATAGTGATTAGCGATATTAGCCCTGCGAAAATGACAGATCAAAGGCTTCTGGAGGCTGTAAGTTACGAGTTTGATGGACGCCATCTTTTCAACTTCGTAACTTGTAACCCAATCCGAGCCTGCAAAAAGACGCCAATTGAATAGCAAATATCACTGCAATCTCACTTACGGGCCTCCGGATCTCAAATTCGGCCAGTTGAATGAGGCTATATATGTGGTTGTGTTTGTATTCAGTGAATGTTATTTTAAGGTGTTCAACAAGAGAGATAACAATTTCTTAAAGGTTCACCAAGATCATTAACAATTTCAACTTGTTCAACTTACATAAACCTTTAACATCATATTCTTTTTCAGAGTATTAACTTTTAGCCAGACAAATATAGTATTCCTAGGTTTTTCTTAAAGGACCACTGTAGATTATGAAAACCTTCACATGTTTGTTATGTATGCAACAAACTAATAAATGTTGCAGCAGTGTAAGCCATGTGTGTATAATATGTTCATTTTAGCAGACTCGTACATGCACTCTGCCATGACAGTAATGCTTAATTTAAAGTCAGGTTTACATAGCCTATCAGATCTGTGTACGCACCCACAATCATTCAAATTCTTTCCATGAAGTTTTTCCCAAACTACTGTGATTCTTTTATTTAAAATTTACATATGGAAATGATCACAATTAAAGACATAAATCAGTGCTAAAATAATAATAATAATAATAATAATAATAATAATAATAATGCTCATATTATTCCATCTCTCAGACCTGCCACAGACTGCAAAATAAACTACAAAACAGGTAGGTGTCAGGGCACGACAAGCGCAATGCTTTTTATGCCATTGAACATAATGGCTAACAGGTTTTACTATATAACACTGTTCTTTTTCATTTACATGTGCTCTTATTTAAAAAAATGAAGTGAAACATCATACAATACAATAAGAACTCAAGGTTCTCAAGTAGATGTGAGTAAAAGTCATGAAAAGTCACAAATTACAGATTTTTCACAATTATCTCTGCAGAAAAAAAGCATTATGTTTTATTTTTGCCCTGCTAAAACTCTGCAGAAGCTGGTTGCCATAGAAACACAGACTTTCTTGTTTAAGCTTTGAATTATCAATGGTAAAAATGGTCGTCTCGATTATGAGGTTGTTCCATAACAATGAAGGGATTTCCATCGTAAAACTACTTACTGTAAGCCAGATGCATTTGACCAGGCTTGTGTGAATATACAGGAACCATTCAAACACTACAGCCATATTCTATCTAGATATACTTCTAGTAGGATACAGATCATATACATGATATGTAATCCACAGTACCATACCATGAAATTATCACTTTTACTTTAACACCTAGATATTGGGGAATTTCATATGCCTATATTATTATATGTGTGATGCTCTGAAGCAAACTATCCCATGTATCCCATATTCTCAATGTTATGCTCTATTTCAATTCCTTGATAAAACAGCTTTCTGAATAATATTGAAATGTATAATATTGGATCAAGTTGGTTCAGTTTTACACCTATAGTATAAAGATAAATATATGACTTTTTGAGATATCATACCCAGTGACAAGTGTTGAGTAAGAAATGTGAAGACTATCAATAGAGGAAACAATAAAAAACTCAAAAAAGCAAAGATAACTCAAGATAGCAAACAATCAAATAAAATAGTATAGGTAGGGTGCAAAAATACAAAAGAAATATACAGGAGGGCTGTGAGATCACAAAAAGAATATCAAAACTTAAGAAAGTAAATATAATTATCAGTATCAATGACAAATATTATTACATATTCCAGATAACAGTGTTTAACAAATTATTTCAGTTATATTACCCTATGTGAACTCCAAAAGCATTTATGAAATCCAGGACTCGGAATTCTCTCACATTGACGCCCACAATACTGTATACCAAAAGTGTTCTCTCATGGCAAAACCTCATGTAGGTCTTTAAATCAGGCCACATCATTTCATGCCTAGCAAGAACATCACACCTTCTTTCCAGCTCCTTGAGAGGTAATTAGAAAACATTACAAATATTGTAAGTTTGTAGAGTGATTGACTCATGTAACTCTGGTCATAAAATGGAACATCAGAGATGTATGTAATATAATTTGGGAAATACTACTCCATAGCATAAGACAGGAAAGGAGAACTCCTTACAAAGATCTCCAACACTTTTTAGAACAAGAATCAAATTGCTGTGTAACTTAATATGCCAAACTATCCCAGTGCATAACACTAACTTCAATTGACTTTGAAACTTAAATAGAAAGTTGAAGTTGGTGTTATGCACTGGGATAGTTTGGCATTTTAAGTTACATAGTACATGTTTTATTTAATCCATTTAAAAGTGCCCATTATCTCCCATTTAATTTTCAAAGTCAATCAAAATGCTGGATTAAGAAGAATTGTGCATAGTGACTTATTTTAAACACAAGTCATGTATCTTTACCTTTAAACTCAATATATTTATATCTGCATAATTTAAAGAGTAATGTATTGATTAACTTAGAAAATTCTTTGAAAAATGTAATTGGTTTACCTGACACTTTAGCTGAACATTTGACTAAAGAAGGAAGTGAGAGAGAGAGAGAGAGAGAGAGAGAACTGATTACTATTGTATTGTTAGAATTTAAAGCATATGGTTATATGAACACCTTATTTGTACATGTCTTGTATATGTCACTTAGCATATTCCTTTAATGAAGGTCTTTAGTATTAGAGTAGTTCATTGTAATTGTTGTCTGAAACTGATGTTATTCACAGTACTTTAATTTATCTTACAAATTAATATACAACCTTTCAACCTAGGCATATTAAGAACAACAAACAAAAGCACTAAGAGACCCCACCCATTCAAAGTAGATGTTTAAGGATATTCTAATTTACCCTTTGGCATGTGCCTTATTTTGATAATTCTATAGAACTAAATAACATGTATTTTTTTTGCAGCAGAGGGCTAATATTCTCTATTTCTAATAATGGTATTTTACTGTTGTAGGCTGACTCAGTGGTTTGTTTCTGGCCCAGGCCTAGGGCAAAGCATTGTAAGGGGCAACAGGCTGCTTGAAGAAGTAGGTGCAGTGCCAAGGAATACTATTTCTACATGCACAGAAACATTTACATGTAGTGACATTTCTGTCTGTTAGTGTAACCAAAAATTATTTTACAAACTGTACATGTACATACACACACATATATACATATAAATAAGAATATATCAAGGAGAAAGGAACAGTAGTAAAATGTGAATGAGCCTAGGGCAGCATCAAACTTAAATATGCCAGTGAGCCAACTACTAATAAACTGATAACACATAATGGTCGGGTGTTGATTTCATGAATTATAGACAATCTTTAGCCATTTGTCTCAAGGCAAGATTAAATATGGACAACATGAGTCTATTTCTGATTCATACTCGTCAGTAAGGAATCACAACACGTTGTTAGCAAGACAAGGAAAGTAATGATATTCTTCCATTATATTACATCTTTATTTCTAATTATTGGGCACATCATGCAATGATGTGTTAGTGTTATAAACAGCATTACTATGGATTTGCATTACTTATATACTGTAATGAGATTCAAATACCAACAGAGCTACTCAACACTAGTCATTCCTATTAAATGTTGTCTTATCTGGGACAAACACAAGCAGACCTCAACAAATTGACAGCATATAAATATGTTTGTGACCTGATGCTATTTGTTTCATTTCTGAAATTAGTAATGTACACTGGTGAGAATTCAGCAAGCAGTGAGTCCTGCGTTATCTGCTCCTAATGCAGGTGATGGTTGCTTCATAGCCCTCAGTGCCCTGCTGATTAACATTTAATGACTTATTGACATTTAATGACTGTTAAAATGTTCAGAAAATTAACTTTTTGTAACTATATAAATAATTTTCACATTCCATGTCCATATAATGGATTTTTACATGTGACCCCCTGTATATATGATTTAATTACAACAAATAAATTTTGCTTAATACATGGGTACATATATTTTTCAAAACCAAAATGTGACTACAGATTAAGAGCATTTTTATTTTATGTTTTAATCATAAAGGGCATTTCATTTTAGAAATTGGATAATTATTTGTGTATGCTGAAAATTAACTTATTTATTTACCAAATTAACAGATTAAATATCAGCTGGGACATTAAATCATATAACCAACCCATACCTTAAAATAATATGAACTTGATAATTATACTATTTTATGCTTGATTGTGCATGTGTTTATAAATGTATATATAAAATCAGCATTTTGTAGACTAAACTTAGAATTGAATGTAAAGTAGTATGACCCTCATTATTGGCTACCTGCAATAATAGGAAAATATATTTTTTATAGGAAAGCACCCAATATGAGTAAATATAGATATTATCAGCCTTATTAAATTATGATTCAGACAATTCTAAAGGGCTCTATATAAGCACATAACAAACCGTATATACTCGCGTATAAGCCAAGTTTTTCAGCACATTTTTTATGCTGAGAAAGCCCCCCTCTGCTTATACTCGAGTGAGGGTCCCCTCAGCACACCATTCCTCTTCCCCATCCTCCTCCTCCCTCCTCTTCCCCATCCTCTGCCTCCCTCATTCCCCCTCCCTCCTTCCCCCTTCCTCCTTCCCCCCTCTCACCTCTTCTCTGTAGCCTCCGATCAGCTCCTGCTGCTGATCGGAGCCCTGCAACGTGTCTTTTGCCTATCTCTGGAACCGGCATATGCTAATGATGTGACGTCTTGTCATTAGCATATGCCGGGGCTCCGATCAGCAATAGGAGCTGATCGGAGGCTACAGAGAAGAGGTGAGAGGGGAAGGAGGGAGGATAAGGAGGGAAGAGGAGGGGGGAAGATGAGGGGGCGAAGAGGAGGATGAGGGGGGAAGAGGAGGGAAAGAGGAGCGGGAGGGGAAGAGGGGAAGGGGGGAAGGAGGGTGAGAGGGGAATGGGAAGAGGATGGGGGGGATGAGGGGGAAAGGAGGAGGATGAGGGGGAAAGGAGGAGGATGAGGGGGGCTTAGGGCTCATAATATATGTTTTTGTTGACCCTACTTTCCACTTACACAGCTAGTTTACGGTTTGCTCCCCCAGCAACTCCACATTTTTAATAAGAATAATTTAAGCAACCATTAGATATGCTAAATTCCTTAAATATAGAATTACTCATTGAGCAATAAACTGGAAATATTAATGTTAAAAATATAGACAACTTTTCTCTTTGTTACTAGTTTAGCTTCAATAAAGCTTTATACATATTTAAAATATAATATATAACTAAAATAAATAACCAATTAAAAGCAGTTCCCATTTCCAGATTGGAAATGTATTTAATCAGTACAGCAGGATGATTAGTGACGTCTTCATAAAAATAAAAGTTCAGGAATATGTTACAGACTCTCCCCTATACCGAATTCCATTGCTTGCTCTTTCTCTAATCAGTCTTAATTATGGCTCACAGTACCACATATTGGGTTCTGCGCGTTTATTCACCAAGTTAAAAAACCCATTCACTAAAAAAATCATTCTTTCTTTTCACTTGTATTTATACTTGAGCACACTCGTTTTCATTCATCAGACGTAAGATCTTTCACTTCAATTTATTGCAGGCCCCTACTCATTCACACAGCAAGCCCTCTCTAACGTACTACCATAATGAAGGATTCTATTTTTGTATCAGCTGCTGGTTCTGCTGTGTGCAGTTTATGCTCCTTTATTCCCTCAATTGAAGATTCTTGCCTGATAATTATTGTACTAGATGTTGAAATGATGTTGTCACCATGATGTTGCTTGTAAACTAATAACTAGTTGCCGATTTTTTATTTGATTTACCAGATGCTAATTTTAGTTTAATATATAATGTAAAGGGAGTTAAGGTTCAAACACAGCTAAAGGACCCCTGTAATGTCCTAACAAGAGTGGCTAATTATTTGAATGTTACATTGATCATTAAGAAAAAAACTACTTGATTTATAATAACACTATTCAATATTAAATTCATTCATAGGCACCTCCATTACAAAAGCATGTTGCCAAAGGCACATTTGGAGACCAATGTGTTGGTGTAATCTTTCGTCTTGACTAGATAAAGCTGCATCCCCCATTGACATTATACTTGGTGGACACAGCAGTTGAGTTTGAACTTTGAAAGTAAGTTTAATGTTAAATATTGCTTATTTTAAATAATTGAATATCAATTTAATTATTGTTCAATGTCTAATCAAAACATCTAGCTTCTGTTGTTGGGGCACTAAAGTGATCATTTAATTATTTAACATAAGGCCACCCTGAGGCTTAATTAACCCTAGATTTGTTTTTGTAAATAAAATAGCCAGACTACGTGCAACGTTTCGTTAAATATGGTTACATTTTAGCCAGAAGAGGGAAAAGCAACTTTTAGTATGGATACATGCTATTCAACCTATTATGGCTTTTGCTTTCAATTTATTAGCAAGACATTGCCTAAACAAATCTACCTCTTAGCATTAGATCTCTCTTCTAACACAACTACCTCCCAAGTATATGTTACTGTATGTTTCCCTGTCAACTCAAGCTCATCATGTCAAACACTGAGCTGCTAACCCTCCCACCCTATACTATAGCTTCAATATCCCTTATTGTTGATAATGCCATCATCGCTCCCATTGCCAGTTGTCTTGGGGTTCTATTTTGCCATACCTCTCTTTCATTCCTCACATAAAATCTATAACCAAATGATGTAATTTTCACCTAAAAACATCTCCTAAATACATCATTATCTTACACAAGAAACAACTAAAGTTCTAATCCATTTTATAATTATATCTCACTTCGACAACTGCAACTCACACCTTGCTGAATTCTTCATCACCCATCTGTCCCCATTCCAATCTATAATGAACGCATCTGATATTCTCATGTACCATAATAAACTCTCACTGTCTGCAGCACCTAAAAACTTCTGTAAAAGAAATATGCTATGTGCTTATATAGAGCCCTATTAAATTCGCCAAATCGCATTTGAATGAGGCCCAAATTCAGTAGCAATTAGAACAGGATTGACAGTAAATACAAAATACATAGAAAATAGAAGAAAACATGCTGATACAGAGGGAGCTGAGGGTGAGCGCTTACAATCTAAGTTGCTGTTGAGCTTGTTATAGAGTATAGGCAGCACAATCAATGGAAATGCATTTCCAATTTAATACTGGTTTTATTGGAGAGTCCACTTAGTGCATCTTATAGGCAGGGTTTTAAGTCTGACTGAACAAAATTTCAGTTAGAGCTTCAAGCTGTGAAAAATGACAGAACAAGGTAGGGCATTCCATAAGCTGGGGCACTATGGAAGAAGTCTTGCACATAGGAGTAGAGGGAGGTTATAACAGGGAGCTGTAGGGAGGTGTATGTTGGAAGCAGAGCAGAGGAGACTAATTATGTGAGAATTTGGATATTTGATGATTAGATGTTAGATCTAGGAGGCTTTTAGCCCTATTAAATTCTCTCAATGTGTAAAATCGAAGCCCATAACGTAGCCAGCAAGACTTATGGCTATTAAGTTGGCCCTGTAAAGCAACCCGCTAATGATCTGCAGGTTGCAGGAGAAAAAAAACTATGGGATGATGAAATTTGAACTCTGCAGTCGCAAATCCTTTGATTTGTCAATCCCGTAAGTGTTATGTTCGAAAATCGCTATTAAATTACTATGGACCCGCAAATGGAGCCAAAAAGTCAATGGGTACTAGAGAGGACCCGCAAGGGGGTTAATGTCCTATACATAGCACTGTAAATGCAAATATACACACACTATTGTATTTTCAATTTAAGGTAAAGTGATGTTATGTATTAAAATTAATATCAACATTCTCAAGCTCGCAAATCTGCAACATAAAATACTTTTATTTCTGTTTAATTTTTGTGTTATATTGGTCCCGGAAATCAATGTGTTAATACATATAATGGAACTCACATGGACTAGAATATCATATTTACTGATTTATCAATATTGCATTATTTCTGGAATGCGGGCCCGATCGCAACTCGTAATTGGCTTTGAAATCTAACCTCCATTCTTCAGTGATGTAATGATGACGATCTCATTTGCCATTTGGCTCCATCTAAACCCGCAGCTACGGGTTTGACTAATTGATCATGTTCACGGCTGCACATCCACAAGAATAATTCATGGGTTTGATTCTTGGGCCCGTAACTCTCGGCATGGTTCAATTTAATAGCTCTGTAACGCAGCCGCATTTCAAGCCTGCATCCTTTGCGGGTGTGCCGATGCTGCTACAGGCTTCAATCTTAAAGGGCTGTTTGTGGATGATGATCAAGAATTGTGAGGGACGCCAATTAGGAGTGAGTTGCAGTAACTATGGTAGGACCTAATAAGGGAATGAATTATGATTTATTATGTTTTTGTGTGAGACATTAATTGACATATAGCTACAACAGATTTGTTTTGAAACAACCCTCAGGAAAACATATTTTTTTCTACAAAAAAGAGTAAAGCACATACTCATTCTGGTTCTTCTAGGAGGCAGGCAACACATTCTCACTCCTTGTCAAATCTGAAAAAGCCCTGCAGTTTAAAAGACTTTGAAAATCAGCTTCTGGTAAATACATTGAGACTGATTATATTAGTATATTATACTAAAAATAATCCATGTTTTGTGTCCCTTTGGTTTTTCAGTCATTGTTTAGGGGAACATGGAACACAAAGATCATGTTGTAAACATTACAAAAGTTGCTTTTATGCAAGATAAAATATTAAGGAAAGCCTGAGTTTGTTGTAATTTGCAGGCGTGACTCATACAGCTATATTCCTGCACACTGGATGACAGAGACAAGCCCCAAGGACAATTATACATATGAAGTAGCTAATTCTGCTCCAGGACCTTTACTTAACTTACAATATGAAGTCCTAACAAAACTGCTGGTTTTCTTGTTTTATTTTTTTATGACATAATGTATTGATTTAAATGATTTGATACAGATGACAAATGTTCCTAAATCTGGAATATTACAAAAATAGTGAACATGCATTTTTGTATTTCCATTAACCCACCATCATTTAAAGATCATATTTCATATTCCAAGTTGGAAAGTTAATTAAGTGTACTATGCACAATATATTATTGTATCAACATGACATATGTTTCTCACCGTGATGCACAAATGAATGATTTACTTTATCATGTTGGATGTAGAATAGTGAAAGGCATAAACCTAAATATATCACATTGTCCATTAACAGTGGAATTTCCCACTACATAATCCTTAGTGGTTGATTATTCTATGTTCAAATGTAAATAATATATAAAAAGCTGCCAAATTATTTTTTTTCTATGAATATATCTGACATCAAAGTCAAAGAAATCTTTACTACAATTTATAATAAAAACCTAAAAACACCTTTGTTAAAAAACGTAAAACGTATCTTTTGCTTTCTTGCATACATATTATTGCTGTCAATCCTAAAATACTTTTTAAAGCTATTTTTTGCAATCGGGTAGTTCTTGTTCTTCCTAAAATTACGAAAATGACAGCAAGAAAAATATAGATTTTTTGGGGTAACATTAGCGACTCCTGTAACATAAAAATCCTGTTTTTATTATTAGCATTAACATTAATACTATTTCTACTAACAATAACTATATAAACCTAATTGCAAATTTATTAGCATCTAATTTTGAATGTTTTTTCATAATTTTTGGATAGATTAATATTTTCAAGTTATGTTGAAACTGCTTAAAGTCTCACAATTTTATAACATGTATTTCTACAAACATATTATAAAAATTAGATTTTTTCATGAAAAGGTAACAAGCTCATCTCTTGCAGTAGTTCACATTTGTCCTTTTTTTTACTCAGTGCATTCATGTCAATTGTGGTTATTAATAATTTATGAGAATGGAAAAGGGGAAACATTTTTTGATAAAATACAGTAAATGCCTATTTGTGATGCATTGATGATCTAAATAGTTTGTTTTTGATTAATAGGAATATGAATTGCATGTATATAAGTTCATGCAGAAGCCTACTAAATGATTTATTATGTGAACATTGTAACAAGTTCAGACATTGTATGTAAGTAGTAGACTTGAGGAAACAAATGCAATTGTATACAATTTATTATAGCTCTGGAGTGCTATGAAAATCTATCAGCCTATTTATGATTTTTTTGTGTAACATCACTAAGCCATCTCACATTACACTGGTAACAGAAAATGTATGCAACATGTGCACCTGTATACAATGTATGTATATAGTGAGGAAGGCGGAGTAGGACAATGAGGCAGAATTATTATAATTATTATTATTATAAGTTTTTATAGCATAACCGGTGAGGATATTGCAAATGTACTGCATAATGTTCCTAATGATATAGTTTGTTAGAAAAGTTTTATATTCAAGAGAAGTAGAACAGCAAATATAAGGAGCTTCCATAAGAGGACAAGGGAAATTGAAGTATGCTCTTAAAGGTATATATAAGTTTCTTGGATTTCCAATGTTTTGTAATAAATAGGTAGTGATTATCAGATGGAATGGAATCACATGGTTGGGTGGAGTCGGAGCTTACAACTGAATCAGAGCACAAGGAAATAGAGAGTAAGAGACTACATATCCCAGGCTGCTTTGCAACACAGAAACCCCAGAGTATGATACAAATGTATCAACTTTCTCTTGATTGGCCAAAAGAAATTATGAATTTATGCTAATCTTAGCAGGGTTTTTTTGGGGTGTCAACTGACAAAAGCCTCAGCTTGCAAACTGAAAAGATTTAGTAAACATCAGGGTGAGTTTGTAAGTGTTTATTTTGGTATTTTTTCATGCAAAAAATGTTTGCATAGACTACCGATTCTCCTCTATCAGATGCATTCATAATCCAGGAAACTTAGATATGCCTTTCACTTTAGAACCAGAAATTGTATTTCTGGGCAGATTGGTGAGGTAGGAAGAAATAATATTTATTTTTTATTGCAATGAAATATTTCAAGTATGTTCAGTTTATTGCTTGTTCTTTTTCTCTAGAGTGCATGATTTCTGTGTCCACAATGCATGCCAGAGGGATGCAGTCAGGTAAGCCTAAATACTATGTGTACTATGTGGGAAATAAACAAAGTAAAATCGTTTGGAGGATTAGATACCTCTTGCAACCACACATTCCTTGTCATCTTATATAATGCACTCATGACTTTACCACCTGTGACCCTCCAGCTTATGAGAAAAAAATTGCTACATGGTAAAAAATGACCTTCTGGTCAAAATATGCTCTTCTGTGCGACCATCCACTCTAATGGAAGTAGCAGCTGGTTTTAGTATAACCACTGACTCATCTACTTCATGCTCCTTGGGGAAAGGCTGTTATATGAGACTTATAAATAAATCATTAAGGCAATTAAAAAAAAATACAGTTGGTGCAAATTTCGATATAAACATTGAAGTCTAGAAACTTGATAGGGGAAAACAACACTGTATATCATAATAATTTTGAAACTGTTTAACTTGGCAGCATCTTATCATACTCCATTATTGATACATTACATTAAGATTATGCTGGCTAGACCACTGTGCAACAAGTACAAATAATATACTTGTTCTCATTAAAGGTATATTTAAGTTTCCCTGTTTTTACCCTTTTCTATTCTAACAAATGCTGCTTATATCAGAAACACACAGGCCCTCATTCTATTATCAGCTGTAGGAGATGCGGGGCCGCAAGGACCGGCCGCAAGCTATTCGGCTATTCTATTCCCCTCCGGCCGGGGATTCCGGCAGGCTTGCGGCCGGCGCCTTGCTATCTCTTGCGGCCGCACGCGCCGGAGGAAAGCCTTTGATCTTAAACGGCCGCAAGAGTTTCGGCCGCAAGAAAAGCCCGGTTGCTATTCTATTGCTCCGGGAACCCTCTCTGCAAGGCTAAAACCGAGCCGCAGCTTACTTGCAGAAAAAAGGTCCCGCAAGCACACAATTAAGCACATAATAAAGCCGAAATAAAGCCATCCTGCACTCTGAGGAGACTATAAAGTGATTGTAGGTGTTAGCATTCATAGCACAACATTCCCCTACACTCAAATCCGTAAATAAATTTTATTTTAATTTATGTCAAATATCCATGTAAAAAGTCCCGAGGGCTTGGAGCACCTCAGACCCGCTCACGCTGCTGCCGGAAAATAAACAGTTAATGAAATCTCGGATTTGGGCTGATGTGCAAGCTTGAGAGGGGTTGCTATTAATCCTTATGTCCCCCATTATGATCCCTAGCATTTACAGGGCTTTACAGTGCCGTCTTGAATTTATATTTGCTTTTAAAGATTTCTGAGCTTACGGCCGGATGCAAGATATGCGGCCGGTCGTAAGGGGATATCCTTGCAGAATGAGGCCCACAATATCTTGAGTTATTCTATACACATACAAACTTAATTTATTTAAAAACAAAACTTGTTTTCCACAGCCCCAGAGCTGCTTACATGGGCATATTGTACCACCCAATAGAAACACTACATTTGGGTATGGATTTTATAAGTTTACTCACCTTAAAGCCAGCAGCAGCTCAATGCTCAATGCTGAGATCTACAGATCAGCGTCTGGCTCTTCCTGCTTCTTTCTATGGGGACTACACATCTCATGATTCCTTCCTGCACAAGCTGCCATCACTGACTGTTATAATGTATTAAAATTGATGACCTGTAGTTGGCCAAAATCAATTATGAATTGTATGCTAATTTTTGCAGATATCCAGGGGTGTTAACTCACAAAAGTAACTGCTTGCGAACGCAAGAGATTTAGCAAATATCAAGGTGAGTTTGTTGAAGTTTATTTTGGTATTTTTTCATGCAGAATTTTCTTTTCATACATTACTGATTCTCATCTATCAGATGCATTCATAATCCAGGAAACTTAGATATAGCTTTAAGCTTATGGTTGCCAAACCAATATGTAGCAAGTACAAAATAATATAATTGTGCATCTCTAAACAAATGGCCATATTCAATTCCATGCCACCAACTCAATCACAGACGGCCGAATGCCTGCAGGTGTGTTGCGGGCATCCGATTGTGATGCTATTCAATTGCTCAAGCTCACAATTTGCTGTCCCAAAGCCGAAACTGTAAACCATGCACTGGTTCGATTGCAGTTCAGGGCAAGAACATGATCAATTCAGCAAGCCCGTAACCTCCCATTTCGAATCAGCAAACAGAAAATGAGGCTGTCATTATTACGTCAGTGAAACATGGAGGTTACATGTCGATCAATTAGGCTCGGGGGTCCGATCTGCGATCAGACTTGCAAACAAAATAAAGAATTATGAAGATGAATGCCAATACTGTTCTAGTCCATATGGGTGGCCTGATATGTATTAACTCATTGATACCCGAGATCGAATTAACCCTGAAATGAAACATAAAAATACATTTAATTTCCTGCCCATTTGCGAGCTTGAGACTGTAATTAATTCTAATGTCCTACATCGCTTTCTCCGATATTTACAGTGCAGTATTGATTTTTTTTATTTGCATTTACAGTGCTATGAATAGGTGTTTAACCCCTTTGCGGGTCCTCTCTAGCACTCTTAGGATTTTCTCTTTCATTTGCCATTTACGGGTGTGAAAACATTTTCGGGCTTGGGGAAATTGAGCAACTGAATAGCGATTTACAATTTTAGCCTTGCGAAAGTGAAAGATCAAAGGCTTCTGGAGGCTGTAAGTTATGACTTTAACCTTCGACATTTTTTCAAGGCGTAACTCAGAAGCCGTTCTGAGCCTCAATTGAATAGCAATTTAACTTGCACCTCACTTACGGGCTACCGGATCGCCCGAAACCTCAACTGAATATGGTCCAATGTTTCTAGTGCAATCTAGGATTTAGTTACATGCAAATGACCCAAAATGTCTCCACATAACTCCATTTAAGGCTTGTGATCATGGTCAGTGGTGGAGCTACTGCTGGTGAAGCAGTTGCAAAACCCCAGGGCCCACAACAGGTTAGTGTCTCTCTGGTACTGGCAGTGGACTGGAGTAATGGTGGACTTTTAGATTTTTAGGACAAGGGGCAGATATTGTTTTATAGAAAAGCAGTCTAATCACACTAGGGATCATTTAATCATCAACATATATTTTTTTTTTATTGAAGCCTACACAGTGTATAAAATAGTTGTAGGAGGTGGGAATTATTTTGCACCGGGTACTTTATTCACTAGCTCTGCAACTGCCCACTGTTATTACACCATGTTTAAGTACAATGGAGGTAGGATATGCATAAATTAAGTATTCCACTCACAGACAACAATTTTCCATCCTTGCAGAACTCATCAATAATAGTCCTGTGCGGTTCTTGTTGGACTTATCAAAGAGCCCCCCACTGATGCATCCTACCAGGAGAAACAATCCCATTTGGGTGGGGTTCGTACCTGACAGTTCAGGGGTCAAACAAAGTAGACGTGATCCTATTTCCTATCTCTACACCTAAGTTCTTTTATTGAAGTAGCCTGACATTGTAAGATACAAAACATTTTCTGATTTGTTTTCAACATACTTATTACATGCAAACAAAGCTAGATGTATTCAGGAAAGTACTTGAGATGCAAAAGTGTAAAACAAAACAAACAAAGCAATAGGAGTCTTAAAATTAAACTTGTGAAATTAACTTATATTTTTAAGCATTTGCACCCATCTTTACTTATCCTAAATCCAAAGTCTACTTGGAGAAGGCGTTTAATTGTTTATTGTCATGTCGAAAATATTTATAAGGCTGAAATAATCATTAATTAACGTATCGCTTGCAACCATATAAAAATACTCACATGCTCTGATATATCACAAAATAAATAAGTTATGGAAGCCAATTTGGTCCAGTTATCCAGTTACAAGTAGTATTGTATATTCTTCTGCTTGGTCTGCTCTGTTCCGCTGTACTAACAGTACATGTCAGTAATTGATGTATACTTCATATCTAATTAAAGCAGCCAGATAGAATGCAGAGCATTTCCGGCAGGGGCTTTATATCAGGCCTACCCTTGTGAAATCCCAAGAAGCCCCTTTACTGGCGTACATTGCATTACATTCTAGCTGCAATTTTTGACTAGATTAGTCGGACACACTTGGAATTACTTTTTGTCAAGTAAAACACAGACTTTCAAAAGTCATGGTTATATGTACATGGCACATGTTCCAAATATTTTATATACTCTTATTAACAACGTTGTTATCTTTGTTATTTTTGCTCTACAGTGAAAGTATTGCTAATCATTGCTAACTCAATGGGATTCTCCCATTAACTCCAACCAGTAGCAGAGTCTATATTATTATTATCCTTTATTTATAGCGCACCAACATATTCCGTAGCGCAATACAGGGGTTAGGTACAAGTATAAACAATTACCCCACAATGAAAAATAATGGACCCTGTTATTGAGCTTTCAATTGGACATACACAGTGCTTTCCCTAAAGCACCTCGCAAACTTACCTTCTAAAGGGTGTGGGTGAGGTACAGGAGAGTGATAAATGCATAGTGAATGAAGAGGCTAAGGATGATAGGCTTTTTTGAATAAATGTGTTTTAAAGAGATTTTGAAGGATTTGAGGCAGGAAGATAGTCTGGTGGAGGGAGGTAAGGAGTTCCAAAGAATAGGGGCAGCACAAGAAAAGTCTTGAAGACGGGAGTGAGAGGAGGTGATGAGAGAGGACGAGAGAAGAAGGTCATTAGCAGAGCGAAGAGGGCGGGTGGGAGTGTATTTTGGGATGAGAGCAGAGATGTAGGAGGGTGCACTATTTTGGAGGACTTTATATGTTAGAGTCATGATTTTGAATTGTATTCTAGACGCTATGAGAAGCCAGTGGAGTGCCTGACAGAGAGGTGCTGCAGACACTGATCGTTTAGTATGGTAGATGAGTCTAGCGGATGCATTCAAAATGGATTGGAGTGGAGACAGATGGGTGATAGAAAAGCCAGCAAGAAGAGAGTTGCAGTAATCAAGGCGAGATATGATGAGAGAATGAATAAGAATTTTAGTTGTGTCTTGTGTAAGATATAACACAAACCAGAAATGCTAGGTCTCAAGGTGTTTTTCACCTAATCTCACAAATTTTAAGACAATTAGGGTAAATATAATTTTAACAATTAATCTTTAATAAATCTTAATCACAATGGCGAATACTAAAAATGACCAAAAAGTCCAGGATTGAAAGGAAAAGGTTAAAAGTAGGCTTCCTTTTTAAGAAATATTGCCACAAAAGATGTTTGTATTCTCACATTGGAGGGGCAATACTATCTCTCCCCTACAAATTTCAAGGGCTCTTGATGACGTGGCGTGCGTCCTCGCGCGCAGGGGCATGCTTAGTGTCTGCCTCCCCTGCTAGGTTGCGTGTGAATGTACCCTTCCTGTCCTGACCCAAAGAGTGTATGCTAATGTAGTGGAGGGTGATTTTACTGAAGAATAGGGGAGTCGTCTCCTTACAAAGATCAGGGTCAGTCATATATCCCTCCCTCACTACAGTCCAGAGCCCAGCCCCAAACATTTTATAGGTTTAAATAGAGGGCTGTTAACCTATAAGGGATGACAAACCTAAAAAAAGGACTACTGAGAACTAGATAGTTCTGCTTCCCCTTTATAAAGAGGGTTAGAGGTCAGAAGGGGAACAGATTTGAGAACTGGATAGTTCCTTTATACACGCAAATTTGTAGGGGAGAGATAGTATTGCCCCTCCAATGTGAGAATACAAACATCTTTTGTGGCAATATTTCTTAAAAAGGAAGCCTACTTTTAACCTTTTCCTTTCAATCCTGGATTTTTTAGTCATTTTTAATATTTGTGATTAAGATTTATTAAAGATTAATTGTTAAAATTATATTTACCCTCAATGTCTTAAAACTTGTGTAAGATAGTGGCATATTTTGGAGATGTTTTTTAGGTAAAAGTGACAAGATTTTGTGAGTGATTGAATGTGAGGAATGAAAGAGAGGGACGGGTCCAGTAGGACCCCAAGACAATGGGCCTGGGAGGTGGGAGTGATGATGGCATTGTCAACAGTGAGACATAAGTGAGGAGTGGGAGCTGAGGAAGAGGGTGGAAAGATAAGGAACTCTGTCTTAAACATGTTGAGTTTGAGTTGATGGGCAGACATCCATGAGGATATTCTCGAGAGGCAATTGGCAACATGAGCTAGCAGACAGGGGGATAGTTCGGGTGCAGAGATGTAGATTTGGGTGTCATCAGCATATAGATGATACTGAAGCAAGGGACGTGAGGTGGGGGAGGGTATAGGAGAGTGTTGAAAGTGGAGAACAAACTTTTGGGGTTGGAGGCCAAATTTGATATTAATTATAAGAAGTAGCTCTGTTTGGCAAGATTCAGAGCATAGTGATGGGAGCATAGGATAAACTTGTAATGAAGGAAGTCTGCTAAGGAGTGGGATTTCCTCCATAATCATTCAGTGCTGCGGGAGCACTTCTGGATGTAGCGTGTTCGTGTAGTGTGCCATGGTTGTAGATGAGAGCGGGGGCGTCTGCCTGTGGTTATTGGGGCTAGAGAGTCCAGGGTGGAATTTATAGTCAAATTGTATTGTGTGGTAGCAATATCAGGGCAAGTGAGGGTAGTGAGAGGACTGAGAAGGGGCTGTAGTAAATTGGAAAGTGATTGGAAGGGGTTGTGAGGCTGTAGGTTAGGAGATGGTGGTCAGAATGAGGGAGTGGGGAAATTTATATATCTGGCTTTAGTAGCTTTAGTGTGGGAAAACATGCTGCAAACTCTGTTATAGATGGGAAAAATATGTAAGGATTTCAAGACTAAAGATCAAGGGGAAACAAGCAATTTGCAATATAAATTCACTAAAAAAAAGATACACTTTTTTAAATATAATAGATGGAAAATGTATAAACGCTAGGGCCTTACAGAGGCATTTCATTGCTTTGGATATGTAAAAGTAATTAAAGAATAACCAAAACTGCAGATATTAGCATATTAGGAAGTTTGTGCTTTCAGAACCAATGTTTTGCATTAAGGGAAAGTCAACAGTGAAAGTGCTTGTCACTTAGCATAACAATTAACTGCTGCTGTTCTATAAATAATTTTTATTATAGGCTCAAGCCACAGTTAATAAAAGGAAATGCTTAACACTGCATTGATGCAGATCTGTTTTATGTATAGAGAAACCAAAATGGATAGCGGATGAAAAGCAAGAAATAACGTGGGCAGATGCAGAGAGGCATGGTAACAGCATGCAAGCTGGCGTTCAGTCCAACTTTTTTTTCCATAATGAAGCTATTTTCTGGGTTCTTAGTTTATTTTCTGTGATTTGCTTTTATAATTCTATGATTTTGTTTATTTAATTATAATATTTTAAAATATTAGTTTCAGTAGGGTTAGACATTTGAAATAATATGGGCATGAGTCAGAGGGAGATAGTATATTAAGTATTATATTTAACCATAGGGTTGTAAAATGGTTTCTTAAATCGTTGACTTAAATAAATGCTGTGAATGTTTTCTAATTTAAATTCTGATCATTATTTTTATTGGAAAATAACTTAAGAGGACTGAATGAAGACCTCTGCGGACCTTCATCACAATAGTCCAATAATTGAATGTGATAGTGAATGAGCCAATAGGGCATTGGAGATTTTTCTTGGCTTATACTCGAGTATATACGGGTAATTCTGCTCAATATCAATTTTATATCTTTATTTTATTTTCTCAGTGCCAGGAGCAGTATCTACAGAATGCTATCCATCCCAGTTAGTCACAACACTGCTGCCCACAAATTGCCCCCCACATCTCAGTCACAGAGACCCTTTAATAAATACATCCAGTGTTTGAGACAATGAATGAACATTCTAGCTGCAAATGTTCAATCATATATTTAAAGCTTTCTCTATGAACAATAAGTAGTCTATAGTGTAAAAAAATGACATAAATCTGAAGCAGGAGTGAGAAAGTTATACATTTTTTTTTAGATTTAGAAACATCATTTTGGTGCTGCTTCTGGTCCCTGGAGGCATCCCTGATAATGTCTACTTCTGAGCATGTGCAGAAGAATGGCCAGTTATCAAAATCTAAAAGGTCCAATGATATAATATGACTACGTCCACTCAGAGATAAGATAGCCACAGCTTCAATCTATCAGGAAGTGTTGAAGCCAAACATGGTGGATCCTTCTATAGGGTGTCCAAAAATTAAGATTTTTTTTCAATATATGCTTTTATGCTCCTGGCTTACACACCTGCTAATGTTGTTGATTTATTACGTACGTCACAAAAGTGATTTTTTTCCTTTTAAGCCCAGACTTTTAGTAGTGACTTACTGTTTCGACTCCAGACTTCACTCTACCATTATGAATATATTCCAATTCTCCTTGCCCTATATCAGTCCAATAACAAGCATGCTTTGTTTTCTCTCTCATTGTAAGAATGGACAGCTGCATGAAGGTTACAGAGATCGTCTACTTGTACATTCAGATAGCTGCTTTGATTTACAAAGTGACCCTTTGCACTGAGTAATTTGCATAAAGATGTCTGTTTATCATCTGTTGAAGGTTGGCAGTGATGAACTTGTTACACTTTTTTGGACCTGTTTATGAGCTGAAATAATTAAATCTCAATGCAAATTTCCATTGTAATGCCATTTTGTTCAGGGTATGCAATTTTATTTTGCATTTTGCAAATTTTATGTGCAAATAAGACTAAATTGAAAAATTACATATTCATGAGAAATTTCTTAAGAAGCAAGCTGTATTTCCAAAGAAATGCAGACTGATAACGGGGCATATTCACTAACTGCCATGTTTATACAATGTAAAAAAATGCAGCCTCTAATTTTAGATTTCAGTGATCTACTTCCTAAGCAAGGAGGAGATTCTGAATACACAGGGAGCCTGTATCTGCACAATGGGAATTTGGAATATACAATTGTTCATTGGGTATAATATAATGCTCATTAGTTTACAATGACATACCTTGTTGAGACAGACACTACAAGGAGCAGATTCAGTAAAGAAAATGGAAGTCTACAGTCAAGAATAATTCTATTTAAAAAAGCAAAACGTATATGCTGTTTTTCTTTTTTAATTTCTACATAGATTTTGGCCATTATTAAGTGTTGTTATTCAAAATACCTTATAGAAAAAATGACCACATTGGGCAAATTAATTACCATTGAATAACTACAAATATTTGCCTCTTGCTCTGATATTTCCTGGAACAAAAAAATAAAGAACAAAAAGCTCAAAATAAGGGACTGTAAAGAAAAATGGTACTCATTACTGGAACTTTGTCATAAAGCATGGTAGCTAAATAAGTCTACATAGCAGTTCTCAAGTTATACAGATGTTTTTGATGCTGCAGTTCCACCAGAGACACAAACAACAACTTGAAATAATTAAATAGGTTTAAAACAAATTCACTGGAAAGAGTTTTCTTAAAATACATGATATGCTGGACCTATCTTATGTTAGCGCAGCACAAGTAAGCAGCAGTGGCGGTTAGCATCCGCTAGATGGCGCTGCGGATATTCCGGTGCCATATCACAGAGTCAAGGCTTAGGTAAACTGTTAGGGTTGAGGTTAGGGTTAGTTCAAGGGTTAGGCTAACATTATAAGCTTATTTCTTCTCTAACATAACGGCAGCGCTGCAAAATATCGGCAGCTCCATCTAGCGGTTGGAGGCCACACTGCAGAGCTGACCTGCCCCGACACCATAACAGGATAGATCTGATATGCTTTGTTCCATGACCTTAATATACATTTTACAATGAGACTGACTCCTTGTGGGGCAACTGCAAGGTTCTTAGCAACCAGGGCTGCAAATTTAATGGAAATGCAAAGACCTTTTAAAAATAATTTACATCTATGGAATATGGAACACAGTTGCCTTTCTAATGCATTAAAAGAACATGTTTTAAACATGACAAAGTTGTTGTTTTTTTCATGATAGAAGAGCAAAGTAAAACTTGTTTAAACGTCATTGAAAATAACAGGAAATGAGGAGAGCATACCATAGTCTGTAAATCCCATTGGCTGGCAGAGGGCAAGCTCTCAAGAGCTCCTGCTAAGCTTGGCACTGATTCTATTGTGCAAAAAAAAAAATTAGAAGTTAATCCAGGAAACAACAAGCAGTATGGAGTCTGTGATTAAGAGTTAAATATAGAAATATACCCTTAGATTTGAAAATTCAAATTCTTTCCCCAGAAAAGAGCGAGCGTAGCTTTCTTTATAGTGCTTCACAGTTTCTCTTATTGAATCTAAGGGTACATTTCTATATTTAACTCCATTCTGCTTGTTGTTTCCTGGATTAACTCCTAATTATTCTTTTTTTGTACAAAGAAATCTGATTATATACTTCTTCGCTTCTCCTATTAGACAAAGGCAAATATAGTGTGCTTCGAGAGACAAGTTAATTCCCTCTAGCACCAGGATGGCTGGCCATATAAGGATAGCAATTTCTTGTGGCTTCAGTTTGCATTAGCAGAGATGAATCCATTTTATATCAGTCAATAAATAACCACAATAAAAGGGTTTGAATCCCTATGCTGGAGAACAGTTCTGCTCTATTAATATGGGTGTCTCAACAAACATAAAGAAAACTCAACTAAAAAGTCTTATTTATTTATTAATGAGTTTTCATGTGAACATTCAATAATGTTATCGGATTCACTGAAGCATGTTACTGGATCTCTTTATCCTATATGAAAGCTCGTAGGCTGAAGGCAAGTTCATATCTACTGAACATTGGAAGGAGGCTTGGAGAAAGAGGGTGGATTTTGTTAAAGAATTGGCTATTTTGGTATTTAACACCTACACACATCTCCTGCACATACCCAGAAGCAGGAAGCCCACAATAATAACTGCAAGCCCTGCCTGCAATGTTCAGCAAAGTGTCATGGTTGCCTCTAGGGAACATAAATGTAATATAAAAAAAAAAAAATCTAAATACTGCTGGCTCACCATACAGCCTCACTTATTAATTCTGAGATGTGCCTATTCTTGTAATGACAACTGACACTATAGACCATATATGTATTCCAAAATAATGTACATTACAGGTCTAATGCATAATGCTTAAGTTCATACCCAATTAGATCTGTGATAAAACAGAAGACGCCAGTTAAAAACATTCTTCTTAAGTGCCTTCTTAACATTTTCACCATATCAGACTTCAATCAGTGTCTGTGTTATTTATAAATATTTGCATTAACTTTGTTGTTTTATTCTCTGAAGATATGCTTCAGGGGCTAATTTGAAAAGCTATCCTGAATTTAAAATGTCAATAACTAAATACTTTGTGAAGTATTAATGCATGAAAGAAAAGGACAGACTAAACTGTGGCTCTAATCAGATGTTAAACCCTCTGTGTCACACATATATTAGAAGATTCCTTCTATAAGATTTGGGAACCGTGGCTTGTCACAACTCACTATCCTTTTATTTTATAAAATGATAACTACTGGATGGAATTGGGAGCCGGAGGTTCCATCATTGGTAACAGTCCCTGAGATATAATGAGATGCAAACAATAAAAAATGTAACTTCTATCTCAGATATAGCTTACAAACCAAGAAAAGAAATTATAAAGGAGAAATGAAAATGTATTTTCTTTCATTACTAATAAGTTTATTGTTGTTGATAATCTTTTCTTTTAGTTGAGTTGTTTTATTTTGTTCTTCTTAACCTTATTTTTATATTTTATACTTCTTTTATATGTACACTGGTTAAAGTAAATTTATAAACTATTACTTGAAATAATTTAATAAGAAAAACAAAAACAAGTAGCACTATAAATACATCAGGGTTCCCTGGTGGTCCAGTGGTTAGGATTTGGTGCTTTCACCAATTCAACCTAGGTTCAATTCCATTCAGAGAACCAAAAGGTCACATCACACTGAAGCCATGAATGGCTGGGCTTGGTCAGTACTTTGATTGGAGACCACCTAAGAATATCAGGTGCTGTAGAAGAGATATTTATATAGTATTATAAAGACATCAGAGTTCCCTGGTGGTCCAGTGGTTATGATTCAGTGCTTTCACCACTGTGAACTGGGTTCAATTCCAGTCAGGGAGCCAAGAGATCACACCACCCTGAAGCCATGAATGGTTGGGCCTGCTCAGTACTTGGATGGGAGACCACCTAAGACTATCAGTTGCTGTAGAAGAAATATTTATAAATTATTATAAAGACATCAGGGTTCCCTGGTGGTCCAGTGGTGATGATTCAGTGCTTTCACCACTGCAACCTGGGTTCAATTCCAGTCAGGGAACCAAGCACACCCTGAAGCCAGTACTTGAATGGGAGACCACCTAAGAATATCAGGTGTTGTATGCTGTGGCTCACTGGAGAAGGAACTGACAACCCACTCCAGTATCAATACCAAGTAGATCAGCATGACCATGGACATAAAGATGTGCCTAGTGTGTTACAGTCCATGAGCTCACAGAGAGTCAGACATGACTGTACGATGCACACATAAAGACATCAAATACTTTTTTTTCTATCATAATTAATAAATGTAAAAATTGTTGTAATTTTAAATATTTATTCCCTTGTAATAAAACTTGAAAGTGGAAAAAAAATATTCTGTGTCTCCACACATAGCTAAATGTTCCCATAATCCTATCTAAAAGGTGTGGATTGTTAGTTGTTATTAACAAAGCAAAGTAAATGTTCAGTCCTTGTTACTAATGCACACAGGTCTAGATTAACCTATTACATATATGTTTAAAATTTAATGCAATGCTAAAAATAGCTGTACGTGTTACAAGGTTGGTAGCTTTTAAAATATTCAGTACAATGTGTTGCTGCGTGAGATTGAGGCCTTCGTAGAGTTCTGGCCTTGGTGATTACATATACATTTGTTCCCTGAAAATATCTCCCACATACAATTATTTACACGCACATTTTTATTTTTGCCGTTTCAGAATTTCACAATCGTTTTTAATCAAAAGATATTGTGACCTGTTTCTTTTCTTCTTCTGTCTAACCCCGATTTTTGACAATTGTTACTGGATTTATTTTTATAGAATTGATTTATTAAAATATGTTTCAAATACATGTAGTTTTCACTTATTACCAGATTATGTATTTGTTCGGGCTGCCATCTCTGGAAGCATTGGAAGTTGCCATGGAAACTACCCAAGGACAGACTTTCCAGCCTCTAGACACACATGTTCAGCTTAGTAATGTACAGTACTTTTAACATTGATAAATAAGTATATTTGAGATATCTTGTAAGAAACTAAACTGTTCCTTTTTAGAATCATTAGAAAAAATACACAGGATGGCTGCAGTCTGGTTACTGGAAATCTTCAGGTGTGGTCTGATTATCTTATTAACACTTTATTTTAAACTTCCAGCTTGCAAATCTTATAGGTGAACGCTGAGGACCTCATTCAATTGGCTAAATCGCAATTACTTGAGCCCGTAATGGAGCCCGTAAATGTTAGTGATATTCAATTAACTACATTTAGCTACACGCATTCCAATTGCGAGTTACAGGATCAAAAGCACACTGCGGTTGTCAGAAACGTAAATCCGTCCTATCTTCTCCATTGATTTTGCAAGCCTGTAAATGTTACCATTAAACTAGATATATGTCTGTACTTGAAATCAGTGATTAAAGGATCAAGATTAAGGGCCAATATAATACCTGATGGGTTTATGATATTATACACAACGATACAGTGTAGGAATATAAGTATCCCTCTATGGTGGCGTTGATAGTATTGGCTTTTCCAATACAATAGGAGCATTATATTCCCCACAAGCAGCCTAATTTTAATCTTTCTATATATCCTGGATTTATGAGTTTTTAATCGCCGTTATCAGCAAGTACACTAATAAAGTTTATTTACAATTTATTTTATTTTGTCACTAATAGCTCCCTTAGTTTAATGGTGATGTAATTATAGGTGGTAAACATCTTTGGGAAAGTTCTAATTTCTCATTTGATCTCTACCTGTAATTGTTACCAGTGCTAAAGACGCAAAATCCATATTCAACAAGCCCGCAATTCCCTTCAAACCGGTAAATTGCAAATGTATCAATAAATTATACGAGTACTAGATAGGACTCACAAGTGGGTTAAACACCTGTTCGTAGAACTGCAGCAGCAAATAAACACACACTACTGTACTTTAAAATATTGGGGAAGCAATGAAAGACATTAGAATTAATTGCACAACAGTCTCAAGCTCGCAAATATGCAATAAATAATTATTATGTCTAACTTTTATTTCTGTGTTATATTGATCCCGGCAATCCAGTGGTTAATATCAGGCCACCCACATGGACTTAAACAGATGCTTTAATGTATTTCAAGATTGCTTGAGTGCAATCCAATAAGCAAACATTACTTATTTGCATGTTTTAATGCATAGCCTACAATTGCAGGCTAAGTGTAACCTCCATGTTTTACTGAAGTCATGACGACCATTTAATTTACTATTGGCTCTGTCTAAAAAGTAACTTACGGGCTTGCTTAATTATTGCAAGATCACGTGTTCATGCCCCCTGAAATCCTACTTACGAGTTCATGGTTTGTGTGTGCAGGCTGTGAGCCTGTAATTAACGTTTAGAGACATGTGAATACAATTAAATGTTTGGAAAAAATGTGATCGCAGCCAAATGTTCAGTTTGGAGGCAATTGGATTGGGACCCTAAGTAAAAAGTCATGCAAGCTCCTATTCTTTCTTATTGCAGAAACAGAAAGAAAAAAAACTCTCAGCGCAATTACATATCTAAAGCAATTTAGAAAAACTCTTTTACCCACTGTAGCAGCATTTTAACTGATCAAAATGTACCACCCTTTTGCCTCAAGCCATATATGGGATCTATTTACAATTCTAGGCCCTGCTCTCTGCAGGCTTAAAGGGTGGCTTAATTCAGCATAGATCTCAGCAAAAGATCTCCTAAAACCATGTTGAAATCATTTTTTAATGTTTGAAATACATGCATTTTTCACAGGGAAATCAAATCAAGTAAAATCTGTTTTTACATATGTCACTGACTGCTCACTGCCAGACCCACAGCCACAGCTCCATGTAGTCAGTAAATTCTTAACAAATCTTTCCGTGCAGAGCACAGGGTGCTTTAATCACCTAAACAGGTCAGTTATGGGTTAACTGGTCAGCGCATTCCTGTGTCCAGGGAGAAACTGCTATCAATCACTGTCTTCACTGCACACTTAGCTATCTGTTATTGCTCATGCAACAGTCTGTAGGCAGGTTAGACTCTGTATGTAAACAGAAATAAAACTTTATATTTTTTAGATGTTATTAGTCTAATAAAATAAATAATTTTAATACACAGTCTTGTGCTCTTTCACACCATGAAGAGATCTTACAGTGGGTTAAGAACATAGCAATTGATTAGAGTACAGTATTAGAAACTGCTCACAGACAGAGTCTAGAAAGAGACTAGAAAGAGACTCTGACCAGACACTAAATACAGTGCCTTGAACAAGTATTCACCCCCCTTAGCATTTTTCGTGATTTGTTGTCTCACAACCTGAAATTAAAATTGATTGTTTGATGATTTGCATCATTTATTTTACAGGACATGGCCACAACTTTGAAGATGTTTTTTTTATTGTGAAGCAAACAACAAATAGGACAAAATAACAGAAAAAGTCAATGTGCATAACTATTCACCCCCCTAAAGTCAATATTTTGTAGAGCCACCTTTTGCGGTAATCATAGCTACAAGTTGCTTTGGATAAGTCTCTATGAGCTTGCCACATCTTGCCACTGGGATTTTTGCCCATTCCTCCTTGCAAAACTGCTCCAGCTCCTTCAAGTTGAATGGTTTGCGCTTGTGAACAGCAATCTTTAAGTCTGACCACAGATTTGCTATTGGATTGAGATCTGGGCTTTGACTAGGCCATTCCAAAACATTTACATGTTTCCCCTTAAACCACTCAAGTGTTGCTTTAGCAGTGTATTTGGGGTCATTGTCCTGCTGGAAGGTGATCCTCTGTCCTAGCCTCAAATCACGCACAGAGTGGTACAGGTTTTGCTCAAGAATATCCCTGTATTTAGCACCATCCATCTTTCCCTCAACTCTGACCAGTTTTCCAGTCCTGGCTGCTGAAAAACATCCCCACAGCATGATGCTGCCACCACCATGTTTCACTGTGGGGATGGTGTTCTTTGGGTGATGTGATGGGTTGGGTTTGCGCCAGACATAGCGTTTTCTTTGATGGACGAAAAGTTCAATTATAGTCTCATCAGAGCAGAGCACCAACCTCTATGCATTTTGGGAGTTTCCTGCATGCCTTTTCGCAAACTCAAAATGCACCATTTTGTTCTTTGCTGAAAGTAATGGCTTTCTTCTGGCCACTCTGCCATAAAGCCCAACTCTATGGAGCGTATGGCTTATTGTCGTCCTATGTACAGATACTCCAGCCTCTGCTGTGGAATTCTGCAGCTCCTCCAGGGTTACCTTAGGTCCCTCATTGCCCGGTCTGTGAGTTTTGATGGCCGTATCTTGGCAGGTTTGCTTTTGTGCCATGTTCTTTCCATTTGGTTATGATAGATTTGTTGGTGCTCCTGTGGATCATCAAAGATTTGGATATTTTTTTATAACCTAACCCTGACTTGTACTGCTCAACAACATTGTCCCTTACTTGTTTGGAGAGTTTCTTGTTCTTCATTGCAGTGTTTGGTTAGTGGTGCCTTTTGCTTAGGTGTTGCAGTCTCTGGGGCCTTTAAAAAAGCTGTGTTTATGTAATGACAGATCATGTGACACTTAGATTGCACACAGGTGGACATAATTTCACTGACTATGTGACTTCTGAAGATAATTGGTTGCACCAGAGCTTTTTATGGCCTTCATAACAAAGGGGGTGAATACATACTGTACGCACATGACAATTTTCTGTTTACTATTTCTAAAAAAAAATGTATGTATATATTTTTCTCATTTCACTTCACCAACTTAAACTATTGTGTTCTGATCCATCACATATAATTCAGATTAACAAAACATTGAATTTAAGGCTGTAATGTAACAAAATAGGTAAAAAGTCAGGGGGAGGGGTACTTTTGCAAGGCACTGTATGTTGTGGTTGGTAGAAACAAAAAAACAAACAAAGCAAAAACACTTCCATACAATATGGAATTCATTTAGGATTAAGGATATATTTAGGATTATATACTCTACTTTTAGCATGCTTCAGAGCTATAGATTCGGGTACAGAACAAATCATAATTTGTTTTCAAAACTATTCTTAGCAGACATCTTTAAAGGACGAATAAAGTTAGCAGCTGTGCAAACATGATTAAAAAAAAACATGAGTAAAAAAGCATTTTTAACAGAAAATGTTAATTTTTGAATAGTGTATAGAATGTTCCATCTTGTCTGGCTTCAGCACTACCTGCTACCATGGTGCCTGAGGGATATGCTTATTTTATCTATATGAATGGAGGGGGAGAGAAGAAGGGATATTGGAGTTTTAAGTATGTCATGCCTACTCACTTGCACAGCATATACTCAGAAGTATAGATTAACTTTAAGCACTTTTGCTTCAAAAATATAAAGGCAGACAAATTCCGACTGGAAGAAAGAGCCACATGTTAATCTAGACTGAGCCACTTGTGGCTGTAGAATCATATGCTACTCACTCCTGGTATACAGTATATACATTGTACAGTAGTTATGCATTATGTACCTATTATGTAGTTACTAGCGACTTGCCCGTCATTGCGAGCCTCTCCCCGCCTCTATTTTCCAGACCTTGCGATGAGCGGCTTCAAACCTCATTCCAGGCATTGGCCAACCCGCAACTTTCTGGCCGAAGGCGCTTATTGCGAGCCTCTCCCCACTCTCCCTCCCCTGTGTCTTTCTACCTCCTCTCCGTCCTCTAAGCTCCTGTTTGCATTTACGTGTGTGAAACAATTTGCGGGCCTGGGAAATTGTTCATTTTCCCCAAGCGTAAAAATGTGTTTTCGATTTACGGGCTTGAAAAAGGTTACGGCTTCACGACCTCCATTTTTTTCCTTGCTTAACCGTTTTCAGACCTCCCAAAAACGCCAATTAAATGTCAAATTATCTCGCAACCTCACTTACAGGCTCCCTGCCTCTTCCCCTGTGCTGTGTGAGAGGTTGTAAGTAAATTTTTTAATTAATTGGCGTCTTTTGGCGGGCGTTAAATACATAATTTTTCTTAAGCCTGTATCTAGTTTGCCGTTTGGAGGCTCTCCCCCCCTCAAGCTAGTCATGTACGGGCCTTGCGATGAGCGTATTCGGTGCTCATTGCTAGCCATGCAATGAGTGCCTTCGGCCCGTCATTTTTAACATTGTGTGACTCTCGCAATTACGACAGCTATATATGTGATTACCATGTTATGCTTCTGGGGTGTAAAGCTATGGCAAATCTGGACAAGCTATTAAAAAGTATATCAAACTTTTCCCTGGAAGGTTTGATCATGAGGCTGATGTTCAGATATTTTGGCCATATCATGAGAAGACAGGAATCCCTGATGCTAGGAAAGATTGAAAGCACATTAGTGAAGGGGACGGTAGAAGTGGAGATGGATAGATGAGGCAATTGAAGCAATGAGAATGAGCTTGGGGGCAGTGGTTGCCAGATGAGCCTGGCATGCAGTGGTCCATGGGTCACAGAGAGTATGAAACAACTGAAGAACTGAACAACAAAAATAAAATACGCACGAATATATGTATATATTTATACATCAGGCTTCATTTGAGCAATTCATATTTTATTTATCATTTACAGACAGGTGCTAATATTTATATTTATTTTTTGTTGACAGGAAGGAATATTCAGAATTAAATTATGAATCCTACCTTTAAATGCTGCTTGGTAATAAGAATATCTATGTATCAGAGCTTTGCGTTAATCAGGAATGTGGGTGTATAAACCAATCTGTGCAGGAAACACATTGGTTGATTGAGGAGTCCTAGCAGCAGGAAGCCTGATGTCATGTACCATCCCTAATCAGTAAAGAAATAGTGTAAGGAAAAGCTCATGGGAGAATGGAAAATAAGAGTGTCACATCCATTAGTGGTCTCACTATTGTGAGGTCTGATCCTTGCTGATTCCCCTTTAATCATACACAGACAACTGTCAATGTTGTGGCTATTATATTTATTTGAGCATGTTCTCCTTCTATAATGCAAGAGCTAGAGACACTTCAGAAATACTATAACAAAATACAGAGGCAACTGACCATTTGACATTCCTCAAATTAATTAAAATAGTCTCTGGAACACTAATTATTTTTTACATGTTGCCTTGAAATGTTCTCACTTAAGTGTCATATTTATAGTATGCTGGTTGAAGAACTAGAATTGATATTGTGCAAACATTTTTTTACACATCAATCTAACCTTTAAAGTTTAACTATTGTATTTTGTTTTGGTTTATAAAATGCTGCTGAGAAACAGTCTGTAAGTGGCATCTCTTAACAATATTTGCATGTCCCTGCCCGGGGTCCCAGAATGCAGTGCAATAACTGTATTTCTCAGAATTCTGAGCAGGAAAGAAGTTTTTTCACTTATTTTAGACATTCAAATGTGAACAAAATGTAATATTTGTTTACTCTACTACTGTACGGTGGAGGGCTTCCATTGATCTTCTGCAAACCATAAATTAAATTATTGTTGTGGTAAACTACCTCCTCAAAAAATCTACTACACAAGCTAGGAACCGGCACCACACTGAAGCAGTAATCTTGAAACAGCTGTAGGATTCCTGGCTTTTGTATAATCCATCCTGCTTAAAGCTGTGTAATACAACATGCATATGCTTAAAGGAAACCATATTTAAAATGCTATTGGATTACAAGAGTGAAGCCTTTGTGGGCACATTTGCATGTCCCTGCCCAGGTTCCCAGAATGCAGTGCAATATCTGTATTTCTCAGAATACTGAGCAGGAAACAAGTTTTTTTAACTTGTTTTAGACGTTCAAATGTGAACACAAATGTACTATTTATTTATTTTAATAAAATCAGGGAAACTTCCATATACATTTAAGATCAAATTAGTTCTAACTCCATTCTGCTACACTCATGTTTGTCACTTGTAGCTGTCCCTCACTCATTTAGCTGTCCCTCTTTCTCCTGACAGCCTCAGCTATACATAATGGCTCCATTATTCCTCTACTGATTGATGTCTCATAAAAAAATATATATATATATATATATATATATATATATATATATATATATATATATATATATATATATGAAGGGGACAGAGCAAAGGTTGTGATCATGGTAAGATAGTAAAGTACAAAGAAATATGAATACTTGCAACTGGAAAATGTTAAAGTCTTCTAGTAACAGAAAACGAGCTTTGAAATTACTACATTTGGCTGCCACTCAGCTCAAGTGATGTCCTTATATGACTGGACTTCTATCAGAATATTCTATTTCTCTCATTAGTGATGAATGAAGGTCTGATTGCCTGCTTTTTTTTGCATATGACTCCTGAGGTGACAGTTTGTGAAAAGCCATCCTCTATTGGAGTCATATACAAAAGGGATCCATTAATCAACCATTGAAGTAATTAGACACTGAAAACATAACACTCATGTGGTATTAGTGGCAGCCACAAGTTAGTAAATTTAAAGCTCTTTTTCTATTACTAAATTACATTTTAAATAACTTCCAAATTCAAATATTCATATTTTTATGGCAACAGCTCCAATTTTAACTCAGTTATCATCTGGCACACACTCAACTCATTCAATACCCATTAATGATTCTTCCTGCTATATAATAAGAACCTATTCCATAGTTTGCGGCCATATTCTAATCTACACAATTTCAACTAGCATTGTGACTCCTCAATGTACATTAACCCCCAAACAACATTATTACTTTGACCAGTATACAACTGGTTCCCTGACATGTCTAAATACGAAAATATTGAAAAAAAAAGTATTTAAAGGTTACACATAATAAGTATAATGAGAGCCGTCAGATTGATTGAAGCATCAAGAAAGTCATATTTAATAACCATCACAATTTAAAATGAAAGTTATTTTTGTGTTTTTTTTGTAATCTACAAATTAAAGTTCAGTTTTCACAGTAATTATACTCTCTTCATGCTAGGGTGCATCCCACCAGGTCTCATTATATTTATTGTAGGTCATGGGAGGCAACCCCAGGCTAACAGGGATCAGCTGGAGTGCCCCTTGACCCACGGGAACCTGGAGTACTGATTGGTTGGAGGCTGGCCGTAGAAGGGGAGGAGGCTTGCTGCTGGGCGAGCAGGGGTGCCATTCACCACTTCGTTGCCAGCCATCTTTCATCATGTTTCATGTGTAATTATTATCTACAAAGAAATGTTGTAGAAAGAAAAGAGAGAAATAAAAGAGTAAAAATAAAACAAAATACAAAATGTGGGTGCTCAGAACGAGAGGTTTTGTTACATTGTTATTTAAGTCAAGAAATTCTGTGACCCATTGTTCTCCGAACTTGGTTTCTTGTCTCAATATTGCTCAACTTGGTTTTTCACTGTTAGTTTTGTATGTTAAGAGCTTAATGGATTTCATGTGTTTGTGTTATATAGTGTGTTACTTTTTTCTATAATTTAATATATATTTGTCTACACTCAGCTCCCCTCCTTGAAGCTTCAGAGTTAGTTGAGTGATGCCTATTTAAGGCAAATACATGAGTGGTTACACTTTGAATGAACTTTTAAGTTATGGACTGATCAGTTTTCTTTCTTTGAAATATCAGAACTATTATAAATATTATGAATTACTATTAATTCACTATTATGAATTGTTAAAAGAAAAATCACTTTAAAACAGGCACATTATAGAAGTATAGTAAAGTATGTTAATACAAACCTTTGAATATTACTTACATTTCAATGTACCGTAGTTATTTTTATTGTTTAGTATTTTTCTTCTCTACTGAAGGTATGGCTCTTTGGCCTTTTCCTTCCCCTTCCTCAGTGCAGGGTCACTAGCTATTTGCTCTTTTTCCTTGAAGTGTCCTTATTCTAAAGTAAATATTGCACAATGCAAATGTCTCTGTGTACGGTCCCTGTGCCCGTTGTATTCAATTTTGCTTTAAAGATGACAGCCATTTTGCCACTGTTCCTGACAGGAATATAAATCTTGCATGGATCCAGATAAAATCTGTGTTCAGTTATGGTAAAAGCCACTTCATATAGCCTTTTGTGGGGAGAGTTATTCTGTAGAGGTCTAATCTTAAATTGAGTTCTGTTGACAAACAACAGACACGGTAGCATTATAGACCATCTCCAAGAATGTTTTCCCCTGCCCTGCATAGTTACTATTTTGCTACACACTTCACAAGAATGTGATTTTCTTTTCAATCTACTGTGGTCATTTAAAACATATTAAAGGTTATTCCAGGTAAATAAGTTACACTACGTTTTAAATCAGATGTACCTTTTCCCTTACGTTTGGTAAACTTTTTATGCCTGGTCCCCTCTGCCTCAACAACTGAATTTCTTTTTTCTTATTTTGGCAATGCAATACCTTACAATGAAATTTTCCTAAATACAATATGTTTGCACTGTAGATAGTAATAAAACACTTGAAAATTAATATCACTGAAAATTAAAGTTTGTAACAATATCCTCACTACAACAAATATTATACAACTATTTATCAAATTTCCTAATATAAAAGGGTTTTATATATATATATATATATATATATATATATATATATATATATATATATATATATATATATATATATACTACATAGGAAAATGTGTAGGCTGCTAATAAAAGGACAGATTGTGTACTGACATTCAATTTGCATTATATTAAAGTAATTGCTAGGGTTCCCTGGTGGTCCAGTGGTTAGGATTTGGTGCTATGACCATTACAACCTGGGTTCAATTCCAGTCAGGGAACCAAGAGGTGAAACCACCCTGAAGCCATGCAATGTTGTGCCTGGTCTGTACTTGTATCGGAGACCACTGAGGAATTCCAAGAGCTGTATGCTGTGGCCCACTGGTGTAGGAACTGGCAACCCACTCCAGTATCTCTTCCATGAAAACCATGTGGATCAGCATGACCATGGACATAAAGATGTGCGTGGTGTGTTATGGTCCATGAGGTCATGGAGTGTAGGAAACGACTGAACGACGCAAAAACAAAAAAGTAATTGCTATGCCTAGCTATTTCAGACAACAACCTTAAGCAGAAATTATCAAAAGAAACCTAAGATCAGCTATTTTATTTTCAATCTAAGAAATTGCTAGTGAGTTTAAAATACAACCTACACTACAAGTAGTATGAAACACTTAATTTCTATGGACAAAAGAAATTTAATTTTAAAAACATTTCAACATTTATTGTATTTGACACTAAAATTAACTAGTGGCAGAAACAAAAAGATGAATTTAATTTAAAGTGATAAATAACAGCTTGATCTTGCAAATAATACCCATTGCTAACACCTAATCATTTATGTGATCAATAGAGTTAAGAATAATTTGCTTTAGATTTCTCACCAAAGCAAATAAAATAGTATAATTTATTTTTATGTGAATATTTCCTTCTGATCCCTAAAAATGTTTACTCATACATAATCTAGATGACTGTCTTAGATGTATGCATTTTTTTATATAGTGTAATAATATATGTACAGTAGACTCTCAGTTAACCAGAACTCTCAAGCAACCTGAAAAAAAATTGAATACTGTACTTTAAATAAAAATAAAAATTTACAGGGCTCAACAAATGCCAGGAGCCAGGTTGTCATGTCACAAAATGCTTAGATGCACCTAGATATCATCCACTGTATGTCTCTGCAATTCAGTATTACCTGGAAGCCGACAGGCATTAATGACTGAGCCAGTGCAGTGTAAGAGTTACATTCCCCAGGTTCAGCACCGCACCCTCCAGCCAAACTTGTGTAAGTGAGGAGTGAAAGCTGCTGCTGCGGGAACAGCCCTCACTGACAAATATACTTAGCAGAGCATCCTATGTGCTGCTAATCTAGGCCTCATTTAATAGTCACTCTCAAGCAACCAGCAACTACATTTATCCTGCATTTACCAACCCCCAAGGGTGCCGGATAACTGAGAGTATACTGTATTTAAAAGAAAGTCAGAAGATATTTTCTTCATAAATTGAAAAAGAGAGGCACTACTCTCAAAAAACATATCACTATAACTTAAATGTTTGTCTAATAAAAAGGTATCACTATATACTGCAATAATATAAATTATGAATCTATTACAGGACAATCATGGCTACCTCACTCTTCGTAAAAGCATTTTATATAAACGTCTAAAAATAATAACGGCATAAAATGCAAAGTTTGTTCCAGTAAATAAATAAGCATTGGCGACTGTTAAAAAATTGATATATAGCTCCAATGTGTCCATGGCAACAACGAATACAGTTAATGTTCAGAAAATGAGGAACCATCCTGTCCTTTGTGGCATGAAGAACCTTGATTGTACAGAGCTATAACCCAACATCAATCATGCATAATTTATAAAGCATTTCACAAAGACATCTTTCATGGATGAAGAAATCCAACCACAAAACTTAGCAGCTCTATGAGAAACGTCAGCTTAATATCCATGATACATGAGGAAATATTCATCTTTTCCTGGCAGTCTTATTAAAGCGTTCCTTGCTAAAATGCTCTACATTATAAAAGTTCTCTAAAAAGTATCAATGAAGGGCATAGCCACTATTTATTAAAATAATCATATTAAAAGGAAAAGATAAATTATTAGATTGTTGCAACATAGCAGATAATGCCATAACTCATTTATCTGGTATTGTTGACTGTTTTCATTTTTTTTTATTTAGTTATATTATTAGGATACACTAAAAAATAGTAAGAGCGGCCAAGATATAGAGAAAACATGGAAGAAAATTAATAATGTAAATGCCAGCTTTCTAGTTAATATAGAAATATAGATATTTTGAATGAGAATAAAAAAAACAGTAGATCTCCCTGCTTAATTTACCTATAAAGCTTGGCACAATAAATCTGCAATATAGTCATATGCATAACCCAGGCATGCTTGACTTCCTTTGTTGTACTTGTGCCTAGATCTTCCACTGGAAGCTTATTCCACCTAAAAAACATCTTTTCTGTAAATAGTTGAGTACTTCTGCACATTGCCCCTATATCGTCTAACTTCCAATCAAGATCTTGATCTTTAATTTCTTTCTTTTTCTGAATGTTTCTTCCCATTTAAACTTGATTACATACCTTTCCTTGAATAACATGTCTACACATTATCTCTCAAAAAGTATCTTTCAGATCAAACACATTTATTAAAATAACCAGATATTATTAGTATCTTGCTATTCCTGAGTTTTTTGTATTGCTTAATTACAGCAGCTCCAAGAGAGTATTTTTTCTGGGAAATACAGCATTTCAGATACAAAACTGGAACTCAACATTAAATGAATACCGTATTTGACGGCGTATAAGGCGACTGGGCGTATAAGAAGACCTCCCAACATTGCCACTCAAAATCCCTCCTCAACCACAAACCCCCTCCTCATCCTCAACCTCCCTCCTCATCCTCAACCTCCCTCCTCAAACTCCCTCCTCATCCTCAACCTCCCTCCTCATCCTAAACCCCCCTCCTCACTTTACCCCTCTAAATTCCTCCCCCTCTCTCTTTCCCCTCACTTACCTTCATCTGCAGCTTCTCCTCCGGTCTCCGCTCCTTCCTGCGTCGGCACCCGGTATATGCTAATGACGTGGCGCGCATGTGACGTCACGTCATTAGCATATACTGTGGTGGAGCTACTGATGGTGCATTAGGTGCAAAGCACCAGGCCCACAAAAGGGTAGGGGCCCTCTGTTACATGTAGTAAAGGGAATCTCAATCTATTAGAGGAGAGGGGCAGATTATTGTGCCCACTGCAAACATATCAGGTGTTGCTTCTGTGCATATAATTCTGCCTCTGCATTATGGCTGAATAAGTAGACGTCATGGACAGATTCTAGCATCTTTATTAATGTCAACATCAAATTAGCTCCATTCCCAATTACACTGAACTTCAGTCTAAATGCCATTTACAAATTTGTATAATTCCCACTTGCTAAACAAACAGTTTTCACCTTTTTTGATATTACTTGAAAAATAAATGTATGTTTTTGTGTCTGAACATTGTCAACACAGGGAGTCACAAGCCTTCCCAGCCTTTACTTCTTGATCTGATCCTTTAATATACATTCTAAACTAAAGCAAACAGAGTAAAAGCCTTTTGTTAGTATTAGAAAACAGCCAACCACAAAATGTACAAATTCAAAGAATTGTATAAAAAAGAATAGGGAAAAACATTTTCAAGTGCAAACTTCCCACACTGAGATTTCTCTTTAATAGTCTCTTTCTCCAAGTGTATCTTTTATAACATTGGCTTCCTAAAATGTAAAACAACAGCTTAACGTACATTACTTAGCTCTGGATGTGTTGAGAAGTGCAGAACCCTTAGCAATATACAAAGCAATGAAATGCTTATGTATAAGATGTTCGTCCAGCATCCTCCATTACATATTTGGAGACACTTTCATCCTTTCCCATTTCATTAACCATTTCGAGTCCAATTATAGGAATATGTTCTTCGAATACTGGTATGGTGTAGCTGGGTCAAAATTCTGCATTAATGTAGCTGGGGGATGTAGAGACTATTAGTAGTGAAGAAAGAGTTTACCAAGACCTTCAGATGCTGAACTGTGTTTACATTGTTTTATTTAAGAAATTATATATAGTCAGAGATCTAGCAGCCCTTTGAAAAGTGTCTGGGAACTTTTAGGTTGGTGCTATTTTTTAATAGCTGTATTCTGTGTTTGCACCTTGATTGTTCTTGTGTCTTAGATGGACCAACTTCAGGTTACAAAATGGTCTTCTGAGAGAGTAAGACTAAGACTAAGCATTTGTTAAAGATATCGGCAGTTAGTAAAGTCTGAAAGTTTGTTTGTGCATACTTTTTGGTTATTATATGATAGTTATAGCAAGTATTTATATGTGTTGTGTGTGATAAAAAAATCCATGATGGTACAGAGGCCATTGTATAAAAGAGCTCACGGGGTCTTATAGTCAGGCAGTCAAAGCTCCTAGCATGATCATTTCAGAGTAGATTGGATTGGATCAACTAGCTTCTAACATAGAAATATTAAAGAATACACACCAGTCAACACACTCCGACAATGCACATATACAGCAACTGACAGGTATAGCAAATTCAGCGAACCACTAATCACCACAATAGGCACAAATGGACTTTAACTAGAGCAGGATACTGTATAGTCAATAGAGAGTTCAACTCATTGACCAACACAATATTAATGTTGCTGAAGATACAGCACACTGTCAATAAAAAGAACAATAGATGTAAATAGCCATTGACCATAACAAGCCACATATGCACCCATTATCCAACAATCAAGAAGCACCACCTAAAATAGATACATGCAGTAGGACTACAGTCTATATATTTAGCAAGATGTAGTAGTGATAGTTCATGAATGCAGACCTCATTGAGCCGTCCAGTCCTTTCTTTAAGTCTATTAAATATTGCTTTCTATTACTGGACAGATGATAAATAGTCAATACATTGATACTGGGCGACAGATGGGGGTCATGTATTGATGATTATATCAGTGTGTAATCAGTGCACTGGAACTGAGTGTTACCTATACCAGGGTGATCAATAAATGAAAAAAAGTAAATTACCTAAGACGGTGCCTTGTATTATTCAGGAAGGGATTAAATGATCATTCTGAGTACACTTACTTATCTCAAACAAGTCAAAGAACCTGTTTTCCCACAGAATGTCTCCGTAAACAGTATTTCCACTTCAGCTAAGGATTCTGGCTAGTGACATGCAAATGAGACTCAAAAAGTATTGCATTTTTGAACAAGCCCACTTAACATGGTTATTAATTTAGGACTATGTATAAGAACCAAGCCATGGATTAGGGCACAGTGTTAGAACCCAATCACAGATTACAGTTTCTCTCTTATAATGGGATTGTCATTGTTAGGTTAGTTCTGGCAACTGTGAAATGAGGATGGAGAGAGACTCTGACCAGGCACTAAACATGTTATGGTGGGTAGAAATTCGATTGAAAAACCCTCCATGTGTCTTATATATATCAGTGACAGAGGTATAAAAAATACATGGGAATGGCAGAAGAATTGATGCAGATAAAGTTAAGAATTATTTGAGGTTTATAATTTAGGTAATTATCCGGAAAAATGTGATGCCTTGTCTTGTTAACAGCAACGGTTATTAATTTATAGTATTACTTCTGACATTTGGAAATTCAGCTATCTGTTTCTCACAAGTAGGTAATTACAACCTATTTCTATCCGTTTGTTGGAGTCTGTAACTTGAGTGTAATCACTACCAACTGTGTAGCTTTGTGAAATATGTTGGAGCTTTAAAAACCACTGCTAATAATTATTTGCTTTCCTGCTAAAAGCAAATCTACTCCTTTTCAGTCCTGGCATAATCTGCACGCAGGGAATGAATCATCATGTCTTGGAGCTGCCATTCATCACAAGCATATGTGGGTATTTTGAGCCAGAATGTGTTATCCACCTGGCTCAGCTCACAATCACTGTGGTGGATTGGCTTCCTGATGCAAGCAGATAGCAGGATTTCTGATATGCCTGTTTAACACACTGCTGCAGTTGTAAAGATATTAGACTAATTGTTCATATTGATTTGATGCAATTCCACAGAACATAGGATTGATTCATATACTTTATACCAATAATTCTTATACAGTATCTGCTCTCAAGAGTCATTAGGAATATCATGAACCTTAGCTTTTTATTTTTTATGTCAAACGTATATATATATATATATATATATATATATATACATACACATATATATGTATATATATATATATATATATATATATATATATATATATATTATATATAGTAAATAATTAGTAGTACATATATGGTCATATCTGAATGTCTAAAACAAATAAAAAAAACTGTTTCCAACTCAGAATTCCAAGAAATACAGTTATTACACTGCATTCTGGGAAGCTGAGCAGGGACATTCAAATGTGGCCGCAAATAATATATACAGCTAAACCCCATATAGCGCTCTACGCTGGGAGTGCTGTGTGAAAAGAGCGCTAAACGGGGCAAGTCTCTGAGCGTTATGGAGAGTTGGAGAATGCTGAGCAGGGATTTAAAGGGCTCAACAGGTCTGGCTGTCAAAAATAGCACTATACCACAAGTTAACCATAAGCGTAGAATTACATGGAAAAAGAGTGCTATAGCGAATCAGTGCTCAAAAGGGGTAATGTTGAGTGGGGTATACATGTATATATATATTTCTCTCTCTCTCTCTATATACATATATATATATATATATATATATATATATATATATATATATATATATATATATAGATAGATATATGTGAAGAGTGAGGTAGCCGTGAATGTCCAGTAATCCAGTTGAATAATAAGAGTATTGCAGTGAATAGTGATACCTTTTTTATTGGACAAACGTATTCATAATAAAGTGACGAGCTTTCGAGAGATAATGCCTCTCTTTATCAAGTCAAAAAGCTGAAATGTATTGTTCTTTATTTTACTCTGCCGTGTTCTTATCTACAACCTGATCTGTAGAATTACTTACTGACCTATCAGGACATTATGCACAATGCTGGTCTGTCTCTCACTTAACTCTGCCCAATGAATTTTGTCTTCCTTGTTTTTCCAAAAAAATGTTTCCCCCATCTCTTTCTGTTTGCTGTTTTTAGCTCATACTTGTATCAGTATTGCTTTTTGACTTGATAAAGAGAGGCATTATCTCTCGAAAGCTTGTCGCTTTATTGTGATTACGTTTGTCCAATAAAAAAGGTATCACTATTCACTGCAAAACTCTGATTATTCAACTATATATATATATATATATATATATATATATATATATATATATATATTTATGATTGTTTTCTATCTAGGAAGATTGTGTGAAACCAGATTATTTATTGGTGTCATCTACCCTAAACATTTAACAAATAAGTCATGTAAAAATGTGTCTCCTTAGTATATTGTTCATGTTCAAGACTTGAGAACAGAAAGTGGCATTTAAACAAGTAACCTTTCCACAGTGGCTTTCTTACTTTGAACTTTCTAAACTAGCGAATAATAATAAAACAATAAACATGGCATTTCAAGTGAAAACAATGTATGTCACGCTTTAACTACTTCCTCAAGCACAGAACTGAGGCATTCGCAAGACGCTATAACATTTTACAAAGCCTATCAATGATTCTGCTGAAAACCAAGCAATTAAACTGTAGATGTAAATGCCATGTTTCTTTGTCTTTGGTTATAAAGAAAGAGCCATTGCAGCCAAGTAATCATTATGTCCCTGTGTAGGGGTAACAATGGAATTAATGGAACAGTGTGCTGGCTATAAATCAATACACAGCATGGCAACTTTGTAGGACTATAAAGTATCTGAAAATAAAAAGAGAGACTTGTACCACTAGGGCAATATGCTGACAAACTGAGCACAAGGACTACCATACTTCCTTTATTTTTTCAATTTTACTCACTAAACAAACCTTTCTTTTTGTTAGAAAGTGGGACATCTTACCCTTTGTAGCCACCTTCCCAGTAAATTGTTCTTAAAATAACACTGAAAAGGTTTCAATAAAATATATAAAAATAAATTTAGTCTATTTATTTATATATTTTTTTTAAAGATTGACTTATTAAACCAATGTTATTGGCAAATATAGGAACACTAATAAAAAATATGTTAGAAAACTTTGAGTCTTACTATGAGCATAATTTAAGCAGGAAAAAAAGCATACAGCTAGTTTTAAATAAAAAAAATGTGATTACTCTACCTTACCCTGGAGGGATCCACAGTACATTGGTGGAAGGTATGTGTGTGAGAGAGGTGTTTTAGTTTCTGGAGAACTATGGTTGCATCCTCTGATGCAACATCCTGTTTCTGGGTGACTTATGAGGGGAAGGGTTATCTTTTCAATTCCAATCTTATTCAGTTATGAAACAAAGTCTCTGGATCTCCCCTTTCCTTGCTATAACCATACGCTATCATGTCTCAGGAAGTGATTAACAAACACAAAATGGATTCCCGTTAACAAAATAAGTCTTCAAAAAGTCATGTTTTCCCCCAAAATGTTTTTATACACACCTGCTAATATTGTTAATTTGATACATACTTTACAAATACAGTAGTACCAGCCCTTGACCATTTTCTTTATTTTTAGTGCATGTTTATCATACATTGCAATCAAAGTAATCAGAGCAAATACTGAAAGAATGCAAACCAATCAGCTGTAACATTGGGCTAAAATACCATTTCGAAAGTAATTTTCGAAACCTATAAATAATATTTGTTTTAACATACTATCAATGCAAAAATTGTTTGTGAAAACCTATACATTTCAAATATGACTTCACAGAAGTGTCTTTTTAATCAATGTTTGACTGGTATAAGACCTGCCTACCTACCATGCATATAAACGCCCCCTACAGCTTTCAGAACCAAACAGATCAGTCCCAAATTTACAGTATGTTTTTTTTAACTGATTATGTGCAAAATATTTTGCGACCATAAAAAAAAAATCAGTATTTAATGATATTATATTTAATTATTTGCAGACCTGAGCATCCACATTGACGTGTTATAAGATCACCTATGTCTGTAAACTGATCTGTATTAACAAGTGGGAGGTAACTTTGGATACTAACTTAGATGAATGATAAAAAATACTAATTTGTGCACTTTTATAGTAGGGATTTTTAAATTATCTGTACTGACAAGCAGAAATAATACATGGAATTGTAAACTAAATGATATACAATGTGTGAATGGAGGTTCTCCATACTGAAAACAACTGCACATAATTGATAAATTAAAAAATATGTTTTTATTTGCTGAAAATTCTAAAAAACGTTTTTGACCATTATGAAATCTTTTTTTAAGGAGCTTATTTTAAATTTGGAATCTCAGCTGTTGATTAGATGGACAGTTTCACCTAATCAGAATTTGTTTTTGATGAAAAAGTACTTTAGGAAGAAAGTATATGTGTTAAACTTAGGACATGTGTCTGTTTTATATTTTACATTATGGGGATGCAACACGCAGGCCTTGTGGGCTCAACCGTATTCACTAAGCTATAGTTTCCATTAACTTCCCATAGCAGATAAAAGGATTATAGCAGTGGTTCCCAAACCTCTCCTCAGGGTTTCCTAAACAGGTCGGGAAATCAATTAGTATTCAACAAGCAGTGGAGCTTATAATTTTCTCACCTGTGTTCACACAGTGTTATATTGAAATCCCACTGTGTCTGGGGAGCCCTGAGGAGAGGTTTGGGAACCACTGGATTATAGAATGATAACAAAAATATTTCATAAAAGTTGTGACTGAATCAGACATTTACTGAGAAAACCCCTTTGTATATCAATTGTAGATTAGAGACTAGGGGCCTCATTCTATTATCGGACGTAAAACGGCCGCAAGGCTGCGATTCCTTGCGGGGGTTCTGTTATCTTGCAATTCAATTATACGGCCCCGCAAGGATCTCCCCTTACGGACGGCCGTATATCTTGCAACCGGCCGTAAGCTCAGAAATCTTTAAACGCAAAAATAAATTCAAGCCTGCACTGTACAGCTCTGTAAATGCTAGGGATCATATTGGGGGACATTAATAGCAACCCCCTCTCAAGCTTGCACATCAGCCCAAATCCGAGTTTACATTAACTGTTTATTTTCCGGCCGCAGCGTGGGCGGGTCTGAGGTGCTCCAAGCACTCTGGACTTTTTACATGGATATGTGACATAAATAAAAAAATAATTTATTTACGGATTTGAGTGTAGGGGAATGTTGTGCTATTTTTGCTAACACCTACAGTCACTTTATAGGCTCCTCAGGGTGCAGGATGGCTTTATTATGGCTTTGTTATGTGCTTAATTGGTGCTAGCGGGACCTGTTTGCTGTAAGTAAGCTGCGGCTCGCTTTTAGCCTTGCAGAGAGGGTTCCCGGAGCAATTGAATAGCAACCAGGAGTTTCTTGCGACCGAAACTCTTGCGGCCGTTTTAGATCAAAGGCTTTCCTCCGGCGCGAGCGGCCGCAAGGGATAACAAGGCGCCCGCCGCAAGCCTGCCGGAATCCCCGGCCAGAGGGGAATAGAATAGCCGAATAGCTTGCGGCCGGTCCTTGCGGCCCCGCATCTCCTACGGCCGATAATAGAATAAGGCCCTAGGATATCAACATTTTCAAAGGCATCAGATTTTATTTTGTAGGTAATTTAATAAATTATTTGCAGTAATCTGAGTACCCATATTAACAGCCTTATTAAATCGCAATTCGGCCGATTGAATAGGGCTCTATGTAAGCACAGAGAATATTTTTTTACAGAAGTTATTAGTTAATTAAGACCTTGCTTTTGGATAGAAGATCCCTAACTAAAAACTTCTGTAAAAAAATATGCTCTGTGCTTATATAGAGCCCTTTTCCATTGGCCAAATCGCAATTTAATAAGGCTTTGAGTCTTTAAACTTCACCAACAGATCTCAGTTGTGGATGGTAGTATATGCTCTGGAGCAATTTTATGTATGGGTGATAACACTGTCCCTCTAAAGCTGGTTTGTAATACTGCTGGTAATTTAGGCAACAACATCTTGGATCCACCACTGGGATTCCCTAGGGTTTATATTATAGGAACATTACTGGTCAATTGTCTAGCCAGGCCCCTGATGTAGTTGCTAGGGACACTCCCTTCCTTAAGACTTCTATCATATTGTACGGTGACATTTATTCTAAAAGTAAAGAAATCATTTGATCTCCCTCAAATATAAAGGAAAGTTATTTTATGAAAGAGTTTTAAAGGATCAGGGTAAAATTTTAATTTCATAATTGGAATTGGGGGGGGGGGGGTTCTTAGAAAAATAAGAATATACTTCTTAGATGGGGCCTACAGATTTAGAAGTTGGAAGGATATATATACAACTGTAACTATGGGAGTAGGAAGTTTATTTATCTGCAGTGATGGAATTGCCAGATACTTGGAGACTACAAGAGTATAGGTGTAAAGTCATGATCAGTGTTTGGGCTGATTAAAGAGTGTCAACATATTGTTATTGTGAGTAAAAAATGTATGTACAGTATGATATTGTGCCATGCACGCTGAATAACCCTGGAGCAGTATACTAACCATAGTCATTATTGAGGGCTTAGATTTATCGTTCAAGATCCATATTTGCATGGAGGGTCATATTGCATAGGACAGTTCATTGGTAATATGGTATGCTTGAATAGTCTGATCATAGACCAGGAGAGAGTAAAGCTAGGGTCAGAGCCAGTGTAGTAGATTCTCTAGGTGTGGCAGTTTCAGAGCAGTCAATATATTCTTCCTCCAACCAGATTCCTCTCTGGTTGTATCTTTCTTAGAGTAGAGAGGCATGTTAAAGTTGTGAGTTTCTCGGGGCTGCCAAGACATTCTGGGTCCAGGAGGCAATGCACGGCATATGTAATACATCCAGAGTGCTGATTTTGGTAGTATGAAGTTTATCTTGTCTTTGCTATGGTTGCACATGCTGGCTCTCTGGATTCACACATCTCTTACTCAGCCTTGGCATGGAGCCCATGTCCACTATATCAGTGGTGGAAGGATTCCTAGTCACCTATACAAGACTGTGTCTAACCCTCTAGGTGGTGTCAGAACTAGGACTGCTACATCTTCGCCCTTATGACCGACCGTATCATAGTATTCCAGAAGTTTACCATATTCTCTTCTCTCACCACGAATACCTCACTGATAATGGTCAAGAACATGAAACTTAGAAAATGGATCCTTAATTTCTCAAGTACAGGACAACAACTTGGTATTTTGCAGTTGATCTGTCTCTGTGGGAAGAGTCAGACTTAAATGATTTGTCAGTATATATATTATTATATACCAAGATACCAATATAATATATGATTTTTAGTATCTCTATACATATTTACCATTTCAGGATACAATGTGAGACAGCTGTACTTCATAATAATAATTAAACAAATTTGATATTGGCAATTTATTTATAGCCTTTAATCATTTCATTTTTATATTTGGTTAGTTTAGATGGTACTATTTGTTGGGCAACTGGTTATCATTACTATCCATAATAAAACAACTTTCAACTGTTACAGTTACACTAAAATATATACCTTAAAAATGTTTATGCTATCAAAAGTCATTTATGCTCTTTAATACTTTCAGTATTTCATTATATTATCATGATTTGTTATGGTGTCTAATATATAGTATACCGCTCATTTATTTGTTCTGATCCTAATTTCCAAATATAAATTCTAACTAAAATGGATATTAAAACCCCAGGTGGTTCAGATTTGCCAAATTACAACAAAAGAATAAGGAATACGTGCAAAATATTTTTCAATTACATGTGGATTTATTGTTTTTAGTAATTATACACCTGCAGTAAATACTGTACAGTAATGATTAAACATATACAATTTAAATTTATGGTACATTGCCTCACCAGTGGAAAATATGGCTATTCAATTTTGTGTAATTGCATGGAGGTTTGTTAAAGTCATTGTGATATAGCAAACAGCAAATATTTGTTCTTAGTTTCATATTTTATTGCAATAAAAGTGGGGAATCATTACTGTTACACCCGCCCGATTTGGGGGACTAGGCTCACCCCAATTCTCTCTCTATGGGTTGCGAATTTTACTACAAATCTCCGCACCCAGGCAGAACATTTTCTTAGGAGAACTTAGGACAGCATAAGTTAATAACTTGTCCCAGAAGAAGACACTCCTTTTAGTTTTAGAATGTTTCACACAGCAGACTCAGATCACCATCGCTTAGTCTCCAAATCAGACTGGCCCTTTATTTTTCAAGACACATTTTCAGATGACGCAAAACACCATCCCCCAGGTCTGTAGCCAAGCCCCCATCTCTTAGTTGCTAGATCTCAACTTACAGGGTTATAAACTAAACTTCCCCCTTCCAGACTCGATACAGGGATCTCTGCATGGCTGACTCCCAAAGCCATATAAATTCTTTAGAATCTTTAACCCTTTGTATATCCCAGATAGACTGCATTAACTTTATATTATCTAAGTATAGCCTACTATCCTACTTGTAACACAGATACATTATTTTAATGTTGATCAATGACAGTACTATATGCACTTATTACATCCATGATATAACTACATGTATACATTACACCTATGATATAACTGTTAAGCAAGTCACTAGCACATTGCAAACACCCATATAATAACTGATTAACCCCATCAGTCAAGTGGGCCCTTCTGTTCATAACAATTATATTCTAAGGTGCAAATCAACTTGTGACAACAACAACAAACTGCTGTTGCCAATAATAGACACTGTATACAGCGGTACCTCGGTTCTCGTCCTTAATTCGTTCTGGACCACAGGATGAGTTCCAAACAGGTTGAGTTCCAAACAAGCATTTCCCATAGGAATCAATGTAAATTGAAATAATTCATTCCAGACCGCAGATTTTTTACATTTTTTTTAACTGATGGTCTTGTTTTTGGATTCAAAACCTTAAAACTAAACTGGCATAAAGAAAAAACAATATTTATATCAGATAACATAGAATTTAACTTCACTTTAAATGTACTGAGAGGACTGGAGATCCTACTGCTTGGAACTTTGATTTTTGAAAGCACAGACTGTACATTGGCTCTTACAGACACAGGGCCTCATTCAAATATGATTTGGCCAATTGAATAGGGCTCTATATAAGCACAGAGCATATTTTCTTTACAGACATTTTTAGTTAGTGAAGACCTTGCTTTTGGATAGAAGTTCCCTAACTAAAAACTTCTGTAAAAAATATTTGCTATGTGCTTATATAGAGCCCTGTTCAATTGGCCAAATTGCAATTGAATGAGGCCCACAGGCTTTACTTGGGCTCTCATAGTCACAGGCTGCACTCAGGCTCTTAGAGATAGGGCCTCATTCAAATGCGATTTGGCCAATTGAATAGGGCTCTATATAAGCACATAGCATATTTTTTTTACAGAAGTTTTTAGTTAGTGACGATCTTGCTTTTGGATAGAAGTTCACTAACTAAAAAATTCTGTAAAATAAATATGCTATGTGCTTATATAGAGCCCTATTTAATTGGCCAAATCGCATTTGAATGAGGCCCTAGGCTGCACATTGGTTCTTAAAGCCAGGGGATACACATTAGCTGTTACAGACACATGATGCACATTGGCTCTTTTAGTCACAGTAGACACAGGCTTTACTTGAACTTGCACAGAAACAGGCTGCATTTGGGCTCTTACAGACATACAGCCTTATTAAATTACGATTCAGCCAATTGAAAAGGGCTCTATATAAGCACAGACCATATTTTTTTACAGAAGTGTTTAGTTAGTGAATATCTATCCAAAAAGCAAGGTCGTCACTAACTAAAAACTTCTGTAAAAAAAAATCTCTGTGCTTATATAGAGCCCTATTCAATTGGCCGAAATGCAATTAATAAGGCTGATAGGCTGCACATTGGTTCTTACAGGCATAGAATGAACGTTAGCTCTTACAGACACAGGATACACATTGGCACTTCCAGGCATAGTCTGCAGTTTGGCTCTTACACAGGCTGCACATTGGCTCTTACACAGGCTGCTCTTGAGCTCTTACAGACACAGGCTGAACTTGGGCTCTTACACAGGCTAAACATTGGCTTTTACACAAGCTGCACTTTGGCTCTTACACAGTCTGCAGATTTGCTCTTGCACAGGCTGCTCTTGGGCTCTTACAGACATAGGGTGCACTTGGACTGTTGGCAAACAGATAAGCAGTGACCTTCCCTTTAACTTGAATACTATGGCCCCTGTTTAATTAAGTAAGCCCGTAAGTTACATTTTAGACAAAGCCAATGGTAAATGAGACTGTCATCATGACATAAGTAAAACATGGAGTTTAAACTACAATCAATTAGTGTTTATAAGTCCGATGTGCAATCGGACTCGCAATCCAGACATGTAGAAATCAGTAAGAATCAATAAAGCAACTGCTCTAGTCCATGCGGGTTGCATGATATGCATTAACTCCTTGATTCCTGGGATCGATATAACATGGAAATCAAACATATTTTTTATTGCAGATTGGAGACTGTTGTGTTATTGATTCTATTGCTTTCCCAGTAATTTTAAGTACAGTATTGTGTTTTTATTTGCTTTTGCAGTGTTACAAACAGGTGTTTAACCCACTTGCAAGTCCTATCTAGTACTCGTATAGTTTTTTTTATTCATTTGCCATTTAGAGGTTTGAAGGCATGAAACATCAAAGGAGGCGATAAGAGTTATGTTTTTGGCAACAACAGTGGTTTTGAGCCTGTAACTAGCAATTAGAATGCGGGTAGCTAAAAGTAGACAATTAAATATCAGTAACATTTACGGGCTTCATTATGGGCACATGTAATTGCGATTTGGACAATTGAATAGGGTCCTATGTCCAAAATGGGCAACATTAGGTAAACTACTTATGCACTGAACCTTTGCAGAAGTCTTTGTTTCTGGTAATTACATATTTAATTGCTATAGTTATTCACCAGTACCTTCATAGTTAAAAGTGGGAATTAATGAATAAGGGGTAGTTTCCCATGAGAGACAAAGGACCCTTATTTGACTTCTCTGAAACTATAAACATATAGTGGCATTCCCTCAAATAGAAAAATCTTCCTGGACAGAAACATTTGTGGCTTTGATCACATGAAAATACATTATTATGGATCTTACTGTAATGTGAGCAGCTTAAGACACTGCAAGGAAAGCTCAAGTTAAATTGTATTATTCTCTTATGTTGTTGAATTAAACTCATTTTATTTGCAACCGCTTCTCTTAAAGAGACCCAGAAGAGGTTCCAAATAGGATAGAATTTAACACTACCGGGATAAAAAGTACTTTATCAACTACCGTAAATGTTATAAAAAAAACATTTTCTTACAGCAAACTAACATTTACATTTTCACATTCTGAGCTGTCACTGACATAATGCAAATCAACTACATTTTCTTCCTTACACAATAATTACATTTCTCTTCGGGTATTCCCTTGATGCATGATATAGAAGCATTTCTGTACACACCACATTCAACATATACCAAGCAGTAGAATAGTTCATTATTTTTATTCAAACCTAGCCTAATTAATGAATACAGTTGAATATGTTCCTCCAGGCTACCCATCCTTATGCCAGTACACAAATGAGTCACCTAAGATGCTGTGCTGTCTTCAAATAGAAAAGCCAACACTAACTAATCCATTTTGGAGAACTATTGTTGAGAAGGGACAAATTGTTTTTAAAAGCAAAAATAAATTAAATGAGAATTTATCTTTAGTTTTGATTTTCTACAATCATCTCCTGCAGAGTGTGTATCTCATTTCCCTTGTCTTTTTCATAGTTCTATCTTAAGTGACTTTTGATAATCATGATGTGTCATACTGGCATGTTTTAATTCCCTATACTTTATCTTAACAAAACAAAGACCATTTCATGTGGGAGTCAAAGCGGTGAAAATGGACCAAATATACTGACACAGGAGCTCTTAAAAACAAAAGCTTTGCATGTAACAGCTCCAGAATATAGAAAAGTCCATGCCTTTGGTAATCAATTGATTATCATCAGTGGAATAAGCTGAAAACTGAAGTCACTGGATGAATACAAAATACCTCAGAGCTTCGGAGGCCATGGGAAATACTGTTTTTATAGCTTAGTAAGCACAAAACTCCCCTTCTGGATCACTACCTTGTTGTAGTGCAGGGCTTGTATACCTCAATAAAGCTGTGAGCCTTACCATGGCACTCATTCAATTGCACTTTGGCCAATTGAATAGGGCCCTAAATAAGCACATAACATATTTTTTTGAAAGAAGTTTTTAGTTAGTAAGAATCTATCCAAAAGCAAGGTCTTCACTAACTAAAAACTTATTTAAAAAAAGTATGCTATGTGCTTATTTAGAGCCCTATTCAATTGGCCAAATCGCAATTGAATGAGGCCCATAGTAAGGTCATCCAAGATGGTCAGGTCATAGCAGAGAGGTCAGACAAATCATGATCCACTGGAGAAGGCATTGGTAACCCACTCCAGTATATTTGCCAAGATAACCTGATGGATGAGCACAACCAGACACAAGATGTGCCTGGCATGCTGCATTCCATAAGGTCACAGAGAGTCGAACACAACGACTGAACAACAACAAAGCACAACAATGCAACAAGTAAAATGCTACTAACATAAATAGTTTTATTAAAAAAAATACTTATAAAATATTTTGCAGGTAAAGTATGATGGGCCTATGTCTTTACCAGTAATAGAGCTCCATTCCAATTTGCTACATTGTTGCAAGAAATGGATTCCTCATAACTGTGGGTTTTATTTTTTGGTTATAAGGGAGCTATTCCAATGCTATTCTACTAAAACTTCCACTCAACTTAGGTGACACACATCTTGGCTGCTTGCAGGTGTATTTTTGTAGGCCCTTATTGGTTGAAATATGTGTCAATTAGTGACAGTATTAGGGGGAATGCTGGGGATTCTGTAGGTCGGGGTATTGGGAGGTCTTTTGTGGATCCTCAGGGTAATTTTATTTAGTTTGTATTGGGGGGTGTTGTTAATTCCTTTAATTGTGTCAGATATGAGAAATTAAGGGTCTTGGTACACAGAGCATGTTTGTACAATCTAGGAAATTATGTGCACTCAGATGGTAACTTTATTACTTGGATTTTAGTATGGAATGGGCTTGGGGAGAATTTTAATTGGACAGCTACATGTGGATTGTGATTTTTGGACCTTTTACCCTATTTTGTGTGCAATTCTGGTATGGCTAGTTCTTTGAGTTTAGCAATAGGTTAGTAGTGATTTATGAGTCAACTTCACTCATAAATCAGCAACTTTCAGGATTGGCATGGAGCTCAAGGTCACAATCTACATAGGCTTCATTACAAGAACTCACATTTCTTAAAGTCACTGATCAGGAACAAGACTTCTGAACAAACAGCATTGTGTTCCCTCATAATATGGGCATAGGTTTCCCTTACAGCGCTATCCTCTAATTCCCTAACTATACATAGATAAATCTTCGTAAGTGGACAGTAATGTAGGCATTGAAATAGATAGGTGCTTTATGTGAACATTATACTGACTAAATTAGCAGGTGTGGGTGAACAAGGATATATGTATGCTTCATTAGAGATATTGTATTGTCAGAGGTAGCGTCAAGGCTTTGTGCTACAAGGAGACGATATTTGAGATAGAAATGGAAGGAGACTGTGAAGAAAGGTGGGAATGTACAAGTGGGAAAGTATAAAACTTCAATTTTAGCTGCATTAATGAGATTCCAGTGGGATGCCATAAAGGATCTGCAATTGCATAAAGGTAAATGCACAAGGGAATCACCTGGCATGTTTATTTACATGACACCATTTTAGATAAATGTGTTACTAAATATTGTTAATTAATATTGCTCAGTCAATAGCAACAAATACACACTCACATGTTCAAAAACATGTTCAAAAACATATGACAACTAATTAGAATCTGGAGAGACACATGATGAGAGCCACATATTCAATTTATTAATCACAATTATTACATAAAACTGACCCATTTTCTCTCTCTGTATCCTACATGTCATTTTATTTTAATGATCATTATCTGTTCCTTGGTTTCCCTTTAATTAAATATTTTAAACAATTCAAAATCCCAAATCTTGTGTTTTTATTACTCTTCTTTTGAACATAAAACTACCTGCACAAATGCAGTGTCTCACTCTGATACTTAGATTCTTTCAGTTAAATAATTAGGCTAAGGTTGATCTTCATCATTTGTACTTGATTAGTGTTAATTTATTTAATTTAATATAATTTCCTAATATGATTAATGACTTAAAAATAAAAAGTGTATTGTATATATAATTTTGTTCAAAATGTATAACAACTGGGTCTATAGTGTCCCTTTAATGCTCACACACTTAGGCCCTCATTCAATTGCAATTTGGTCAATTGAATAGGGCTCTAAATAAGCACATAATATATTTTTTAAAGAAGTTTTTAGTTAGTAAGCATCTATCCAAAAGCAAAGTTTTCACTAACTAAAAACTTCTTAAAAAAAAATATGCTATGTGCTTATTTAAAGCCCTATTCAATTGGCCAAATCGCAATTGAATGAGGCCCATAGTGAATATATTTCCAAACTTATTGTGCAGCCACTGTGAGGGCTCAGGGGCTATATGTGTGTCCATTCAAATGAAAGAGGATGCCTATCTATGATCTTGTGCTTCCTATCTGCCGTCAAAATCTCTATTTCTCTGTAAGCAAATAAGCACATGATGCATGATTTTGATCCCTTGATACACTGTTCCAGTGTTGGACATAATATGTGACCTGAAGATTAATAAACTAGTCAGCGTCACAGATATTTTATTTATACAAGCCAAAGGAAATAGATTGACTCCCTAGAAGGGCCATCTTCCAGCTATAAACTGGAGCCTACAAATGACACAAACACTTTCAGTATGAAGCAAAACAATGCAGCCATTGCAATGTGCCCTCTGTGAACCCGAGAGAGTGTCTTCAGATAGACTGATCATTTTGTGCTTTATTTAAGCTCTGTAACTGCTCCATCTGGTGATGTGCTACGCTGCTCATCTAAATGAGACATTGGAGAAAATATCTTCCCAAAGCATATTACAGTTATTATCGCAGCTGTATGAAGAAGAGTCACACTAAGAAAACTAGAATGATTTATGAATGATCACATTTCTATGCCCCAATGCTTTGAAAACACCAATGGCGGCCAACTGAATTTTTCAAAATATGGATTGTATACTATAGCATCAATAATATTATATAATAATAACGTAATAATACACTGGCTGCAACCACTAAAACAAAATAATCATGTAATTACTTATAAAATGTATTTGTAACGTATAGCAAATATTATTTTTACTGTAAACAATCTCAACCTCTGCGGAACTCAACATTTTCGATACTGAACCTGTCTGGATGAACCAAAAAACTTGGTACTCATTGCGCTACCTTGGTACTCATCGTGTTTGCTAAAACCACATTAGTCCTATGGTACTCCACCTTTTCGTTACTCAAGCTCCCGTCTGGAACAGCTTAAGGTTGAGAAACAAGGTACCACTGTAATTGGTGCAGAAAAAAATTCTATATTCAAAATGAGAATAAGAAAATATATGAAACACGTGTGAAAATGTGTTTGGAATAGAATACTCATCTTATTTATTGAAATATATATAAAAGGGCCCATCATTATACACAACGCACATTAATACAATATGTATTGCTTTATATTTTTACAGTATAATTACTGTTTTATGCAGTTTTATACCTAAACTACAATGATCACTTTTTGCCTGTATTTCTCTTTTGAATGATTTTTAAGACAATGTCAAAAACAGTGTAACCATCAATTCCAGATGACAGTAAGCCCACTGAGCTGAACAACTAGAGCAGTTTTATACGGCACTGTCAACATCAGTTGCTGAGCTGCAGCAAGATATGCGTTCCAATAATGGCTACTTTATTTGTATAATAAAACATCACATAGTTAAAAGGATATGATGTTGCTAGAATAGACTTCCAGTGACATGCATGAGTTTAGACAGTTCAGTTTAATTATGAACACAGCAATATTATGCACAATTTAAAAAGGCATGTTAGGACACACAGTATACAATATATATATATATATATATATATATATATATATATATATATATATATATATCTTTTGTATATAGAACTGCAATAAATGTTAGCACATTATAAATGAAGATTAAAAATGATAACAACAACAATAATAGTAATATTAATTTTATTATTATCATCATCATAATAATAATGATCATCACAATTCAGATTAAAGGCAAAGGTTACATAGATCTGCTTACTGGTCTCTCCCTGAATAAGTAAAAGTAAAATAATTAAAGATTTGTATCACCTTTTTTTTGTATTCTTTTATTTTTAAGCATTCAGATACCATCCTAAGCTGTTAATTTGATTAAATATATATTATATAAAAACAGACAATGTACTTTTAAACCTCTCTCTCTCTCTCTCTCTCTCTCTCTCTGTGTTTGTGTGTATATATATATATATATATATATATATATATATATATATATATATTGTGGTTTGTTAATGTTTACAGTAGTTCTTTGGTAAGGCTTATCACAGAATTCATTAAGATTGCTTCATTATAATGAGTTCTGCGAGGAGCTGCATATCTTTCTCTAACTCTCCATCTACTTTCTTCATTCTGCACTGAGAGTGGCAAAAGTTACTGGTAAATAAGCATGGTACATAAATGAAGGTGAAAAGTGACCATTACTTTTATGTCTGTAGTGGTTGATGTATTGTCTTTAAATAAAGGGATTTATGTATTTATGCATAAACCAACAATGTTCTGTATGTATATATGTATTGTTTTATTTCTATATCAATATCAATGTGCACATAGCTTTACAAGTGGAAAAAATGAGACGGTAAGTGCATTTAACATAAACACAACCAATGGGTTAGATAGTACCTACCCTTGGGGGATAGGTGCATATTTGAAGGATGAATGTACCGTGGCAGTAGTGGTACCAGATTAGATTACAAAGATTTAAGTAAACAGGAGAGAATAGGGTCAAGAGGACAAGTGGTATTTGGAGAAAATGGAGAAGGCCACACAACCCTGTGAATCATTTAGGAGCAGTGGTTGCATACAAGTATATGGAAAACGGGAACTGAAAGCGTAGAAATGCTTTGCTGGATTTAATCCCCTTTAGTCTAATCAAGGGAAGCAACATAGGTCGGGTGCGATAGCAAGGGAGCATAGGGAAAAATAAATATGACCATGGATGAAGCTGAAATAGAAAGCTGAGGGACAGCAAGGCAGTTCTAGAGGCAGCGCAAGTTGGGTTGAAGGGCAAGGTATGAGAGAGGATCAGGGAATTGAGAAGAATAAGTAGAGAAAAGAGCAATTTGAAAAAGAAAAGTTTAAAGTGGAAATAAAAGTTTATATAATAATAAAAACTAGTTATACATTATTATTTTTTTCTAAAGTGAATCAATCCTGGCAAATTCTATGCGGTTGGTGCTGCATTTATATGCAAATGAGTGGCTTGGGCATATTGTTTTAATTTGCTAATTAGCATTACAGTCTGATTATCTGTCTCTGTAGTGTCCAAAATAAAGAGCTGCAATGTTATCTGGCAGTTAGACCCCTCTCTCAAGTACTCAAAGCCACACGTTAGCATACATTAGCATACAGGAGCTGCCAAATCAATCAATTAAATATTTCAGAAATGGTTTACTGTAGAGTAAAACTGCCAGTACATTGTAGAGCTGTTTTTATAGAACTTGAAAGTTAAATTAACTTCCTGTTGGGGTGTAAGTGTCCCTTTAATGAAGATCAAGTAGAAAAATGGAGAAACAGTGAAAAAGATGAATGAAAGAAAAAATAAAAAAAACATTGGCGAGGAGGAGGAAAAATAACATATTTTGGTTGCTTTTTTCTTCATATGACACATGACGCAACAAATACATCATCATTAATAATAAATAAAACATGAAATACAACCATCTGGCATATATGGCATATACAGAATGCAAATTGATTTTAAGCATACACAAATGTTACACATAATGCAAATACACAATTACCTTTACAATCTGTTTCTATCGGGTATATCCAACATAACATGTTCAATGTGTATTTCTAGCAGATTGATTCTTTATAGCTCTTCATATTAAGACTAAAAGTTGAATCAGCTACCAATATTCTTGTCAGGTATGGGTTGTGCACTTGTCAGGTATCACCCATCACCCAAGCCACATCAAGCATTATGATTTGAAAGTAAAGTCTGCAAATAGAATATTCTTGTCAAGCTAATGTCTGATGTGGCAGCTTACGAGCATTGTAACAATATTTATTCTGCACTTAACACTTTCAGCATGCGTTTTTTTAGCTTATGAATATGTCTTTCCAGACTGACACCTTGTGGAAATTTTCATGAGAGCCGTGTAATGGTTGCATTGTTTTCCACTTACCATAAACATAAGGGCAGAAACCATAATGCAGTGGTTATAAGGATGGCAATATATTGTGTTCAGTCTTAAGTGAAACAGGCTCTATATTCCCAGAAAAGCATGTGTATTTGGCAAGTGTAGTTAGTATACATAGGGCTTTGATATTTTATATTTGTCAGGTGCAATTTATATAGAGGGATAGGCCCCAGAAACATTGTGCTCTACTGTTCATGGTTAATAAACACATCTCTTTGTGCCTTATACTCAATTTGTATGTGGACTGGCCACAATGTTGTAGCGTATTTATAGGAAGAACCAGGAGGAGGCAGAATAATTCTGGGGGGGTATACAGCTCATTATATACATAGGCCGTAAAATAGCTTATATATACATACATGCAAACAGAGAAAAAATCTGGGGTCCCCCCCCCCCAGTTCCTACACACATGTGAAGAAGAACCCTAACCATGCCTGGACCACAACCATCTTTCCAGTACTTAGCATTCATAATTGAGGTGTACCATGATATATATTCAAACAAGTAAAATGATGTGTAATACGGTGAACTAGATACTGTACAATGAAGTATATTGAGTTATTAAGGTTCATGGAGATGTATGATAGGACTGACAAGTACCCTTTCATTCCATTTATTTAGTAAATGATCTAATTAACCTGTGACTATTTTGTGCACTATAAAACAGATACGTTCATTAATTTGGTAAAAGATTCTAGTAAAATAATGGTTTACATACACTAAGATAGGATTGTCTAACCCTTTCAGCAATGGTGCTTAATTATGAAATGTGTCACTGGCCTTTCACATGAGAAAAACATTCCAAATAGTATTAATTGATTAAACAAGTATATATATATATATATATAAAATAAAACTACATATAAAATATCTATTTACTTATCAGCATATTTAACACTAAAAGGCAGTTAAGAGCCACATAAAATTCAGAGAAGGGACATATTGTGGTCCTAGTCCTTAGGCTTTGAACTTTATACTAGGGGATTCAACCATGTACTTGACAGATACATTTCAGAAAAAGAAAAATAATAGAATATGCTCGGAAAAGCATAATATAAAGATCAGCTGTTTGTTAAGAAGAACTCTTTACATACACCATGAAACATGGAAACGCTTCAGATAAGTGGCAACTTTTTATATGTTAGGAAGTTTAATAAATGCTTTATGTAGACATAACATTCACATGAACATGCATAAGAATTAAATATAAGCGGAAACATACATTTTTATGAATCATAGACATTGGCAAACAATGTACCATGCTTCATATTTAAATACTTCTATGTAAATCTTCTATTTTTATTTGTAATCTGATGGAACCTAGTAATTTAAATATGTTCAACGTGTTCTTGATTGTATGCTCTAATCTAGGTAAACAGAAGAATGTGAAAATGACAATGCCAACACTGTTGGACACCTTTCAAAAAGATAGCCTTGGGATTGTAAAATACAGAAAACATCACACGTTATATCATAAACACTGAGTTTGATAGTGTATCATAACAACATATTTTTTAGGTATGTAAAAATAACCTACCTTATTAATTATTATTAGATTCCTAATGCTAGTTGGAAGAAACTTGTGCGAGCAACATGTTGGATTCTTTAATAATTAAGTATATGCTTCTTCCTAGAATAAAATAAATGTGGATATTATTAAATGCAACTAAATATCAACTGGTTTATTTGCAAATACAATATGCATGCATTTACTTTACATGGTTATCTTTAATGCAAAATGTTGACCTGATTCATATATTACAAAACATGTTAATAAAATAATGGTATCTATCACAAAATATATGTATTAAATTCTCTATGTATCCAAACCACAAGAATTGTCAAATCTGGAAATATCTTGAATATTAGCAGGTAGAAAAATGGTCATTTTGATATACAATATTTCCTATAAACTGTGTCCACACTGTAGAGTATGTGTTTCAAAGCAGAGACCATAGACTTTATATCACCATGCACTAACTACTCTATAAGAAATGGTGACAACACAAATAAATATTGATAAATTAAATTACTGTAAACTGTTACTCCAATGATCCAATTTTCATAGCTTTTAATAAGTAAAGATTGGTATAAAAACATTTTCAATTGTTGTAATTAAAAATAATGTGATTTTTCTGTTACAAAATGTACATTAAAATAGCTGTTTTTGGAGCTAATTTTATTATCCTGATACCATTTAACAGCTAAGCAGTTACAGTGGTCTGTTAAAGGCATATCTAATTTTCTTGGAGAATTAGTAATGTATGCTAAAAAAAATTTGCATGAACAAATACCACAATAAACATTTAAACACTTACCTTCACGTTAGCAAAATGTATTGTAATTTCTGACAGTTGTATTGTAATTTCTAACAACCCATTGAAACCCAGGCTAAATTAGCATAACATTCATAATTTGTGTTGGCTAATCAGGAGGAGGCTCAGGCAGCTGATACATTTGTATCAAGCTCTGGGGTTCCTGGCTGTGCTATAAAGTCTCTCAACCAAAAAAGGTCAAATGTATCTGGCTTCCTCTCCTCTGCGTACTTTATGAAAGCTCCCTGTGGGTGTGCAAAGCTGGATTTTGGTTTCTTGCCTATAACTTTGTTAGTACATTATACTTTTCTGTATAACACATATAATCTTACCAAACTCAGGAAACTTATATATACCTTTAAATGATAAACATTGATGACTATACTTTTGAATAAAATGCCTTAGGGTCAATACATCCAAATGAGTATTAGCCAGCAATCACAAGGGCTAGTCAAAGAGTATAAGAAAATAGATATGAACTAGATCCCTGAAACTGACACATAGTTACATAGTAATTGAGGTTGAATAAAGACATTCAGTCCATCAAGTTCAACCTTTTTAGATCTCTTCTGATCATTATATTATGAGTATTATTTATTACCCAGTAATAACTGGTAATTGCTAATGATTAATTATTAATTGATCCAGAGAAAGGCAAATATATAAAAATAAAAAAAAGTAACATTTGCCAATTGTCTCATAAGGGAAAAAAATAAATTCCTTCCTGACCCCAGGTACTGGAGATGAGATTCCTCCGTGGATCAATAATCTCTAATTATGGCTAGAACATTAGCATGAACACTTTCTGAAGATGGAGATTGCTTAAACATAAATGGAAGCTGCACGTAGACATGCAATTTTTAACGTTACATTTGTAGTTCTCCTATTATCATTTAATACCATGAATTCTGATGATTGCTTTGTTGGCAGGTTTAACTATGACCCCCCTTTCTTTCTCATTATAATAAAATAGTAACAGTTAAAAATGGCTTATATAACCTATTTTGATCACCAGTCATTGACTTCTGTGCCATAGATTTAGCTTGTGCATTGGTTCCCAGCAGGCATAGCAGCGAGTTGACTCAGGCTGTGTGAAATGTCACTCTGCTTTGTTGTCTCACTAGCTGTGCTCTACAGAGCATAAAATTAATCTTGGCATATTTGCAAAAAGGGAAGAATACTTTGCAATTTTCTTAGGTTTCTATAAATCACTCAACACAGAAATACCATCATCTTCAATGTTCTATGAAATTCTTCATAGGACATAATATCAAGTATTCAATTTTAACAAAATGTTATATTTTTTTATTTTAAATCTTTATCTAAAACACAATTTCTTCATGGAACAGCTGCTACAACTGGTAAGAAATACTGCTCTTGGTGTTAAAACTTTGATATCTCTCTAAGCCTATTATGTTGTGACGCCCCTTAAAGTTCCATTAACACCTTACAATAATAGTCACAGAAATGTGAGACTAGCTATCAGATCATGTCACGTCCTTTATAGTGGTATCTATTTTCACCCTAGCAAGGAAAAAAGCTTCATAATGTTATATGAAGGAGCAGCTCTTAAGGTTTTGTAAATGTATAGTCATTTTGTGGGATTGTATCAGATGTTACCATGTTTATTTTAAGTAAGAGACAGGATTATCACCTTGAGGCGTAATAGAAAAAATTGCAATCAGAATACATCTGAGTTCTTATAGCTAAAGATTGAGGTGGACCAGAAAGTATATATTTGTACACACAACTTTAACAGCATGGTTAGAAGTGGGTATATCAAATGTGAAGTACAAACGTTTCTACTTTAATGATTGTAATGCTGAGAAATCAAAAGCCACCTACGGGAGGCTAATTTCAAATGCTTCCTCTAACTGTGATAACTAGACAATCTTATATGCTTCAAAGGTATTTTTCTTCAAAAGACAAAGGTTCACTATTTTTTTTTTTACACAAGACGCAACAAACATGTTTTTATTATGTTCTGATTAGCTACAGTTTTAGGACACCATAAAGTGTGATAAAATAATATATACCGTAAATTACATGAGATTATGGTAAAATTCTTAAACCAAATCTTTAAACTTGTCTATAAAAAGTAAAAAAATAAACAAGGCGAGACAAAAAAAAAAAAAAATCACAAGAAATATCTTCAAACCTAATGTTGGCAGTATTCATTAACAATTAAAAGTGAATGATGTGCATTCATGTATTTACTATGTGCTGCTTCACTTGTGATTGTTTACTAAGCATCCTCAATCAGAGTATATGGTGCCTCATTGTCATACTCACATCCCATAGCACACTATTCTCTATACAATGCTATATTAAAAAAGTATATATTGTAAATATAAACCTAATAGCCTTGCTCAGTAAGCTAAAGGAGATTTTTTTTTTTATCCAGCTACAAGTCACATTAAGAAAGTATTTTTGGCTTAACCTCAACCTTGGTTCCAAGTAGGACTTGAAGAATATGGGAACTTCCTGAGCTGTGAAATTTAGGATGGTGGTATACTTGGTCATAGCATAAGTGATAAGTAATATTTGTAGTGTAAGAGGCCTGGCTTTGTGCAAGATTTCCTGAAGTGTTTCTTAGCATATTAAAATCGAATGTTATTTCCAATAAAGCACAGTTGGAGATATTCTCGTTCTAGTTGCATCTAAAAGGGCATAATGTTTCAAAGGATGTGGAGCACAGAGACTTTTTTGTTAGTTTAAAGAAAGATTTAACATCTTTTACATAATATTTTGCAATCCTCACTAAAAATGCATCTTTTCAAAGAAGCCTATCACCTTCCACTTTAACTTATCTTTCACTCTTTCACAATCTTGCAAGGTGCTTTAGAGAAAGCATTTGGGACCGCGGATTTTAAGCTCAAAGACAGGACCCTCCATTCTTTGCAACTTGTTAACACTGCTATTGTTTTTGCCTTGATTGTAACCCATGTATAGCGTTATCCAATATGTTGGCACATTACAAAAACATTATAATAATAATATTTTTTTCAGGCAAAACCAGCTCTTTTAAATGCATGGTAGCAACATTCTTAAATTACAAACGTAAAAACTCGTTTAGCTGCCTTCTTAGCGTTTTGGGAGGCAGTCAAATTTCAGCCAATAAGAGTGAAACAACTGAAATTCCCTTAATATGAATAGTTGATATTAACCAATTAGAATATTATTGTCCCTTATTTAGGTTAGGGTATACTCACAGAGTTGCCTATCCCTGATTGGCTGAAATATTAGAGAACTGGGAATGTATATCACCAAATAGAGAGATCTGTCATTGAACAAAGCCAAGAACGGTCGCAAAGTAGTATCAAAATGTGTTTTCCATTGGGACAAATAGACCAAGAGAAGATTAGGTATGCCAGTGCATCACAGTAGCTTATATAAAATATTTTTATATATAATATAATATACCAAGGTCCTTACATTTAGCGATGACCACCTTTGAATTGGTACTGACACTGTGAGCCTGATTCAATTGCAAGCCCGCATCTCGCGGGATACAGGCCGTATGTATGCTGGCGTGCTGCATGCTCCCATCTGTCACTGATTCTGGTGCTATTCAATTGAAGGAGCGCGCAAGTAACGGGCCAAAAGACGACTCCGTAAACCATGCACTGGTCCGTAGCAGTTCAGGGTGGGAATATGATCAAATAAGCAAGACCGTAACCTCCCATTTTGAAACATCCAATAGACAATGAGAACGCCATCATTATATCAGTAAAACATGGAGGTTACATGTCAATCAATTAGGTTCGGGGGTCCGATATGCGATGGGACTCGCAAACCCTCAAAATACGAAATTATGAAAATGAATGCCAATACTGTTCTAGTCCATATGGGTGGCCTGATATGTATTAACGCATTGAGCTATATAACTTCGAAATGAAACCTAAAAATAAATGTATTTTACTGCCGATTTGCGAGCTTGAGACTGTTGTGGAATTAATTCTAATGTCTATCATCGCTTTCCCCGTTATTTACAGTGCAGTATTGATTTGTTATTTGCATTTACAGTGCTGTGGACAGGGGTTAAACTCCCTTGTGAGTCCTCTCTAGCACTCGTAGGATTTTCTCCTACATTTACTGTTTACAGGTGTGAAACCATTTCCGTCCTTGAGGAATTGGAGCAATTGAATAGTGATTTGTGATTTTAGAGATCATAACTCTTGTGGAAATTAAAGATTAATCATCGCAAAGTTTTCAAGCCCATAACTTGTAAACCGTCCGGAGCCAACAAAAATACTTTATTTCATGTTTAATTTTTGTGTTAGATCCTGGCAATCAACGTGTTAATACATATACTGTAACTCGCATGTGATTGAATATCATATTTATGGCTTTATCAAAATACTGTATTACATCTGGAATGTAAGTCCAATCGCAACTCGTAATTGAACGCCGTAAGACTTTGAAAATCCCACCTCCATTTTTCATTGACGTAATTCTGACGATCTCTGTTTCCGTTGGCTCCATATAAATCCGACTAATTGATCATGTTCACGGCCGCACATCCAACAAACGATAAATGGTTTACGAGTTTGTCTCTCAAGCCCGTAACTCGCAGCATGTTCTAATTTAATAGCACCATAAATTTGCAATTCTTCAAGCTCGCAGCCGTTGCGGGTCTCACGTTGCACATACGAGCCTCAAATTTAACGTGGCTGCATATTGGGTTCCTGCTACAGTGTACTACATTATTCTTGAGCTGTATGTCCAGTATGTTGCACAATATATATATTTTTTTCATAGTGTGTTAATTAGTTTTTGAGGTGGCTAATGCATTTACCCTATTCAAAAAGTTCATATAGTTAGATCTAATCCCCTAATCAAATACTGTATTCCACAGATTAGCATACACACACTTGTTTATCTGTCACAAATGAGCTAGTGTAGAAAACCATGACTATGACAATCTATAGCTAGTTTTGGAGGCTCATCTAAACAAAACAGTTTTGTGGCTAGGTTAAGAATTATTTAACTTTACAATAATGTAATTTGTGGACAGCAAAACACAGACACTCAAGTAGAACGGCACCAAGGAAAAAAAATATATATAAAAATGTTAGATGCACAAATGATTTAGCTCTGCCAATCTTTATCTAAGTATGGATATTTAATCAAACTTTGTGTGTAAAACCAACCTACAACTTTTTGACTGGAAAGAAAGTCCCAGTGCTTTATAGTGGGATATGTGCACATTTGTCAGTATTTTGACATTAGTAAAGGTCCTTTTTATTCCAATATTAAACAAATAAAAAAAAGTAATTCAAAAAGTCTTGGTTGAACAAAAAAATAAATCTAAAATATCAATATGTTGAACTTTAGCAAAAATAAGCTTTCTTACTTATCTTATGGTATAAAAATGAATTTAACATGCACTGCTGCTTATTCAGCTTTCATATACAATGTATTTTGATTAGGGTGCATGTAAACACTGAATAATCGGTCAAAAAACATATCATTTTGTGTATCTTTTGAAATCACCGACGATCTTTTAAGGGAAAATCCCAGCCCCTCAAAAGCACAAAATCCTCCTATTTTGCATGGTCATGCTTTGAATTTATTTCTTGATGCTTTCTCCAAGGTTTTAGGAAATAAGAAAGAGCTCAGGAGTTGACGTTAAATGTTTACGTAGTAGAATAAAAATAGGTGACAAAAGTCAAACAGGTTAGCGTGCTTCGATTAAACTGACAGTGAAATACAGAGGAAAAGCCCTATTATATTAGATGCCCGTAAGTGACTCTAACCCGTGATTTTTGGCTGCAGTTGTTTTTCCCCCTAAATGTTTAGATGTATTCTATTGACTCAAGGCCGCAATTTACATCTTACAGCCTCCAATTGTAAACCATGCCCTTTTAAGTGGGATTTCAGGGGGTGTAATCATATTAACTGACAATATTTAAGCAAGACCATAATTTACACCCTGAACAGAGCCAATAGTAAAAGAGTCCGCCATCATGCCGTCAGTAAAACATGGAAGTTAGACATAATCTGCAATCAGAGGCTATGAATTAATGAGAGCCAATAAGTAGTCTTTACAGATTGAGTTCATCAAGCAATGAAGCACTCTATAAAATGGATTAGATCATCTGTTCTAGTCCATGTGGGTTTCATAATATGTATTAATTAACCCCTTATGTCCCGGGATCAATATTAATCAGAAATAACAGTTAAAAATAATATTTGTGGGTGGAATTAATTCTAATGTATTTACATGCCTTCCCATGCTTTTAAAGTACAGTATTGTGTGTTTAATTGCTGCTACAGCTCTAATAATTGTTTGAAAAAGACCTTGTGAGTCCTATTTAGTACTTGTATTATTTTTTACAGAAACTTAATACTTTTTTTCAGTTGAGAGTCAGACTTAATTTGTGAGCTAGACCTACAGGTCTAATAGAATATTGATTTTGTGTAACTTTAATTAATTAGCACTTGTAATGCTCGAGCTGTGCTAAAACCAATGGAGTTCTAAGACCGAATTTGTGTCTTTGGCTGGCCCGTAGTGATTGTGGGCAGGGAATTCGTAATCGGATTAAGAGTAGCTAATAGAATATGTGGAAATATTAAGAGCAGTTTTAAGTGTGTATAATTGTACTATTTGGACAACAGAATAGGGCCCTCTGTTCTTAGCATAACATCATGTTTCACCATTACAGTTTCATAGTTAGGTCTTTTTGACTCATTTCTCCATGTTAATGTTATAGTCCGTACTATTGTATCCCCTAATGTAAAGTACAAAGAGCATTGTAAAATAATATAAAATACACATGTACTCACAGTCACACATCTTATTACTGTTTTCATATATAATACTTCAAAAAAGATCTGTCTTCATTCTAAATTCCTAAGATTAAGTCAAGATAACACTGCAGTGGAGCAAGATATAATTATTTGTGCCTATAGAGACGGACACAGAGACTCCACATGTACCATTAAGAGACTTCATTTCTTTTCAGTTTACTACTGCACTTTTCTACTAGGAAAGAAATAATGTAAATCTAAACTAAAATGCAATTCTAATGTTATTATAATGGCAGATGGAGAGTTTGACTTAGGTGGTGCACCTGTCAAACTGTAGCGCAGGTGTCCTTAAGGCTAGCTCCGAATGAACAGATGCCTCCCACGGAGCAGAAAATACTATTATCAGTTCACTGGACAGTTTGTTAACATAATGAATAAGCCATTTCACAGCCTTTACATGCAGTACAGATATATGTTTTTTCTACTTAAAGGACCACTGCGGTCAGTCATGGTAGTTTGAATACATAGACTTGATAGTGTACAAAATATTTCTAGAAAGTTTTCTATATATATATATATATATATATATAATAAAAATAAAAGAACAAACATTTTTTATAAAGATCCGTCCCAATGACAAAAGGATGTTTCTTTGAGGAATAGAGTCCTTAGTAAGGAGAGTTCCCTCTCTCTTCCTACAGCAGGGTCAAAAGCAGACCAGTGTCAGTTCTGACACTTCCCCTTTATATGACCAGGGATAAAAATTAAGGTAGATGTACATGGAACCACCAAAGTTTTCGAAGGGCTAGTTATTAAAATTTGAGCCCTTATATTTTACATTCATCTCCTTGAGATATTCCATTGAATATTGCTGGACTTTCCCAGAAGGCTGCTTGGTAAAAATGTATTTCTGCATAATGAGGGTAAATAATATCGGTTTAAAAAAATAATTATCTAATTCAATGATTTTCAGACTTTTGGATAGCATTAATATTAATCCTTGATATTATCTTTGAAAGGAAACAAAAAAAGACATGTGAGGGACTGATACATATTTTATTAAATTGTCAATGTGAAAAAAGAGAGTAATAATTTCTGTAAGGGGAGAATCCACCCACTGATGGAAAAAAGTTTCGATTTGATTGCCTGAAATTGCTTAAGTCAAATTCCTGATGTAATTTCCGAATGGTTTTCTAAAGCAGTTGAGAAAGGAACAGAGCATTCCAGTAATGGAAAAACTAGAATGACAAATTATAAACTGATTCTTCTGGTGAAGGAACATCTGTTTTTTTCCACAAGGATGATCACTCTGAATGAGAAGAGGGAGTGGTAAAAGAGGATGGCCCTCGTGAATTCTCTTATTATTTAGTAAAACCTCTTGTCCAGGCAGTAAAAAAAGCCTTGGGAATTAAAGATTCAGATGAGGACTAAAACATCTAAATGGGAATCCAATTTAAAAAAGAAAATGTTCTCCTTTACATTTATTAACAGCATTAGAGATGTAGTTCTCGCTGAATGGTAAAAAGTAAAACTGAAAATCTAAACTCACAAAAGATTATCCTAGCTTGATGTCTTTTCTAAATCAGACACTAAAGTATAAGATAATATACCAAAAGTTAACGCTCCCATCATCAAGGTAGTCTGAAAGGTGAACCTGCCCCCTGGATGACATTTTCATTTAGAGACACCATGGAAGGCAGACTTGATACTAATTTACAGATAATTCATATGAGCAACACGCTTACCAGCTATTTGCTTTGGCTTTGGTTTCTAAGGCTCTAAAGGTATAGACATCCAACGTAGAAGAAGCTTTCATTAAGAAATGGGATTAAAAGATTTTATGCAATTGATGCCCTTGAGGAGATTAAACCTGAAATAGACTTACATTCCAAAGCTTTTGTAGAATTTACCAGGCTGACAAAAATATCATTCTTCGATATTCTGTAGCTGGCAGATCTTTACAGCTCGGATACTGGAAGACCGATTTCATATCTTAATCAGGGCTTGTTTTTCTCACTTATGATGGAGAACTCTTATTTGGAAAACAAAAAAGCAACACTGTAAAGTGAGAAGAGAGAAGCTAAATTGGTAAGGCGGTTATTGTCTGCAGTGGAAGTCTTCAGTAACAGAAGGTTTATTTCTATCAAAACTATAATCAGTTCCAGAAAAATAAAGCAAGCACTTTATTTCTTACTCAACAAATTATTATTATTTCTGTTCCTGCCAACCAAAAAGGAAGGAGCCTTTATTCAAACCGGTTTTCACCTGATACTCTTTCAATGACTGGAGAACCAATAATAGATCAAAAACTCTTAAATGACAATCTGAGTGTGAGAACTTAAAAAATTGAATCCTTGAGCTCCATCATCTCCTATGTAATTCCTTAACATAGGGCTATCTTTCTGGCCATAAAAGAAGCATGACACCACATACTGATCACCAAAGATATATAAGGTTCACATGCTTCTAAACTCCCCTATCTTCCTGTACTGTCTGACCCCAATCCATTCCCTAATTCTTTCAGTGCAAATCCACTCTGCTTCAAGGTCTACTACATCTGTGAGATACTCACAACTGCATTCACAACACCTCAGCAGTGCAAATCCACTCTGCTTCAAGGCCTACTACATCTGTGAGATACTCACAACTGCATTCACAACACCTCAGCAGTGCAAATCCACTCTGCTTCAAGGCCTACTACATCTGTGAGATACTCACAACTGCATTCAGAACACCTCAGCAGGTATGGAGGAGACTATAGAATCTGTGCCATCCCTGGAGCCAATATGTTTATTAATATCACTACTGTATGCATGTTATTATATCTTGGTAGATAGAATTATTTCTGACTTTTTGTTTTCAATTTTTAACTTTTTCCTATACACTGCTTTGCCGTCCCCACCTTCCCCCATCCTTTCCCCATCCTTTCCCCATTTATGGCTGGCATAATTACCTCAAATCTCCTCCCCCCTCCTCACATACCTTCCTTTTAAGGTCTCTCTCCCATTCCTTTCTAAACTCCCCTATCTTCCGGTACTGTCTGACCCCAATCCATTCCCTAATTCTTTCAGTGCAAAACCACTCTGCTTCAAGGCCTACTACATCTGTGAGATACTCAGAACATTGCCCTCCCCTCCCCTCACCTCACCCACCCACCCCAACTCAGATTCAATTTATAGAGCCATGGAAAACACCTTGCAGATATATCATCTCAACACTAGGGGTCAGCCAACATACTAGTCTTTCAACTCAGATCCCTCCCCTCTCCCTCTAAAATAAAACTCTTTCTATCTTTCACTTCCTGACCCATGCTTTTACTTATTTGTTACTCTTCCCCAATTCTCTGCCCCTTAATTCCCTTTAGATTGTAAGTAGCGAGTTTCCAGTCTTGTAGGGTGCTTTGGGATAAAGCACTTTCTGCTAAGATTCTAAGCCCTTCAACTTTTGAATTTGTTAAACTTGTATTTCCCCTGTTCTTATCCCCTGTACAGCGCTACGGAATATGTTGGCGCGATACAAATAAAAGATAATAATAATAATAATGCTTACAATTCACCTTGCTACAGTCCAAATAATATTCACCAGTAGTCCTCAGGAATCCGGGATTAAATTTCTTCCATTACTTGGATGATATTCTCATTCGGAATCAAGAAAAATATATATCTTGATCCATCAATGGGACAAGCTCTTATCTTTTTTTAATTGTTTATTTATTCAGTTTACAAGGTATACCATACATATTACCAATAACACAATAACATAGTGACTGTTTAATATGTTACAAAGTAAACGTATATTGCAATAAATATATAACCAGAACGTTGGTAAATTTATGAATCTACTGGGTCTTTTGTTAATAATATTCCTAATTATCAGATGGGCCAAGTAAATTATATAAAAATATAAAACTTCAATGCTGATAAAAAACAGATGGCCTATCTATTATGAATACATTATGAAATTATTATGTATTTTAACCAGAGTCCAAAGTAATAAAAATGTAAATAAAATAGCAAAATCTACATTTGAAATTTTGCATTTTTTTTTTGTAGTTTAAAAAATGTACATGCAACCCTTCTCCTTTGGTGACACTAAAATATAAACATGCATAACTGTGTTAAATATGAAACAATATAAATACACAGCAAAAGTGTAGACAAATTCTGTTAAATTATTAGTGTTATGTGTCTACTGATGATTGATTGAAGCGTTCCCTCTACATTTACTTCACAGTTTAAAAAGATAGGATTTCAGATATAACAGATGTTTATCTAACTTAATATTGATAAGAGCTCAGAAGGTTATGGTTAAAGATCATTAGTCAGACAGAATCTTGCAGGGAATTAGCACTGGAGCTCAGATGTTTCACTGTTTTATCAATGACCTTAGGAAGGTGCAGAAGTGAGCTGGCCGCAATAAGGTATACTTTTTAATATTATCATTATTTGTAAATACGCAATTAAAGCAATGCTAGGTATTAATAAGATATATATTAATTATCAGGATTAATTACAGAGGTGTAGATATCCAGTTAAAGCTATTAAAATGGTTACAATATTCTAGTATGTTTTAAACATTAAAAAAAAGTTGTTTTAATGAACAATAATAAGTAAAACCTAGTTAAACTTTCATGAAACTCTCATTAAGTGCCTCTGTGTGCACAGTTTGCTATAGTATAAGCCTTATTCAATTGCAAGGCCGCAGATAACGTTATACAGGCCGTATGTCTGCCGGGCTTGAAATTTGCTACAATTACAGAGTGATTCAATTGAACAAGCCCGCAATTTACGGGCAGAAACCGAAACCATAAACCATGCAATCATAAGTAGCATTTCAGATTGTGATCATGATCAATTAAGCAAGACCGATTTAGAAACAGCTAATAGTAAATGAGACGGTCATCATTACGTCAGTAAAACATGGAGGTTACACTTCAATCAATTAGCATTTCGAGGTCCCATATGCGATCAGACTTGCAATTTGGTAATGTACAAAATAATAAAAATGAATGGCGATACTGTTTTAGTCCATGTGATTGGCCTGATGTGTATTTACTCATTAATTCCTGAGATTGATATGACACCAAAACTAAACATAAAATTTTTTTTTGCGGATTTGCGAGCTTCTAATGTCTTTCATCAGGTGTTTAAGCCCCCTGCAAGTCCTATCTGGTACCCGTAGGATTTTCTTTTACATTTGCGGGTGTGAAAACATTTGCGGGCTTGAGGAATTGTAGCAATTGAATAGCGATTTTCAATTCTAGAGATTATAACATTTGCGGGCTTGAAAGTTCAAAGGCTTAGATGGGTTGTAAGTTACGATTTTGACAACCACAGGGATTTTCAGACTGTAACCCATAGATCGTTTGCGTCTGGCTAAAAGACTCCAATTGAATAGCAAATTAGTTTACTGGCTCCATTACGGGCTCCAGTAACTTACAATTGCTCAATTAGTAAGTATGTTTCATATAGCCATATTACTGCTCACTGTCTAACAGGAGTCAGTTCTACATGGCAATTATACAGTTGAATAATTTTATAATAAAACGGGACTCATTTTAAAAATAAAATAAGGAAACACGCAATGTATCACACACCTATTTCATATGGTGTGAGCAAAAAAAGCAGTAGTGCAGGACCCAGGACATAATCTAAAAACCAACCAAGCAAAGTCATACCTACAGTAAATTCCCTAGATAACAGCAATACCCTGCTCTATTGTTTTTTTGTCATGCCCATTGTAATAGGAGTGATATTTTCCTCATACATGCAATGTACATGATCTAACAATAACATAATTGCATTTATTTTTTATTTATGCAATGTATTCGCTGCCTATACAGTAAGTACTCAATATTATGTAGAATAATGTATTCTTTCATTGGCCCTCTTGGAAGGATGTATTAAAGAGAATCATATAAAACAGCAAATTTGTAAATTTATACACGTTTAAAATCACTCTTAATATTGCCACATATTCTATTAGCTACTCGCAATCCGGTTACGAGTTACCCCCCACAATTTCTACAGTCCAGCCAAAGATGCAAATTTGGCCTTAGAACTCCATTGGTAGTAGCACAGCTCGAAAATTACAAGCTGTAAATAATTAACGTTAAACAATAACCAATATTCTATTAGACCAGTAGAGCTAGATCACAAATAAAGTCTGACCCCTAACTGAAAAAAGTATCAAGTTTATGCCAAAAATATTAGGAATACTAAATAGGACTCACAAGGGCTTCTTCAAATACTTATTAGAGCTGTAGCGGCAATTAAACCCACTATACTGTACTTTAAAAGCATGGGAAGGCATGGGAATACATTAGAATTAATTGAACAACAGTCTCAAACCCACAAATATGCAATTACAAATACAATTTGTAAACATTATTTCTGAGTAATATCTATCCTGGATTCAAGAGGTTAATACATATCATGAAACCCACATGGACTAGAACAGATGATCTAATGCATTTTACAGGGTACTAGATTTTGTCTCATTTACTATTAGGAAGTAAATTATGGGCTTGCTTAAATATTGTCAGATCATATGATTACGCCCCCTGAAATCCTACTTAAAAAGGCAGGGTTTACGTGTGGAGGCTGTAAAATGTAAATTACGGGCTTGAGTCCATAGAATACATCTAAACATTTAGGGGAAAAAACGCCTGCGGCCAAAATCATGGGTTAGAGTCTAAGAAGTAAATGATAGGCTTGCTTAAATATTGTCAGATCATGATTACACCCTTTGAAATCTACTTAAAAAAGCAGGGTTTATGAGTTTAGGCTTAAGGAGGTAAATTGCAAGCTTATTAGAGTACAACAGAGTACAGCTAAACATTTAGAAAAAAACTGCAGCAAAAATTACGTATTAGAGTCATTTGTGGGCTTCTAATATGATAGAGCTGAAAGTTAGTATGTTCATACCACACACTCTTGCAAGTTTCCATGTTATAAAATGTCATCAATACTCTCTCTGTTCACAACTTAAATATTAATGTACTAAAGCAGTGCCCAGGTGAATGTGCATCTAATAGACATGTTGGTGCATGGCACTCAATAGAACACAGTACAAAAATAACCCCCATTTCCTGAAAATCACTATGCATCTGTGAAATGTTTTACAAATAGGATGCAATGTCTATTTCTCTTGGGGTAAATGCTAATACAGCCCTTCATAGCTCTTTGTGGTAGATTAGTGAATCTATAAAAAAATAAAACCATTGCACATGTAAACTGCCAAAATCTTCTCAGTATAGAAACATTGTGAATTCACTGGAGAAAGTAAATAAATAAGATCTACTCTTCAATACATCATGCATTAGAGTACTAATGCCACAATCAGGAAAATAAAAGTAACGTAACAATCGATTCTCATCACTGCAGATTATTATTTTCCTATAAAATTTGGGCTACTTGAAAAAACGTTGCTCGCATTGTTGAAAGTAAGACTTACGGCTATTAAATTAGCCCAGTAAAGCAGGCTTATGTGGGTCCGATCGTAACTCGTAATTGAACCCTGTTAGACTTAGAGATCATCATCATAGCGTCACAACTAAATGAAGGTTGGATTTCAATTTCCATTGGTTCCTTCTGAACCCGTTAGTATGGGTTTAACTAATTTATCACCAACTGGACCACAAATCCAAAAGTTGACAACTGGTTTACAGGTTTGCGTCTCAAGCTCTTAACTCGTAGCCTGTTGTAATTTAATAGCACAGTAACTCGGTCAAATTTCAAGCCCGCAGCCGTTATGAGCTTCACGTTGGAATTACTGGCTTCGAATTTAATAGGGCTGTTAGATCTGGATCACACTGTTGATAAATGCATCAACAGTATTTATTTCAAGAATATATGAATTTAATTATTTGGGAGTTTTAATTTATTTAATTTAGAACATTTTCCACTTTTTTACCCACAGCAACAGTATTCAATACTTTAGTAAGAACAATTTCCATCTGGATAAATTAGTAATCCTGAATTATAAAGCAATTAGACAGTAATTTTTTTACAAAGTGAAAAAGTTAATAAAACAAAATATTTAAATGTAGTGTTATATACCTATATACATGTATAAACATACACACATATAATTTTAGAAAGGGGAAAGGAAGAGATGCAAGTGGGGTCTGGGGGTTTACAAATCTAAATGGCCGAGGGCAGCATAAAATCTAAATACGCCTATGGGATGGACACTATTAAACATTTATGCTTACAAGGCAAACAAATATCCACTTCTGTTACAATTCAGGTTACGATTAACAAGTTATTTTCAGAACAGTACTAATTCACACTGTAAATACTGTATGTAACCTTGTTTAAACCTGTATGCATAAAAATAATTTGGACAATTTCTATGTAATTTATGATATACTTTTAACATTTAAAGACACAAAATAATTGTTCATTTATTTTTGCTTTTCAAATAGCATTAAAAAGATGTAATAAATCATGGTTGCAATATCGGCTACAAATAGGTATTGACTGTTCTGTAAAAGTGATTTTTTCCTAACAATTGTTTCTTACTGTTATGAAAATGTGCACATTGTATTGACAAATGATTTCTCAATGTTTATGACAATTACAAACATAAAAGGTTAATGATATTTGCATAAATTGCTTACAAGTACCAGTTGTTTCTTTCCAGTTAGTAATGGCAACCATATCCACATCAGTGCATGCTCATACTTGAGCAACAATTGAAAAATACATCAATAGAAAGCTTTTCTGTTCACTTCAGTTTGGATATTAAATTCTAACTTGCACTCAATACAATTTTATGAATCATTTGTAGATTAATAGAACTTTTACTGATATGTCTGTCTTTATATCTTTGCTGTAGTACTGTACATTGTAAATCTGCGAGTTTTCAATCTTGCTATGTGCTTTAGTGAAAGCTCAGTGTACATTTGAGTTTAAGCTCCAAGATAGTGCCCTCCATTCTTTTTTCTTCATTGTGTTAATATTGTCTTGACTTCAACGTTCCCCTGTATAGTACTACGGAATATATTGGCGTGTTACAAATAAAGAATAGAGAATAATAATCACTAATATAGCTTCCGTAGTACGCTGCCTGCGCATACACAGTATGGAAATTATATTAGTGATGTGTGGGCGTAATCGGCGCACGCGCAGTGCACATCAGTATTGGCGCTCACGCATTGCACGCCGCTAGGAGGCGTAAGGATGGGGGAGAATGGGAGAGTGAGAGTCGAGGGGGGAGCGAGATGGGGGGAGAGACAAGGGAGAGGGTGGGAGAAAGACATGGGGACAGAGAGACATGGAGGAGAGAGAGATGGGGAAAGGGTCGGAGAGAGACATGGGGAAGAGAGAAGAAGGAGGGGAGGGGGAAGAGAGAAGAAGGAGGGGAGAGAGAAGGAGGGGAAGAGAGAAGGAGGATGGAAGAAAGAGAGAGGGAGAGAGAGGAGGAAGGGAGGTAGAGAGGAGGAAGGGACGGAGAGAGAAAGAGGGAGAAAGAAGGAGGGAGGGAGAGAGAGATAGAGCATAAAGAGAGAGAGGGGGTATAAAAACAGGGAGATGGCACACAGGGAGAGGAAGCACAGAGAGAGAGAGAGAGAGGAGGCATAGAGAGAGAGGGAGAGGGGGCGCTCAGAGAGAGGGGGAGAGGGAGAGAAAGTCGCAGATCATTTATGATGGGCACTCATTGTGAGGCTCGCAATGGAGAGGAAATGGGAGAGAGGAGGGGAGAGAAGGAGGGGAGAAGAGGTAGGGAGAACACTGTCTATGCTCATTGCGGGGCCTGCAATGGGAGTCAAAATTTTTGAGTTGCGCATGTGCGTAGCGCATGGCGAGGCTCGCAGTGAGCGCTGAAGGCGCTCATTGCTTGGCCTGCAATGAGTGCTGAAGGTGCTCATTGCAAGACTCGCTAGGGAAAGGGAAGGAGAGAGAAGGAGGGGATAAGAGGTACGGAGAACACAGGAGGGTAGAGAGAAATAGCATGTGGGGGGGCAGAGACACAGGGCATGGAGAGAGGGGAAGAGACACAGGGGAGGGAGAGGGGGAGAGACACAGGGCGGGGAGAGATACAAGGGAGGGAGAGGGGGAAGAAACACAGGGGAGGGAGAGGGGGAAAGGGACACAGGGGAGGGAGAGGGGGAAAGAGACACGGGGGGAGAGGGGGACAAAGAGACACAGCGGAGGGAGAGGTTGGGAAGAGACACAGGGGAAGTATAGGGGGTAAAAAGACACAGGGGAGGGGGGAACAAGACACAAGGGAGGGAGAGGGGAGAAAAAGACACAGAGGAGGAAGAGGGGGGAAAACACAGGGAAGGGAGAGGAAGAAACAAGACGCAGGGGAGGGAGAGGGGGTAAAGAGACACAGGGGAGGGAGGGGGAGGAAGAGACACATGGGAGGGAGAGGGGAGAAAGAGACATAGGAGGGAGAGGGGGAAAGAGACACAGGGGAGGGAGAGAAACATGAAAAATTATATTACACATTTTTTGTCGGGCAATTATCTAGTAAATAATATTAGTAGACTAGATTTATATCTATCCTTTTTGAGATTATTATTATTTTATTATTATCCTGTATTTGTAATGCAGCAACATATTCCATAATGCTATACAGGGGTTAAATATCAAACAAAAACTATTTTAACACATTGCAAAAGATTGGAGGGCCATTATTGAGCTTAAAACCAAATGTAAATATTGCTTGTTTCCAAAGCACCTATAAAAAATTTAAAACTTAGGCTACTATTAAATTGCCACAATTTTAGAAACCATAGTCTGTAAAGTTGCCTGCAAAAGATACTGCTATTAAATTAGCCCCTTTTAGCTACCCACAAACGATCTGCGGGTTACAGGCAAAAAAAACCTACAGGCTGTCAAATTCTGAACTCCGTCCCAGCTAAGCCTTTGATCTGTCAAGCCCGTAAATGTTACAATTGCAAATCGCTATTAAATTGCAACGATTCCCCAAAGACGCACTGGCGTTCAAACCTGTAAACAGCAAATGGAGCCAAAATTCCTACGGGTAAGCGAGAGGACTCGCAAGGGGGTTAAAGTCCTGTCCGTAGCAGTGTAAAAGCAAATATAAACACAATACTGTATTTTAAATTAAATGGAAATTTATGTAATGTATTAGTAATAATTGCACAATATTCTCAAGCCTGCAAATCAGCAATAAAAAAATTATTTATTTTATGTTTAATTTCCGTGTTATATTGATCCCGGCAATCAATGTGTTAATACATATGATAGAACTCGCAAGAACTAGAATATCATATTTATTGATTATTTCATATTGCATTATTTCTGTAATGTGGGTCCGATCGCAACTCATACTTCAAACCCGTCAGTGATTGAAATCTAACCTCCATGTTTTTAGTGACGTAATGATGGCGATCTCTTTTACTATTGGCTCTGTCTAAACCTGTAATCATGTTCTCGGCCGCAAATGGAATTGGTGTAAGCCTGGTTTACAGATTTGGATGTCGGCCACATATGTTGTGGGCTTGTCTAATTTAATTGCTTTGTAACTCTCACAAATTTTAACGCTTTGCGGCTGTACCACGGACTTTGAATTTACTTGGGCCCTTACAGTCTAAAAGGTTTGGGTGAGGTACAGGAGGGTGATATATGTAAGTTAAGGCTGAAGGTGATACGCTTCTTTAAATAGATTAATTTTTAGTGAGGTTTTGAAGACTTTGAAACAGGAGAACAGTCTAGAGGAGCGAGGCAAGGAGTTCCATAGAATAGGGACAGCACGAGAAAAGTCCTGAAGACGGGAGGGCAAAGTCTTATGGTATGTTTCAAACATGATGGCAACTTGCCAGCATTCAGGGAAAGGTTAAATAGATTTGTGAGAGCTGGGATTAACAGAGAGGGGAGGGATTAGCTATGATAAAACAGGATCATGTGGACAAGTTGCAAGACGAGTGGTTGATAGAAGAAAGAAACTTCATCCTCAGGGTCAAAGGAGCTCGTCATGGATATGGCTTTGGGGAAGGGTAAAAGCCGGGTGCTATTGGTTAGTTGAGGGGAGCGTGGGTTAGGACCATGTTAAGAGGAGAGTTTGTTACGTTTCAATTTTATTTTTAATGTGGCTAAGAAAAGTAAACTTGTAGTGGAGGAAGTCTTTTGAAGTGTGAGATTTCCTCCATAATCATTCCACAGTATGAGAGCACCTCTGGGTCTAGTGTTTTTGTGTAGTTTCCCATGGTTTTAAGGTGAGAATGAGGGCTTCTGCCTGTGGTTATGGGGCAAGAATATCAAGGGTGGAAGTTAGTCAGGTAGTATTGTGTGGTGGCAATGTGAAGGAAAGCGAGGTGGTGAGGGGATTGAGAAGAGGTTGTAGCACATTTGAAAGATGTTGTGGGTCAAGTGCTTGCACATATACAGTATACTGTATGTATATATATATATATATATATTCTCAAAAATATTATCTCTATATATGTGTGTGTATATATATATATATATATATATATATGTAGATGTATAAGTATGTATATATATATATATATATATATATATATATATATATACACACACACATATTATACACATTCAAGTATACACAGTTCTTACAACAATGGTTGCAGAGTTTTGCGACTGACACGCCAACGTCCATCCAGGAGATGGAGCATGGTCCATTTTTGGTACTGTCGTGTAAATTGAAGCCGTTTCTGATGATGAACCCTCATCAACCTGGGTGCAGTGACCAGGCGTTTGCTTTGGAGCCACATACACAACAGGGTTCGCTGTACTGACGTTTTAGAAGCACGCAAACAGTTCACAAACTGTGCTGTTTCAGAAATACTGACACCCTTGGCCCGAAAGCCAATAATAATGCCCTTTTTGAAGTCAGATAAATTGCGAGTTTTACCCATGACAGCGATGGTTGATATTTTTGCAGAATTCCTACATGTCACCTTATATATCCACCCAGCCAGCGTATTTCATTGGTTACACGCTGCTGACGTGGGTAGGTGGTGGTCCTAATAATGTGACTCGATCCTGTATATACATACAGTACACACATGGAATCCTTTATTACTCCTCTTATATTTAGCATTTCTTAATTGTACTCTTGAATCAACATGAGGAAAAGCAATTTTCTTGTGCAAATCCATAAAGTGCAGAGGGATCTATTATATATTCAACTCCAGGGCCCTAATACAGTACACAAGGCATCCAACATATTTTGATTGATTGTAAAGCTTGCAGGATTTAATTAAACACATGCTGAGCTGCAAAGATTCATCTATACTTTAAAGAAGTGTAAATAAGTTGAATTCTTTTAGATCTCTTGTAGAAAAAAAGACACCAAACTATGCATTAGTTTGTTTAAATAAATGTTGGAGGAGATTCACTAAGCCATCACTGAGATGGGTTGTGATTGGCTGATATGAGCCTCAGTGGACTTGGATGGGGTGATATGGACTATGAAGCATCACATACATATGCAGTCCTTCAAGTTATTCTCTAAGCTATGTTACTTAGTAACTTATTATCATACTTGGGGCGTTTTTGGGGCATGTTATACCGTAGCCAGTCACCATTATGGTATTCGCTAAGCATTTTCTCCTCTCTCCACCCATGACCCAGCTATTCAACATCAGGACCTGAAAGGTTGTGACGTGCCTATTGTCATATATAACAAATATTTTATCTATTTGTAATTATTTATTTTATTAATACTGGATAATATTAACCATTTGGGATTCATAATTTAAAATGAGTTACATATTTAAAACTCTATGGCTTTTATTAAAGTAGGAATGGCACAGCAAATTATGAATATAAAACAGTATTAATTTTCATAATATATTATTCATATCTCTATAACAAAACATTTTACTTTATTTAGTTCCTGCACATAAATATATGTATCTTCCTCAAGATCGTATATAGGTATGGAGGGAGATTTGAGATCATTGAGGACCGCATTTGAATACCCTGACGGGGATCTAAAACATTTTCATTTATTGTTGACTCATGTGCAACAATTACATCCGTAAAAAGCATGTAGGCCGAGATTATTAAGGTAATCGTTGATAAAACGGTTAAGAATAAATTGTCCGAACCAGCCTCTATTACTGTAGGTCCTTGTAAATGGAAGAAAGCATACAAAATGGGAGAATTTTTTCTTACGCAATTCATACACATTTCATTTAAATATGTAAGTATATGGGAGGACAAGAGGCAATGAAGTGCTGATTTTATACATTAATTATTTTTAGATATGTATATGGTTTTGGTGGCTTTTATGAAGATTCTGGATCAGATGTACTAAAAAAGGAAATTATGGAAAACCTCTACATCCCTGTTTTATACTTGGGACATCGTTATTAACATTTGGCATCCTGGTGAGTTCTTCAGACTTAGCACATATGACCAGGTATTTGTAATATATTTATTTTGGTAAAGAGGTTGTAGGTGAAAAATATAGATTTATAAAAATATGAGCAGATATATTAATGAAATTAATGCTTTCGTCATTTTCCCCCAGATTCACAGAGCTTCTCAAGGAATGCAAAGTAGCTTGCAAACTCCTACAGGGAAAATTACCATTGTAATCACAGAGACTCTTTCCCTATGTGTATATCAATTATATCAATTATCAGCCTTTGACAGCTCCTAATTACTGTACTTTTCTTGAACATAAAGTATATAATAAATTGGCCTTTCAAATGCAAAACATTTGTTGTTCAGAATAACAAATGATTATATAGTATAGTAGTACTACCTGCTCACCTCCCACACCACTTACTCCACGCCAGCGCAGTCTCGGGTGCCAAGCTGCTGTGACAGGCCACTTTTGGCAGACAGACTGTTTTTTGATTATCATACCATGAAACGGAAACCTTGGCTCTCTCAATAAGAGACCATATGGCCAGCACATCACCTGACATGGTGTCCTTGCTATGTTTTACCCTTTGGGTTCTTAATTTATAGCACAGCATCTTTTCAATTTTATCTCATAATTGTAAGTGATTTTTTTTGGCAAAATGTAGCTAATTTTTTTTAATAAAAGGCAAAACATAGCAACATATTAAGCCTACAGTATTGTATTGTAGAGCATTGTATTCATTCCTGACTATATTTTACATTAATAAATGAGTGACTTTTTGTTTTAATAGTTTATTTAATCACATTCTTCACAAATCATGATTAACACTTTTACATATTTTCTATATATATATATATATATTATATAAAATAGTTTTTTTTTATCAAGATATATTTTATAGTTCATTTTATTACTTACCCTTTTTACATTGATACTAACATCAATATTGATTACAGGCCAACTGGTACTATTTAATATATGCACAATGATCTGCAATGGATGTTAGGGATTTTCCAATAAAATCTGAGTATCATTATATTTGTACATTTTGCTCAATACGCCAACTTCTAAGTCATCTTTTTTGTTATTGGTGTTGTTCAACCCTTCAGTTATGTCCGACTCTCTGTGACCATATGGAAGCAGCACACCAGGCACATCTCTCATTATATCTCTGGTTATGCTTATCCTTATGGTTTTCTTGACAAAGATTCTGGAGTGGGTTGCCATTTCCTTCTCTAGTGAACCACGATTTGTCTGACCTCTCTACTATGACCTGCCCATCTTGGGTGGCCCTACATGATATAGCTTACAGCTTTATTGAGGTACATAAGCCCCTTCACTCAGACAAGGTAACCATCCAGAAGGGGAATCCATCATACAGGTAATGTTAGTTAGTGTAAAGCGCCCACCCTTGAGGAGTCTAGACAACATGCCTGGATGAAACGCTCATCAGCTCCATTTCCCAGGACGCAACCACCAACAGTAGTGATATTGTGCTGCTAGGTGAAAGACGCACAACCACATCTCTCCTTATATTACTCTAAAAGCAGTTAAGTACCTGTGGCTGTTACTCATTTTCAAAAATGTTTTACTAATATCAAGTCTCAGTAATTTTAACTACTATTAAGACACGATGTTACAAAGTAGCAGCTGAGAAATATCCACCGCAAGGTATTGGTTAGTAAGAAGTCCCTTTTATTCAACCCAGGTATTAAGTAGCAGGATGTGAAAACCAACCACGAGGTTCACTCAAAGTCATTTCTATTATTGTGAACCTTTCAATTAAGTTTTTAATAACTTTAGTTCATAAACAAGTTAAAATATACAATCAAAACCGTTGCTTTAAATAAAGTCCTTTTTTTCTAACTGATAGCAGTTTAAAACCACTGCACTATTTGTATGTGTGGACTAAACTTGCATCACAATAATCATTTAAATCAAGATTAAACATAGGACATTTCAAGTTCCTTTAAACAATTTGCTAAATTTCAGCAAGGTATCTGCTAACCATTGCAGGCATATGTGATTTTTTACCTATATTCCGACTCAAGTCAAACTTTTTTAAGGCACTAAGATATCAGATAGCAGTTGGAAAACATCCACTGTGAGCTGCTCATTTAGGCAAAGTCTTTTCACTTAATTCAGGAATGAAGGTTTACTTGAAGTGAACATTATTATTGGAGGCAGTTTCATTTGTTAAACAATTTGCTCACCTTTAAATTTAAATCTAAAGGTTCCCTGGTGGTCCAGCGGTTAGGATTTGGTGCTTTCACTGCTGCGCCCTTGGTTTGATTCTAGTCAGGGAACCAAGTGTTCACACCACCCTGGAACCATGCAGGGTTGGGCCTGGTCAGTACTTGGATGGGAGACCAGATAGAAATACCAGGAGCTGTATGCTATGGCCCACTGAAAAAGGAACTGGCAACCCACTCCAGTATCTCTGCCACGAAAACCAAGTGCATCAGCATGACCATGGACATAAAGATGTTCCTGTTGTGTTACGGTCCATGAGGTCATGGAGAGTTGGACACGAATGAAAGACTCAAAAAAGTTTAAATAGCTTCTGATACGAATACCATTAACTAAATAGCTGTTTACAACTACTACATCTCATTTATATCAATTGTCATTAAAAAATTAAGACAATATATTGGACATTGAAAAATGTTTTTAAGGTATTCAGGTAACAAACAGCGGATGTAGAAATATCCAACGCAAGTTTTCTTCAAATCAAGTCAAGGCATAAATTAGCGTCTGGCAAAAAACAGTCGCAAGTTATACAATATCCAGTATAAATCGACATACAGTGCCTTGCAAAAGTATTCACCCCCTTGGCATTTTTCGTGTTTTGTTGCCTCACAACCTGGATTTCACATGGATTGTTTGAGGATTTGCATCATTTAATTTACAAAACATGCCCACAACTTTGAAGATTTTTTTTTTTTATTGTGAAGCAAACAACAAATAGGACAAAATAACAGAAACAGTTAATGTGCATAATTATTCACACCCTAAAGTCAATACTTTGTAGAGCCACCTTTTGCGGCAATCACAGCTCCAAGTCGCTTTGGATAAGTCTCTATGAGCTTGCCACATCTTACCACTGGGACTTTTGCCCATTCCTCCTTGCAAAACTGCTCCAGCTCCTTCAAGTTGGATGGTTTGCGCTTGTGAACAGCAATCTTTAAGTCTGACCACAGATTTTCTATTGGATTGAGGTCTGGGCTTTGACTAGGCCATTCCAACACATTTACATGTTTCCTCTTAGCCACTCACGCGTTGCTTTAGCAGTGTGTTTGGGGTCATTCTCCTGCTGGAAGGTGAACCTCCGTCCTAGCCTCAAATCACGCACAGAGTGGTACAGGTTTTGCTCAAGAATATCCCTGTATTTAGCACCATCCATCTTTCCCTCAACTCTGACCAGTTTCTCAGTCCCGGCTGCTGAAAAACATCCCCACAGCATGATGCTGCCACAACCATGTTTCATTGTGGGGATGGTGTTCTTTGGGTGATGTGATGTGTTGGGTTTGCGCCAGACATTGCATTTTCTTTGATGGCCGAAAAGATAAATTTTAGTCTCATCAGACCAGAGCACCTTGCTCCATACATTTTGGAAGTCTCCCACGTGCCTTTTAACAAACTCAAAACTTGGTATTCGTGGCAGTGTTTGGTTAGTGGTGCCTCTTGCTTAGGTGTTGCAGCCTCTGGGGCCTTTCAAAAAAGGTGTGTATATGGAATGACAGATCATGTGACACTTAGATTGCACACAGGTGGACATCATTTTACTAATTATGTGACTTATGTGAAGGCAATTGGTGTAACTAAAACTGTAAATGTATTAAACTGTAAATAGCTTCTGTAAAATGTTGGAACTTTATAAATAATGGTGACCCAAACTGCAGTATATAAAACATCTCATAAAACAACATCAAGTCAAATATGAGTTTTTCCTGGTCCTTTAATCATTTTATATGAGGAAATATATCAGTGAACTTTATATATGAAATACTAATTGGATTAATATTCGAATGCTCAATCATCTGTGGCTTTGCAGCTGAGAAACTAAAATAATAGATCTTCATGGATTTGGAAGATAACTTTAGAGAAACGTATAACTGTCTTCCTCTGCCATATGCAGATGCAAATATAAATTGAATAGCATAGCCAAAATCTTTACTTCTTGAACAATGTGTGACAGAAATCTCAAGCAGTTGGTTTTATAGAAGACATAACCAATAAGTATATCTCAATGCTGTACATCTTTACCATGAAACCAAATGCCTGTTAAGGTGACAGTGTCCCTTTAACTTGTGTTTCCCTCCATTTAAATCAGGGGTGCACAAGTTCGATCCTGGAGGGCCACACACATGTCTGATGATTTGAGGATTTCCTTTCTGTGCACAGGTGAGACAATCAGGACAACTAGTATTTTAGATGAACTGATAAAGTCAATTAATCTAAGACAAACAACCAAAGAACACCAATTATGCTTATATTGTTGGAAAAAAAACTATTACCTCATGGATGCTATATCATGCATCCACTACTACCTGTATTGTTTATGCAGAATATGGGTAGGAGAAGAGAAAGTAAAGATACATTTGTTATTGGACTATTTAGTATTAATACCTACCCAGTTCTCCACACATACTTAGAAGCAGGGAGTTGAAAGCTTAATTGCAAACCCTGCTCCTGCAGAGATGTAATCACCTCTCTCGCACATGCTCATTTATTTTACTTTTTTTTTCAGCTATATATTAGAAAATCTTAACTTCTATGAGAACCTTTCTACTCACTATGGGCCTCACTCAATTGCAATTTGGCCAATTGAATAGTGCTCTAAATAAGCACATAGCATTTTTTTTAAAGAAGTTTTTAGTCAGTAAAAACCTTGCTTTTGGATAGTTGTTTACTAACTAAAAACTTCTTTTAAAAAATATGTTATGTGCTTATTTAGAGCCCTGTTCAATTGGCCAAATCGCAATTGAATTAGGGTTTATGAAAGTACCCCCCCCCCCCATGTATCAAGCTGCATCTACCATCAGGACTGAGTAGTCATTTCTACAGAGGCTCAACCAATGCCTGTGGTCCTCACACCATTCACTCAACATATTTACTCTCCAACTGTATTTTTCTATGTTGCATCCACCATCAGGCCTGAGCAGTGCATTTACTCTCCAACTATCATTTTCCCATTTCCATTTACCTTTTTTTTTTTTGCCTAGAACTTCACACACCACCACCTTTCTTTAGCCTCCGAGCTCATATAACACGACCTCCCACCTACCCTGTCCATACCCACCCACCTATGATTTGTGTTCATTTATAGTGCAGGTTTAGGACTATCACCTCCATTTGTCACAGCTGATACACCCACAAACTTAACCACTAATTAACCATTTACTCGCTTTTCAATTGCTTGCTAAGCCCTTGTTTTTTCCTCTTAATTATTTGACTTTTTCTTTTATTTATAACCTTAGATCGTAAGTTTGTGATTTTTCAATCTTCAAAGGTGCTTTGAAAAAGCACCATGTATGTAAGATTTTATACTCAAAGACAGGGCACTCCACCGTTTTCCATGTGTTTAATACTGTATTTATTTTTTCTTTATAACCCCTGTATAGCGCTACAGAAAAAACAGTAATAATAATAATTATAGAGGTTGCCCTCCCTGTATGTGCAGCAAAGTGAATATGAAAAACTGTGATGAAAAACCTAAGCTGAAATGTATCCATGCACTGGACCATCATGCTGAGAGTTACATATAATTAGACAGGTGGACATATTTGTCCAAGTCTGTAAGTTTCCCTTTGTGCTCTAAAGAATACATTTCAATATAACCCTCAATTTTCTTATAACATCATCATGGATAATCAGAACAGGATGTTTACAGTATTAAAAATCTGCTGCAAAAGTCCCAATGGTAGAAAGCAGGGTCCATATTCATATATCCTACATAGAATAAAAATAAAAATGTTTGTTTTCGATTAAGATTGTTATTTCACATTTTCTCTGTTTTACATGTGCCTCTAAAAAAAAATATTTTGAAAAAAAAAATATATAGATACCGTATACACTCGAGTATAAGTCGACCCGAGTATAAGCTGAGGCACCTATTTTACCACAAAATACTGGGAAAAATGAGTGACTTGAGTATAAGCCGAGGGTGGGAAATGTGCTGCCCCCTGTGTCCCTCTTGTGCCCTCTGTGTCCCGCTCTTGTGTGCCCTTTCGTGTGTTTCCCCTCTCTCCGCTGTGTCTCTTCTCCCCTCTCTCTCCCCTGTGTCTCTTCTCCCCTTTCTCTCCCCTGTGTCTCTTCACCCCTCTCCCTTCCCTGTGTCTCTTCACCCCTCTCCCCTCCCTGTGTCTCTTCCCCCCTCTCCCTTCCCTGTGCCTCTTCCCCCCTCTCCCTTCCCTGTGTCTCTTGCCCCCTCCCTTATCACCCTTCTTAACCCCCCTCCTCATTCTCAACCTCCCTCCTCAAACCCCTCCTCATCCTCCCTCCTCCTCCTCAACCTCCCTCCTCATCCTCAACCTCCCTCCTCAACCTCCCTCCTCATCCTCAACCCCCTCCTCATCCACAACCCCCTCCTCAACCCCCCTCCTCAACCTCAACCCCCCCATCCTCAACCTCCCTCCTCAACCCCCCTCCTCAACCCCCTCCTCATCCTCAACCCCCTCCTCAATCTCAACCCCCCATCCTCATCCCCCCATCCTCAACCCCCTCCTCAACCTCCCTCCTCAACCTCAATCCCCCCATCCTCAATCCCCTCCTCACCCCTCATCCTCAACCCCCCCCTCATCCTCAACCTCCTCCTCAACCTCCCTCCTCAAACTCAACCACCCCATCCTCAACCCCCTCCTCAACCACCCTCCTCATCCTCAACCCCCCTACTCAACCTCCCTCCTCAACCTCAACCCCCCATCCTCATCCTCAACCCCCCATCCTCATCCTCAACCCCCCATCCTCAACCCCCTCCTCAACCTCCCTCCTCATCCTCCACCCCCCTCCTCATTCTAAACCCCCCTCCTCATTCTAAACCCCCCTCCTCACTTTACCCCTCTAAATAACTCCCCCTCTCCCTTTCCCCTCACTTATCTCCATCTGCAGCTTCTGCTCTGGCCTCCGCTCCTTTCAGGCGTCTTGACCCGGCCAATGCTAATGAGGTGGCGCGCATGTGACGTCACGCCATTAGCATATACCGGGTGCCGACGCCTGCCCTAAAAAAAAGGGATAAAAAACTTGGCTTATACTCGAGTATATACGGTACTTTAAACATTCGAAAATTACAGACAAACTTGAAATTTAAGCATAGATTTTTTGTTTGTATGTATATGAAATGTTGCTCTAAATAGTTATGCAGGGCAAGTTTTTCTGTCACCTTTTTGCTGCCCAATTAATCAGATTTCCAATGATATGGAACTATTTTATGAATAAGAACTAATTAGAGTAATACACCAAGGACAATATTCAACAGAATTGTTTCAAATAATCTCCTTTTGTTCAGGTGTTAGGTCAGTAAAATCATATATATTTAAAGTAAATGAATAGTACATCTGTGTACAAATTTGAATGTCTTAAGCAAGTTAAAAAACATGCTTCCAGCTCAGAATTCTGAGAAAATCAGTTATTACACTGCATGCTGGGAAGCTGAGCTGGGACATGCAAATGTGCCCACAAATGCCTCACTCTTCAATCCACAGCCATTATCAAACATGGCTTCCTTTAAGCTTATGCCTGCTGTATTACACAGCTTTGATGCAAAGCCAAGGTTGGATTACATACAGGCTGAGTATCCAATCTATGTACAGCTGTTTCAAGCTTACTGGCTATCATCAGCATGGCGCGGGATCACAGCCTGTGTTGTGGAAATTATGAGTAGGTAGTTCACCACAACAATCATTTATAATACGGTGCGATAGAAGCCCTCCACCGTACAGTAGTACAGTAAATAAATAGTACATCTGTGTTCACATTTGAATGTCTAAAACAAGTTAAAAAACCTGCTTCCAACTCAGAATTCTGAGAAAAACAGTTATTACTGCATTCTGGGAAGCTGAGCTGGGACATCCAAATGTGCCCACAAATGCCTCACTTCATATATATATTTTAAGTTATACCAAATTGTGTTCACTTAATTAGTTAAAGCAGGTTTTCCAGGGCAGCTTTTCCCAAATGAGCTAGGTAATCATGCAATGAGCTAGGCAATCATGCAATGAGCTAGGTAAACAAGTAATCTGATTGCTCTCCATTAAGATTTTTATTTGCAATAATGTTGCTATACATTTAGCTAAATATGTTCGGAAAATGAGCTAAATGACTCACTGAATATGCTTTGTAGGCATAAATGATTTACAGATCAGGCCACCTATCTTTATACCATAATAATTACCTACATCATCTGATTTATAATACAGTAAGTGGAATAAGTCTTCATTCTTCTGATCAATGGATAAGGAAAATGTATTTTCCATAGCATCCATAGTAATTAACTACTTCAGTAGTAGAAGTTCCCTGAACACAATGCAGCTGATTAGGCATCATATTTTCGAGGAAAAAAAAAAGCGGTAATCAAACACTTACGTGTCCAGACTCTTCTCTGCCAATCAGCCCTAAAGGTCTTCAGTAGCTGCATTTCATTTTAATTTGCACTTGCTTACATTTTATTGCATATCCTGAGGGAAAACACTTTATTTCAGGTAACAAAACAGAGTAATAGAGGTAACATGAAATTGTTGTTCCAGAAGACATAAATTAGTCATTACAATGTAGAACATGAAAGTGCTTCTTTAGGATTAATTAGCAGAGTTTGTTATGCCGTCGGTGTATTGCTGCTGGATGCACTAAGTCTACTGCGGAAGATCTGTGTGTTGTGTATAAATATATTTAAAATACTTACCTTATGCAATGCACATACAGTATTTGTATTAATACCAATATCTCAAGGTTGATATTTTATTTTAAACATGTATACCAATTAGCATATTACATTGAGTGTCAGTAATGATTGATGTGAATGCAGGCTGGTTCTAAGCGGTGTATTTGCACTAAGCATTGTATAGCACTGCCACACATTTATATAAATATGCAAATTGTTTATTGCTCACTGTGTTATAGTTTAAGCATTTAATTAAAACTAAATTGAAAGTTGTTTACATTGTTTTCATAAATGTCTCACATATCAATGTGCACCTAACCCTAGAACCAGTTAAGCGTCAAGGCCATTCTGAGGCCAAACGGATGTAAACTTTACCTTGAATTTTCTTTGGTATTTTTGTTTTGTGTAAAAGAGATACGTTCTCCAGTACTTGATGGATACATTCAGGGGATAAATTAAGCATGTATGCAAAAGAAAACAAGATAGTGCACAGCAATATGACCATATATCACAATGCATGTACCCTTTCTTTAAGATAAATATAAACAGAGATCAATCATGAACCTTAAAAAAAATAGAAGAGTAATCAGGCAATATCTATGTATGCCCTTTAAATATGTTAAGCACTTGGTAGTACAAAGCAGCAATTTAACAATCAATATGAAGAGCCTAGATGCTAATACTTGCATAAAGCATATCAGATTTAAAGTGTAGGATGCTAATCATTGAGGGATAAATATATTTGTCACTAGCTAAAAAAATGACTTATTTCTGCACCAGAAAAGCTTGTATATGTACAGTGCCATGCAAAAGTATTCATCCCCATTGACCTTTTACCTATTTTATTACATTACAGCCTTAAATTCAATGTTTTGTTAATCTGAATTTTATGTAATGGATCAGAACACAATAGAGTTGGTGAAGTGAAATGAGAAAAATATATACATAAAACTATTTTTTAGAAATAGAAATTTGTCAAGTGCATATGTATTCGCCCCCTTTGTTATGAAGCCCATAAAAAGCTCTGGTGCAACCAATTACCTTCAGCAGTCACATAATTAGTGAAATGATGTCAATCTGTGTGCAATCTAAGTGTCACATAATCTGTCATTACATATACACACCTTTTTTGAAAGACCCCAGAGGCTGCAACACCTAAGCAAGAGGCACCACTAACCAAACACTGCCAAAAGAGGCACCACTAACCAAACACTGCCATGAAGACCAAGGTAATCTCCCTGTGCTCATGTGAATGTCCTTAGATTCAAATATATTGGAGTCTATTCATAAATGGACCTTGTCTTCATTTGAACCTAGTTGAATTTATAATAGGCTACTCTTGCTATACATTATGTCTGCATGTATCAAATTCAACACTGAAATGAGAATGAATTAACTGATCAACTTTGTTTTATACTGTACAATTTAAAGACACAAAAGCAGAAAACTACTGTAGATTTTCTTGCTTGTATTAGCAGCATAGATATTCATATCAGTATCCCAACAATAGGGTTAATAATATAATTTGAAATTAATAACATACACTTTTTTTCTGATAATGGTATATGGAAGGTATTGGTATTGTCATTACAATTTCCATTGCTAAAAGTGGTGTAGCAAATGTTTCATATATGGTATAGTTTAACACTATAGTTAGAGACATATACAGTGGATATAACAAGTCTGCACACCCCTGTTAAAATGTCAGGTTTCTGTGCTGTAAAAAATGAGACAAAGATAAATAATTTCAGAACTTTTTCCACCTTTAATGTGACCTATAAACTGTACAACTCAATTGAAAAACAAACTGAAATCTCTTGATGGAGAGAAGAAAAAAAAAAAGAAAAAATAATGTGATTGCATAAGTCTGCACACCCTCTTAAAACTGGGGATGTAGCTGTGTTCAGAATTAAGCATTCACATTCCAAATCGTGTTAAATAGGAATCAGCATACACCTGCCATCATTTAAAGTGCCTCTGATTAAACCCAAATAAAGTTCAGCTGCTGTAGTTGGTCTTTCCTGAAATTTTCTTAGTTGCATCCCACAGCAAAAGCCATGGTACACAGAGAGCTTCCAAAGCATCAGAGGGATCTCATTGTTAAAAGGTATCAGTCAGGAGAAGGGTACAAAAGAATTTCCAAGGCATTAGATATACCATGGAACACAGTGAAGACAGTCATCATCAAGTGGAGAAAATATGGCACAACAGTGACCAAGAACTGGAGCTCCCTCCAAAATTGATAAAAAGACGAGAAGAAAACTGGTCTGGGCGGCTACCAAGAAGCCTACAGCAACATTAAAGGAGCTGCATGAATATCTGGCAAGTACTGGCTGTGTGGTGCATGTGACAACAATCTCCCGTATTCTTCACATGTCTGGGCTATGGGGTAGAGTGGCAAGACGAAAGCCTTTTCTTACGAAGAAAAACATCCAAGCCAGGGTACATTTTGCAAAAACACATCTGAAGTCTCCCAAAAGCATGTGGGAAAAGGTGTTATGGTCTGATGAAACCAAGGTTGAACTTTTTGGCCATAATTCCAAAAGATATGTTTGGCGCAAAAACAACACTGCACATCACCAAAAGAACACCATACCCACAGTGAAGCATGGTGGTGGCAGCATCATGCTTTGGGGCTGTTTTTCTTCATCTGGAACTGGGGCCTTAGTTAAGATAGAGGGAATTATGAACAGTTCCAAATACCAGTCAATATTGGCACAAACCCTTCAGGCTTCTGCGAGAAAGCTGAACAGGAAGAGGAACTTCATCTTTCAGCATGACAACGACCCAAAGCATACATCCAAATCAACAAAGGAATGGCTTCACCAGAAGAAGATTAACGTTTTGGAATGGCCCAGCCAGAGCCCAGACCTGAATCCGATTGAAAATCTGTGGGGTGATGTGAAGGGGGTTGTGCACAGGAGATGCCCTCGCAGTCTGACAGATTTGGAGTGTTTTTGCAAAGAAGAGTGGGTAAATGTTGCCAAGTCAAAATGTGCCATGCTGATAGACTCATACCCAAAAGACTGAGTGCTGTAATAAAATCAAAAGGTGCCTCAACAAAGTATTAGTTTAAGAATGTGCATACTTATGCAACCATATTATTTTATTTTTATATTTTTTCTTCCCTCTACCTAAAAGATTTCAGTTTGTGTTTCAATTGATTTGTACAGTTTATAGGTCACATTAAAGGTGGAAAATTTTCTGAAATGATTTATCTTTGTCTCATTTTTTTACAGCACAGAAACCTGACATTTTAACAGGGGTGTGTAGACTTTTTATATCCACTGTACTTTACCAGTTTTTTTTATCCATCCTCAGATTCCCTGAAGCAAGTGAAGTGAGGGTTGATAAGATTCAACTGCTAATTTTTCAATTACTGTGAGCATATGCAACCTTTCAAATATTAGCCTTTCTGTTCATTTCCTTTAGCCCTGCTTTTTAAGTTTTATTTTAGAGTCTAATTGACAGACCCTGTTATTTTAGGGTCAGAAAACAACAATTTTATAACATGATAAAATACACTGTACATGTTATTACTTATAATTTTAATGTTTGCCATATTTGGAATACTTGCTGTGTCTTTTTAGGGCTATTCCTTAGGGTTCACAATTCAGAATTTGATTACTTTGATAATCATGGATGAGATTATAGAGACTGAAATTTACACATGTCTTTTGAAAACTAAAATTCCTTTTTTTAACTGTTCAGATCTATAATGACGACAGCATCATAGTTCCAAAAATATTCCTCATGTAGATCATTGGTAAGTCATGTTCTGACTAATTTTTGATGTTGTAAAAAATAACCATTTTAATTTCATATGGCAATAGTATTATCTCATAAAGGCCCAATGAAGGTCAAGGGGAAAGTAGTAATTATAGTTTTAAGAAGTAACTGTTTACTAGTAATATTTGCAAAGTAAAATCTAAGGTTTTAAATACTAATAACAAAGAACAGCAACAGAAATAAATCTAGTAATAATGATAAATAACAACCATGCAAGACAAATTCAGCATTATTTACTTCCAGAGTTGTGTTTGACTATTAGTGATTTAGTGATAAATTGCTGAACAGTACAGTGTAACGATTGATTAGCTGTAATCAATATGCTACGCCATAATATAATCCAGTATTCAACAAATTTTCTAACAATTTCACTGATATTGATCCTTAAAGATGTTCTGCTATGTATCATCTGGTCAGCCCCCATGGAATTATTTTAACTGACTACCTCAAGACTTCTATGGACTAGATAGTACTATATTTTACTGGCTCAAGTCTCTGTTATGCAAGCTTAGCGTCTCCATGTACTCTACTTGACTACTGTTATAAAATAGGAAGATAGGTACATTAATAATATCATATTATTCGCCTTGTTTTGAACCATAACTAGTTAACAAAAATGAGTTAAACAATGCTCTTATATGGTGCCAATTGTAGGAAACATTACCTCTCTCATGATTTTCTATCAATGTCATGTTGTTGACAATACATTGTATAAATTAATGAAAATGTCTACGTAAATGCATCCATCGGGCTTAATAGGTAGTATGGGATATAAAGTTTCATAGGCCATCCTGATTGTACCATTCATAATAATACACTCGATTTAATGCCCTTATATTTCTTGAAAGGAATTATCATAGCTGTAAAAAGTATATGTCTGCATTTAAACTACCTCAAAACTATACACTACTTGCGACTTGCCCGTCAAAAAATTACCGCAATAAAATTGTAAGGCAGGTAATGCTGTTTGCCACACAATGTAAGGCTTTTAGTTCTCTGAGTACCTTCGGCGCTCAGTGCGAGCCTCACACTGAGCGCCTTAGTAGATGTTGTGATGTAAACAAGTTGTTTAGGTGTGCAGACATTCTTAGGAACACAGCAAAATATATAAAATGCTGACAGATGCTTCATGAAGAAAGATCAAAGGTTATATTGTCCTTAGATTACAGTATAGTGTTAGATAAAACTAACACTGATGTAACCGTGTGGAACAGCAGCATATCCAGAGAGCACAGTGAGATATAATTATATTATACTTTCTAGTCTCTACTTCAATATGTCTCCTGGGGCATGGTTTGTTCAGTAAGGAATATTTTGGATCAATTGTAAATTAATTTTGAGCTAGGGTTCCCTGGTGGCCCAGTGGTTAGGATGCAGGTGCTTTCACCTGGGTCCGAATCCAGCCAGGGAACCAAGAGGTCACACTGGTCAGTACTTGAATAGGAGACCACTTAAGAATACCAGGAGCTGTATGCAGTGGCCTACTGGAGAAGGAACTGTCAACCCACTCCAGTATCTCTGCCATGAAAACCAAGTGGATCAGCATGGTGTGTTGTCCATGAGGTCACAGAGAGTTGGACATGACTGAGCGACGCCATTTACATTTACATTTTAGGATCATTACTTACTTACTCTACATGTCCCATGTGTTTGGTTCACAGTTCACCTTTTACATGTCCAATTTTACTGGCCCTTTCTAGATTTTTCACTTTAAAGTGTAAAATCTACAGATTATAGTAGTCCTTGAGGGCATTATTCCTGGGTAAAATGTAAAATGTTCTGTTACAGCAAAGACACATTTTAGTTTATGGATATGGTTATTGGAAAAGGTCTATGCTGAGAAACAGAATTTACTTTTGGTGATGAAACCAATATAAAACAATTAAAATATCTATGCATCTGGATACATCTAGTGACTTTAAAATTATGTAGACATAGGGCCAACTTAGAGTCATCTTTTGGCTACAGATTACACCTGGTTACTTTTTTGTCCAGACATGGGCATTTATGCCACAGCTGGCCTTTTGGATATCTCCAATGACATAATAGTTTTTTTGTGAAACACATTGGGAGTGAAAGATATTGAGAAAGCTGTAATAGATATTGAGCAAAATATATTGAGGAAGATGTTCTAACATGAGAGGACTTGAAGAGATCTCAGATGTAACCTTGCAGTATTTATGCCCCATAGAAGTGGTCCTCAAATCTGTTGCCATTTGTGGGCAGATATAAGGACTTCTAATAAAGTTGTATGTAGCCATTGGGTTTAAGAGTGTCTTGGATATACATGGACAGGGAATGGACATACTGAAGGCTTCTTATATGTCATCAAAATCTACACGATATGTTTTTCATTTGACTGGCTTCCAGAAGACACCTTACTAAGTAAGACATGATGGCACTTACTGATCTTCATACTAATAATTTAAAATACTTGTAACATAAAATGGGTTCATATTGTATAAAAGACTTATATGGATGTATTAAATGAAACCTCTATTTTGAGCAATTAAATTGTATGCACATCCTTGTAAGAAATGTGTTTTTGCTATGATGGAATGTACCTTCCTAGTATGTTGTCATAGCAACATGTTATTTCTGAAGAAATACAGCACTATTTATATAGAAAATGTATTACCAACATTCTGAACTATTTGCAAAGTCACGTATGATTCTCTGGTTTCTAGTAACAGTAAGCAATGTAGGTAATGTGCAACTGTAATGGAGTCATTTCTGCATTTGTTTATATGCACAAAGTGTTGCTAGTTCTTTCCATAGCTTCAAATATGCTCTTTATAAATATATGCTGTGATATATGACTCATCAAGCTATTCACAATACAGAGTCACTGCAAACACAACTAACAATTTGCTGGGGCTTTTATAAAATCTATTTAGATTGTACATTTTCAGTCTTGCAAGAAGCTTTAGGGAAAGCACTACGGACACTGGATTCTAATCTAAAGACAGGACCCTGCATCACTTGCAATCTGTTAATATTGCTACTGTTTTTTTGCTTTGAACTTAACCCTTGTATAGTGTTACAGAGTATGTTGGAGCATTATACATAAACAATAATAATAGTCTACAGTGGCCTGGTAGTTCTCTATTTAACAGACTAGCCTTTAAAGTATAACAGGCTTTAATGGTATTTTGGGTAAACTTTAGAAGATGGTGGCTGTTACAACAGCTATCAGTATATAAAAACTATAGCTTCCCTAAATTCACCAAAATACACCATATAATATCAACTGAAAATAAGTGATTCTAGGAGAATGGTGTGTTCATACATTATGCAGCATGATATAGTTATATTTTAGATATAATAGTTTTAAAACTGCGAGACGTCGTTGCGCTTTGCGTCGTGCGTACGAGTTAGGCGAGCCTCAAGAAGCGAGGCGAGCTGTTAACGAGTATCACTTAGGCAGGCGAGCTTCACGTAGCGAGGTGAGCTGTTAAGGCAAAGAAACTTGCAGCAAAAGGCAATGTGCAACACCTGCTTGCCTCGCGAAGCAAGGTTGAGCAGTGAAGGCAATGAAACACGCAGGACTTAGCCACCAAACACTTAGTAAAAGCGGGATCGATTTGGCCTCCAAGCACATGACAAACGCAGGACTTAGAAAAACAAATTACGAGATGCGGGCCTTTGAAAAAAAAAATACGAGACGCGGGACTTTGAAAAAAAAATACAAGATAGCAAAAATACGAGGTTAACGGCCAAATTGCGAAAATACAAAAAACACACACCAAAAAAAAAAAAACATCACCCACAGCACGGTGGAACAGCCAGGACATCAGGGAGTGAGGTGGAATGCGAATTTAAGGCGATTGTGATGACTTTTGCCACAAAAAAATCGACAAAGCGAGAAAAACATGGCCGCAAAAAAAACGAAAACAAGGCTGCCGGCCCTGGAACGCGCAAAACACTACCAAACAAGTAGCACTTTCACACAGGAATGAACAAAATACAAAATACACTATTACAAATGACAGAAAATGTTTGCAAGTAGCGTAACACATTAATAACATTACAGATCTACAATGGCGCTTTACACAACTAAACCAACGGATTTCCCTCGCGCACGCAGCCTATTTCTAATGCACAGTTGGGACATTCATTACACTTTATCATCAGAGCACCAACACTCAAACTGTACATTGTATGCGGACAGAAAACAGATTGTTAGCTCTTCAGGCTATTGATTGCTGGATATATTAATTACAAATAGGTAAAGTATATTAATTTATTCAGGAACTAATTAATTATTGGTTAACTAAATATAGATACATATATATCTCTCTTTATGATGAGTGACGAAGGTGCTCAGAGTAGGAAAAATAGATCAGAGGAGAGGCTCGCCATGAGCGCCTTTGCGAGCCACGCGGTGAGCGCCGAAGGTCCTCAGAGTACAAAAAGGTTTACATTGTGTGTCAAACAGCATTCCCATGGCTTCAAATTTTATTGCCCATCATTTTTGACGGGCAAGACGCTAGTTAATATATAATCAATACAGTGCTTAATATAGCGTCATTACACGCACATTTGCTTTTATGAGACAGTCAGACTTAATGGGATGACAGAGGATACACAACACTATACATATAAAAGTGGGCAAACTGAGCACATACATACACTGAGCACATATTGTATGACCTGTACTGGAGTGAGGACATGCATATACTGGACACGTCAGCAGGACACTGATCACAAATAGTGCAGACTGGATTGGACTCACACGTGGAATCGAGTTTCTGTATAGGTTCCTATTGTTCTAAACTAGATTGGCTTTGAGCATTCCTATATTGGCTGGATACAACAAACCCCATTTCTTAAACTCAGATAGGGTGAAGCTATGTACTGCAAATAAAATGGTAATTTTCTTAATGTTAGATAACTAATATTTGTATGCCAAAAAAATGTTGTAACTTTAAAAACAAGCTCTTAGGAAGGAATACATGATTATGGCTAATTCTTTAAAGGTTTTTTTTTTTTTAATTATAATCATTTCAACTTCTCAACACAAACAGATTTAGTGTCATAATTCAATGAAACCAATAATAGCCTTACATTGAGTGTAACATTATATACCAATGTCTGGATCTTGTTATGTCATTTATTTATATACTGTATTTTTTTATTTGCAATAAAAAAGCTCATGCTTAGTGAATAATTCTTCCACTAAGCTCTTTATTTTATTACTAGATTGGGAAACGTTGTAGTTACACATAAAATTACAGCAGCCATATATAGTGGAAATACTGCAAACTCGCCTTACTACTCCATGCAATTTTAATATTAACAACCTCACAGGAGGTAAACCAATATACCATAATCTGAAAAGGTCATACAGAGTAACAGATTCTCAGCTTGATATATATGCAATGGTTACGGAAAATTGGTATAGGTTATAAAAACTATGTTGCACAAATAAATAAATTAATCTTCTTTAAAAAGCAGTGTTTAAACAACAAATAAAGAATCTGATGGAAACTACAGTAAAATCATAATTCAATATAATAAACAATTCAATATAATAAACACCAGTGGCCAGTTCCATGAATTATGAATGATACAGTAATAGCAAGTTATTATTAAAGGGTAATATATACATATAAAGTTCTATCACAAAAGGCTAGGTCAATGTTCCATGAAATAATCTCTGAAGAGTGAAATGTCATAGTATACTGTCTATATATATTCATATGTCTGTGTATATTCATATATAGCTAGGTAAACAAACAACCTAAGCAGTGTACTAATAATGCAAGCTTGTAACAAATGCAAATTGGAAAGATCAAAAATAATTACATGCAGCTGCTTGAGAAAAAATGGCAAAAGTTTAAACCCATATATATATATATATAAACACAGAAATGAAACAGAAATACAAGTATTTTATATTGCAGATTTGCCAGCTTGAGAATGCTGTGCTATTCATTTTAATACCTAACATCACTTTCCCTTTAATTGAAAATACAGTAGTGTGTGTATATTTGCAATCACAGTGCCACACATAGGACTTTAACCCCCTTGCGGGTCCTCTCTAGTACCTGTAGGCTTTTTGGCTCCATTTGCAGGTTACAAGTTTGAACGCCAGTGGATTTGTAGCAATTTAATAGTGATTTTTGAAAGTAATAGTTACGGGCTTGACAGATCAAAGGATTTGCAGCCACGGAGTTCAAACTTTAACGTCCCGTAGGGTTTTTCGGCCTGCGTTGCTTTACTGGGCAAATGTAATAGTCGTAAGTCTTGAGGGCTACATTACGGGCTATGGTTTTACACGTTGAGGGAATTTAATAGGGCTGATAGTGGGTTTAAGGCATAATTTCTCTAAACGCAGACCCATCTGGATATGGTAAATATGGTGAAAGATAATTCATAAGATCATATTATCTTTTCCCATTGCTCAGGGGTCCAAGCTTTGTGCTCCTTACACCAGATTATGTGTCTGAATGCGGGGCATTAGGTACAAGCAGTTTCTGAATGTTTCTGCTATACTTTCCAGCTTTGCTTAAAACATACATTTTTGTTGAGACTGAGTTATAGATGTACTTTTATGGCACTTATCAACTAGTATGCAAAGTTCATCTATTTCAGCTGGTGAGCTTTGACTTCCCTATGTCATTTGTCAATGTTTGGTATATTCTGTGATTATTTTTGACATTGTCTTGATGCATTAAATAATTCTGCAGTTTTGAGGCACCGACTATTTGACCTTGTTAGAACTCTATTATTTGCTTTATAGCTTAAACCAACTGCTAATTGGCAATCAACCTATTCCAACTAACCTTTGCAGCTCCATTTGTAATTGTGATTTCATTTGAAAATCACACTCCTTTCTTATGTGGAGTTTCCTTTATTTTGGCCACCCCCTGTATATTCTACATTTAGCCCCTTTTCTACTACTCCTTACAAATAAGTCAGTTTTGGGATGATACGTATTTTATGAAAACGGGATCAAAATGTTCCATATGCTTTTAATACTGTTCTTTTACCTTTAAACTCATTTTATCTTATACCAACTAAAAAACTAATTTACTGCACAAATATAACTTTTTTGCATATCTAAAGATCTGAATATATAGTTCTCTATCAATTTCCTAAATGTTCCTCCCATACATTTCTAAACTTTTTTGTTCTGTTTCTTCCTCAACTAGAAACTAGTAAATGACGTCATATCCTTTGCTCTACCATCACAATCCTTTCAATCTTTTTCAGCTTTAATTTTATCTACTTTAATCATATGTAAGAAAAGGCTGTGTAATTGTTGTGTTATTAGTAAGTCCAAAATATCTATTTCATACAGTGATTCTGCCTCATTCTTTTAAAATATTTTTCAAAGATCTAATATCTAATACATTCTTGTAGATGGATCTAATAAATCTATTAATTCCTCAATGCAGAACTTACTCCAATTCATGAATACAAATGAGATGTTTTTTTTTTTTGGTCTTGGAAGAGCGTTGGTAAGAGTGAATACCTATGTGTTAACCCACAATTGTATTTAAACTGATTCCAGGCCCTAAAAGCTTGATCAGTCGCAGTCTTTTTATGGCATGTAGTATCAGTTCACACTAAATATCCACAAGGTAACTATTACAAATATCATTATGAAGGATTCAAATGTATGCCCACGAATACCATGGAGAAAAGTTATCAAATTACAGTGCCATGTCTCCGCATAAAAGGGGCAGAATAAGGAAAAATAGGCAAAGGTATGGCTCTTACACTCATTTAGCTTCACTTTTTTATATAACATTATTATTTATGTAAAAGTAGAACTTCCAAATAACAGCATTGTCAGCACAATACATAGAACCACTTAACCGTGTATATAGATTTCAACATAGATGCTTTCCACTAACAAGTATCCAGGGTGTGGACAAGGATCTGCCAAGGAGGCTGTCTTGATAGAAATGTATAAGCTTTCTTGCCTCCAGTGACAAAAAATTAAGAAGCATATTTGTTGGAATCAAAATGGTAAACTTTAAATATAAATTTTAAAAACCACATTCAGTATAATTGTTTGCAAATACTGATTGTATTGCTACTGAGTAACTACAGTGGATTTTGTGCAATCTGCCATTAGTGCAATCTGCACATTTAACCAAGAGATTGTAGCATTATAAATCCCCTTGTAGAGGGACAGCATACATACAGTATATAAAGAGAAGAACATCTAAAATCACTTGCAAATTCTAAATCAGATATACATAAAGTAGAGCTATAAATGTGTAAAATGTGAGTCTACTCTGTCTTTATTTACACCAACTACAGGCAGGATATATTCATCCTTTGCAAATTTACTGATATTGGAGCCTTGTTTATTCATGATATTTAGAACACGCGGCAATCGCTTAGCAGAGATTTTCAATACGCCTTCACTGAGTAAAGGGTTAGGAATTGTAGAATTCTTGGAGATGTCAAATTTTATTTCATAAGCCCTATGGGATAAAATAAGAAAGGGTGTGCTCTCCAAAAGTTCTGCAGAACTGTACCCTGTAATATTTAAATTATGGTTTTATACTAAATACTAAAACAAAAGAATATGATATTAAATTGGAAGGTAGCAGCTTCTGGATTAAATTACCTTTTTAATTAAAGAAAATGCATTAACAATGTAAATTAATTTTCCTTAGAATAGTGAACATTGGCTTGAACATTGGCATCTCTCAAAAGTTTGTCACTTAAAATTGTATATCTGTTAAATTTAGATGCATACAACTACCACAACTTTCAGAATTTAAAACAATACTTATAACTCAATATTGTCCCAGTTACTATGAGTAAGTTTGCATGGGTTTAGCATGAAATAAAAAAATCTGTTATAATACCTATGACACACAAGTAGATAATTCACTGCTATATTCCCATGTTTTAACTGATATAAAGCACAGTTTGCCTCTTACAAATTCAATGCACTACTATTACATGTCTAAACAAATATAAAATAAATTCTGGCGTTTAGATTCTATGCCAATTATAATTAATTGACCCAATTTCAGCGCCTGTAAAGTCTTCTCACAATCACAGGATAAGACAGCATAGTTATATATAAAGTATAATTCAAAGAAAATTTCCGTTATTAATTGTCAGGAAAATACGTGTAAAAGAAAAGACAATCAGATGTATAGTAACAATTGATAATTTCCATATTGTGTCACGACTGTTTAGTATACAGAGTAAGGTTATTATTAATGCAAATCACCTCAGTAGACTTTTTTAAACTTACAAACTGTGTTCAATCTAAGCACTCAATTAATGTGTAGGCCATAAATCAACAGCATGACTATATATCAGTTAATATTTATGTTATACAAAGAGTACAGTTTATTAAAGCATTCAAAAAGTATGATTAACTTAAGCCATGATATATATATATATATATATATATATATATATATATATATATATATATACATACACATACACACATAACAATTGGACAACCGTTAAATAAAATATATATATAAATTGATTATGAAAGCCAATTTATCTTCACTGTGTCACTGGATGCAAAATTCTGCATCATCTAAAAAGAGTTAAGGGCTGGTTAGATATATTACATACTGGATCATATAAAAATTGTGATTTTTAGCTTAGCATAATGAATTATATTTGCTTAGTTTATATTAAAGTAAACATTTAGTGATGTCGGACAAATCTTCGCATAATGTTCATTATTTAAAAAAAAAGTTAATTCTGCCTGCTCATAAATGCAACAACTGGGATCTTAAAAGGAGCATTTTATGTTACTTGAACTATAGAGTATTCAGTGCTTCTGCACAATATTACTCTCTCTTAAATCTGCTGTGTTTAAAGTTGTGTGCACCTCATATGCAAATTGAAGAGTAATACAAACAACTTTTGTGAACTTAAATATCAATATTTATAATGTAATATCAATTGAAAGGAGGGCCATTTTATTAATGAATAGATCTCAATCTGCATCTTTATAACTACTGTATTTGTACAACCATTCAGTTCGGGCAAACTGGTGTTTTGAATAATTTTTCATTTGATTTTATTTAGAATTTATAATAATAAACTCTCATTTATGCTTTACCTAAGTAAGGACACCATTTACATACAACCTACAGTGTGTGACCTTATGTGTACATTCTCTTAACACCCTTTTATAAAGGGCTGCATGTAGTACACAGTTGTTTAGACACAATGAGATATAGACAATTCAGTTCAATTAAAACTATCCAAAAAGCTTTCCATACAATATAAATTTATTTTGATTCTAAAATTTGATTCTAAGACTTAAAAACTCTTAACAAAAAAAATGCTTATAGCACTGATAATGCCATCTTCTTTATTGTGTACCCATACATTATTTATATTACTATTATGTTGTACACAAGTCAAGGAAAGATTAGACTAGAATAAAAAAAAAAGTAGCAATAATTTTTCAGTATTTTATTAGTGTCTCACAGGACTTCTGGGGCTCAAAGTTTAATTTTTGGAAAGCACGCTCCATAATATTGCTATTAATATAATATTTTGGGGGGAAGGACTCTTTAACAACACTTTTTGATCTTACTAATAGTTACAAATGCTAATTATATATTTGATCAATCATTAAAAAGTATAAAACCAAGATTTACAAACCACGGATCCTCTGAATTATTCTGATCTCAAAGGGATCACCACTGCCCCTCTCAGTTTAGAAATTGTATGCATATTTAAATACACTTCTGGTGTGTTGCAGCTTCACTTGCTCTTTAATTCAAGGTAAGCAATTTGATTTTACTCAGGTTCATGAGACATTGCACTCAACTTGCTGCAAACATGTCAAATTAATCTCAACCACATTCATGTTCACATTGGATAGGAAAGCTTCCCCACCAATAAAACAGACTCATACTTTGTTATCTAATTGTATAAATGCGGACACGATTATATTTATAAATATTTGGCCTTTCCAGCTATAGCTTAAAGTTGATAGTAATACACAATACAATCTTGCAGGGTTATAGACTTTGATGGAGCGGTATAGAAAAGGCAGATATTCACAATCATATCATGTTTGTTTAAAAATACCAGATAATGAAAACCAGATTCAAATTCTCATGAAAATATAAACTCAGATAGGACTAAGCCTGTCTCAACAGAATAATATGCCTAAGGCTTAAGCAAACTTCCAAGTGCATAACACCTTAATTGCCTCCATATCATATCAATCCTGTTATGCCAATTCTTCTTGACTTAAAGCCATCCAATCTTTTGGGTCAAATCCTGAGTAGTTACCATTATCAAATACCCACTGGCATGCAGTACAACTGGAGCCTGGAACTAAAAACCAGTGTAGAGTGTGTGGGATGGAAACTGAAATATGCTGATAACTATGGGATCATCTACAGTTAGCTTTCATTTGCTTTTTAAGGTGGGTTAAACAGAAGAAGCCTAGGTGTTACTCTCCTACCTTTCAGGGCATGCACCTTGACAGTTCATTTAGTGTCTACAGAACCCAGACACAATAAGAAGTGGCTGCAACATATGTTGTGTGAGGCATCACACTGCAGCAGAGTCCCTCCATACAACAGCAACATGATACTTGTAATCTTTAAGATGTAATTTATACCATTAGAGCCCTTTATTCTAATACTTTAATTTGCAGTTGACTTATTACTACATATACTAAGCATTGCAATTAATAACAAGCACTTTCAGCTCTGCTATTATTTTAGATTATTAATGTGCCCAACAACCTAAACATGTAATAATATGCATTTTCTTCCCAATACATTTACAAAATCCCAAGAAACAGTGCATATTATACACGTACAACCTTAATAAAAGCTTCCCCATAGAAGATTTGCAGCAGAGTAAGTCAGTGATGCATATGCAAAGGTATTTCTGCAGTGCCAAGACTGCTCTAATGTCACTCCTCCGCTGCTATACTGGCTGGTGACCTCAGGCACAGAAAACAAATGGCAATTATTGGCAATTATTGTAGGTAACATGTCAAAAAATGTGACAGTATCAGTGTAACTCCAGAGTTCGTGGTGGAGCACTGGGTGTTATGGGCTGGGAGTGGACAGCGACAGGTGCTGAATTGTACTCTATGTATTATAGTGAGAGCAAGGACCACAAGCAAGTCTATGGGAGAAGGGTTATTAACAAGCATCTTACCTTGTCGATAAAGCGTAACAATCAGTGGCAACAGCAAGCAGTGCAAACAAGAAGCCGACTGGCTAATCCTTCATACAATGTCTTGAAGCCTTGGGAAGCCAGGCTGAGATGTTGTTGGCTCTTCTAATTGCAATACACAGTAGATATAATGTAATAAGTGCGTAGTGTGCATCAGGCAGAAAGGAAGAGGAAAGATGCTGTCACACCAGATTGTGTATCCCCAGCAGATCCTGTATCCCCCTCTCTCTGTCTCCTGAATGTGCATCCAGCTCCAAACCCCTCCCCTGACTCTCACTGCCTGGTGCTCCTCTTTATTCACTTAAGGTGGATAAAGTCAGTTTGGCAACTTGACACACAAACTGAAATAAATAAAATTTGTGTCATTAATAATATCTCTAAGTAGACTCATGCTAAAAAAAAAAAGGTTGATTACTAACTTTCTGGTAATATTCCCCAATTTCTAATACTGTATGTATAATTCATACCAATATATCAATATAAATCAATATATATATATATACATATATATATATATATATATATATATATATATACACATATATATATATATATTTTATATACAACTAATTCATTAATAGTTAATCCGCATATTGCAGATCAGAGGAGATCTTAAAAGGTTGAACTTGATGGTCTGAAAGTCTTTTTTCAACCTTAAATACTATGGCCCTCATTCAATTGCGATTTTGCCTATTGAATACGACTCTAAATAAGCACATAATATATATTTTTTAAAGAAGTTTTTAGTTAGTGAAAACCGTGCTTTTGGATAGATGCTTAATAACTAAAAACTTATTTAAAAAATATATGTGATGTGCTTATTTAGACCCCTATTCAATTGGCAAAATTGCAATTGAATGAGGGCCTATGTAACTATGTAACTATATATATATATATATATATATATATATATATATATATATATATATATCAGTCTATATATTTGTCTGTCTATCTATCTATCTATCTACAAACACACATATATATAAATGAAGAGTGAAGCAGCCCGATAATCTCCAGAGTGAAGCAGCCCGATAATCTCCAGTAATCTAGTAATTTAGTAATTATTAATCCATATATATATATATATATATATATATATATATATATATATATATATTAATGAGTTTTGCAGTATATTATGATACCTTTAGTATTGGACAAACGCCTTAAATAAGGCATTTGTCCAATACAAAAGGTATCATAATATACTGCAATACTCATTATTAATATATATATATATATATATATATATATATATATATGGATTAATAATGACTAAATTACTATATATACAAGCTGGGATCTCATCCCACGTTGATGATAGGCAGTAACCTTGAAATGGCTAACCGTGGGTAGGATTCCCAGCGTGTGTATAATCCAACCTTGGCTTTGCATAAAAGCTGTGTAATGCAGCAGGCATATGCTTAAAGGAAGCCATGTTTAAAATGGTTATGGATAGAAGAACAAAGCATCTGAGAACACATTTGCATGTCCCTGCTCAGCTTCCCAGAGTGCAGTGTAATAACTGTATTTCTTAGAATTCTGAGCTGGAAGCAGTTTTTTTTACTTGTTTTAGACATTCAAATGTGAACACAAATGTACTATATATATATATATATATATATATATATATAGATAGATAGATAGATAGATAGATAGATATAGGGTGCACAAACTCCTTTCTCTGACTGTTAATGGAACTTCTCTGCAAGCTTATCATAATATTTGGATTTTGGACATATATTTTTTCCAATGCAGCATCAGTCTTCACATATTTTTCACTGTATATTGTAAACTATATACATACAAATATACAATTTATTGCTGAAGACAATAGAAGAGTGTTGCAGTACATAGCTGTTACTTTTATACAATGAAATGCACCAGACAATGGGGTGAAGATATAGAAGGAGACCCCACCCAGGGGACCCCACCCACAGTTGAAGACCAGGAGAATAACAATTGAGGGCACTTCAATTATACAAATATATTTTTTTTATGAAACTAATCAAAATAGTTTTTGTGTATAGGATGTATCTGGCTATCTGATAGCAGGATTATCTTGTATTGATAACATAATTCCCTTGTGTCTCATCTCCAATCACAGTTTAAGTATGGCACCTACTTCCTTTCCTTTTAACAAACAGATGTCATGGCTAATTAAAAGAGGCTCAATTCACTGAAACTGACAGAGACAACAGACTGCAATTTAGGAAAGTGTGGTCCCAGTACAATAGGACAATGTCCATCAATTCATTTACAGCTTTTTCTGGATTTCCAGAGTGATTATCATTATCTACTTCATATATTTATAAGTGTAGGACTGTACACTATACCATTAGACATTTACTTATTTTTTTATTATGCTGAATATTTACATTACGGTACAGTAATATCCTCTAATACCTTAATCATTGCCCAGATAAAATAAGAAAGCACTCTCTATTCCATCATGATGTGTTTTTTTACTAGGAACTCTAAAGTCCTGTTTGTTGTATGCAGTTATATCAAAGAAAAAAAGAAATAAAAAATCTGCATTAGACCCCAGTAACATGTGCCAATTAGATACTAAAAAGTTAGTAATGTTAGTGCTACTCCTACTGTAGAGTTAATATGAAAGATAAAAGAAACAACAAGGGCTAGTTAGATATAAGTGTACTTATTAGCTCACGCAAAATACAGTATGTGATAGTGTACTGTTTGTGCATACATAGTTTGTGTTATGTATGTACATAGAAAAACAATGCTTTAAAATGTAACTTTTATTTATTACATTAAAATAACAAATAAAATTAACAGACTGTAAAAATAAAAATGACAAAGGGCAACACTCTAGTAAATTCATGGGTATTAACCGACAATGTAGATAGTAATCTTTTATTGAAATTCATATATTAATATTATATAATACATATTAATAGTCCATTATGATAATTTGACATATGGGAGAGACACATATTTTACAGTGCCTTGCAAAAGTATTCACCCCCCTTGTCATTTTTCGTGTTTGTTGCCTCACAACCTGGAATTACCATGGATTGTTTGAGGATTTGCATCATTTAATTTACAGAACATGCCCACAACTTTAAAGATGTTTTTTTTTTTTTTTATTGTGAAGCAAAGAACAAATAGGACAAAATAACAGAAAAAGTCAATATGCATAACTATTCACCCCCCTAAAGTCAATACTTTGTCGAGCCACCTTTTGCGGCAATCACAGCTCCAAGTGGCTTTGGATAAGTCTCTATGAGCTTGCCACATCTTACCACTGGGATTTTTGCCCATTCCTCCTTGCAAAACTGTTCCAGCTCCTTGAAGTTGGATAGTTTGCGCTTGTGAACAGCAATCTTTAAGTCTGACCACAGATTTTCTATTGGATTGAGGTCTGGGCTTTGACTAGGCCATTCCAACACATTTCCATGTTTCCGCTTAAACTACTCAAGTGTTGCTTTAGCAGTGTGTATGGGGTCATTGTCCTGCTGGAAGGCGAAACCCTGTCCTAGCCTCAAATCACGTACAGAGGGGTAGAGGTCTTGCTCAAGAATATCCCTGTATTTAGCACCATCCATCTTTCCCTCAACCCTGACCAGTTTCCCAGTCCCGGTGGCTGAAAGACATCCCCACAGCATAATGCTGCCACCACCATGTTTCACTGTGGGGATGGTGTTCTTTGGGTGATGTGATGTGTTGGGTTTGCGCCAGACATAGCGTTTTCTTTGATGGTCGAAAAGTTTAATTTTAATCTCATCAGACCAGAGCACCTTCCTCTATACATTTTGGGAGTCTCCCACATGCCTTTTCGCAAACTCAAAATGTACCATTTTGTTTTTTGCTGAAAGTAATGGCTTTCTTCTGGCCACTCTGCCATAAAGCCCAACTCTATGGAGCTTATTGTCGTCCTATGTACAGATACTCCAGTCTCTGCTGTGGAACTCTGCAGCTCCTCCAGGGTTACCTTAGGTCTCTGTACCATTTTGTTTTTTGCTGAAAGTAATGGCTTTCTTCTGGCCACTCTGCCATAAAGCCCAACTCTATGGAGCTTATTGTCGTCCTATGTACAGATACTCAAGTCTCTGCTGTGGAACTCTGCAGCTCTTCCAGGGTTACCTTAGGTCTCTGTGCTGCCTCTCTAATTAATGCCCTCCTTGCCTGGTACATGAGTTTTGGTGGGCAGCCGTCTCTTGGCAGGTTTGCTGCTGTGCCATGTTCTTTCCATTTGGTTATGATAGATTTGATGGTGCTCCTGGGGATCATCAAATATTTTGATATTTTTTTATAACCTAACCCTGACTTGTACTTCTCAACAACATTGTCCCTTACTTGGTCTTCATGGCAGTGTTTGGTTAGTGGTGCCTCTTGCTTAGGTGTTGAAGCCTCTGGGCCTTTCAAAAAAGATGTGTTTATGTAATGACAAATGATGTGACTTAGATTGCACACAGGTTGACATCATTTCACTAATAATGTGTATTTCTGAAGGTAATTGGTTGCACCAGAGCTTTTTATGGGCTTCATAACAAAAGGAGGTGAATACATACGCACATGCCAATTTTCTATTTTCTATTTCTAAAAAATAGTTTTATGTACATATATTTCTCATTTCACTTCACTATTGTGTACTCATCACATGAATTTCAGATTAACAAAACATTGAACTTAAGGCTGTAATGTTTACTAAATAGGTAAAAAGTCAAGGGTGGTGAATACTTTTGCAAGGCACTGTATAATAGTTTATAGGCAATGGCTACAGGACCTTATAGTATTTAGCCATTTGTGGTTAAACGCAGCTATAAGTCAGAAAGGCCTAGATCTTTTGTGGTACATGCAAATGGAGGTCTGTCTTATTCTTCATGACCTATCTGAACCATTCATTGTCAAAGAGGATTCTTATCACCCACATAGTAAAAGATCGTATCAGCTCTAGAAATACTTAGTGGACTGAAAGCCTACAGTTTGACAGAGATACTGCCTGGTTTATATTTGCTTGTCCTTGTACTAATAGTATATTCTTGGCTGTGAAGTACATATCTCTGTCTTTCATCTTAAAAAAAAGTGTTTAATTTAAATCAGTATCTACAATTATTTTGAAACAGAGTTACGAATCAATTAAGCATAACGCTGCAAGTCATATAGCCCATGCTAGAGAATACATGTATCTCCATGTTTGTATCACACAGTATTGATACAATGATACATAGTTATAATATGACGTATTGATACGTGGAGTAGTATAACATTCAAATAACATTTGTCTCTTATCAAATATTGGTACAGTGAGGAATGCATCCCCATCCAGAGTTGCGAGAACACAAGGCTGGATGTGAGCACAGGGCCTCTAACTGCAGGCATGAGGAGGTGGTGATACTCCTCAATGCCATTTGTGCCCATGCCACTATCCTTATTGGGGAGGGACATTAAGGCTGGAACGAGGTAGCAGCTGCAGTCACTTAGGGCGGTTTTACAAATATGGGTGTGAAGTCTGCAAGGCATCGTTATGAAAACAGCTGGCCCAAGGTCAAGAGAAATGATGGAAGAGGAGGCCAGAATAGCGAGAGCTTCAAGTAATGGCCCTATACAACAAGTGGGAGAGGGTGCTGAAGGAGATAATTGCAACAGGGAAAGTCCCTGAAACTCCAGGCTTGGTAGTCACACCTGATCCAGCCACCTTTCTGGGTGAATATGATATTTATCAACTTACACCTATATGTACACCACATGTACACCACACACATATATATACAGTGGGGAAAAAATATTTGATCCCCTGCTGATTTTGAACGTTTGTCCACAGACAAAGAAGTGATCAGTCTATAATTTTAATGGTAGGTGTATATTAACAGTGAGAGACAGAATAAAAAAAAAACAAACAAGAAAAATGCATGTCAAAAAAGTTATAAATTGAATTGCAGGTCAGAGAGGGAAATACGTATTAATCAGCAATATTTCTGGCTCTCAGGTGTCTTTTATACAGGTAACGAGCTGAGATTAGGAGCACTCTCTTAAAGGGAGTGCTCCTAATCTCAGCTCGTTACCTGTTTAAATGATACCTGTCCACAAAAGCAATCAATCATATTCCAAACTCTCCACCATTGCTAAGACCAAAGAGCTGTCCAAGGATATCAGGGACAAGATTGTAGACCTACACAAGGCTGGAATTGGCTACAAGACCATTGCCGAGCAGCTTGGTGAGAAGGTGACAACAGTTGGTGCGATTATTCACAAATGGAAGTAACACAAAATAACTGCCAGTCTCCCTCGGTCTGATGCTTCAAGCAAGATCTCACCTCGTGGAGTTTTAATGATCATGAGAACAGTGAGGAATCAGACCAGGACTACACAGGAGTATCTTGTTAATAATCTCAAGGCAGCTTGGACCACAGTCAACAAGAAAACAATTGGTAACACACTATGCTGTGAGGGACTGAAATCCTGCAGCGCCTGTAATGTCCCCCTGCTCAAGGAAGCACATATACAGGCCCTTCTGAAGTTCGCCAATGAACATCTAAATGATTCAGAGGAGAACAGGGTGAAAGTGTTGTGGTCAGATGAGACCATAATCGAACTCTTTTGCACTAACTCAACTGAATGCTGCCTATGACCCCAAGAACACCATCCCCATCGTCAAACATGGAGGTGGAAACATTATGCTTTGGGGGTGTTTTTCTGCTAAGGGGACAGGACAACTGCACCGCATCAAAGGGACGATGGCCGGGAGCCATGTACCGCCAAATTTTGGGTGAGAACCTCCTTCCCTCAGCCAGGGCATTGAAAATGGGTCGTGAATGGGTATCCAATGACAATGACCCAAAACACACAGCCAAGGCAACAAAGGAGTTGCTCAAGAAGAAGCACATTAAGGTCATGGAGTGGCCTAGCCAGTCTCCAGACCTTAATCCCATAGAAAATCTGTGAAGGGAGCTGAAGGTTCGAGTTGCCAAACATCAGCCTTGAAACATAATGACTTGGAGAGGAGCTACAAAGAGGAGTGGGACAAAATCCTTGTGATGTGTGTAAACCCGGTTGCCATCTACAAGCAACATCTGACCTCTGTGATTTTGCCACCAAGTACTAATTCGAAGGGGTCAAATAGTTATTTCCCTTATTGACCTGCAAATCAATTTATAACTTTTTTGACATACGTTTTTCTTTTTCTTTTTTTTTTGTGTTATTCTGTCTCTCACTGTTAAAATACATTTACCATTAAGATTATAGAAATATCATTCCTTTGTCTCAGTGGACAAACGTTCAAAATCAGCAGGGGATCAAATACTCCCCCCCCCCCACTGTATGACACTAATCCCATGTAAATGCTGCACACCAATTAAGTGATATCTTAGCTCCCTAGATTTCACTAGAGCTAGATATATAATCTAACCCTCCTCAAATCCAGGAACCTTACAAATCACTCATTGGTGGGCAGCATCATCACAGCAAATACTATATATATATATATATATATATATATATATATACACACACATATATACATATATATATATATATATATATATATATATATATTGTATAATATTATACACACATCAGAATACATGATTACTCACTAATCTGATCCTATCATATATATATATATATATATATAAAAGATTAGTAAACATCCAATTGAAACAACATGTATGGGTGTGGCCACTGCTACATATACAGATACAGCCTATGTAGGGATGAATGTGCAGTGCAGTGTACTAGCCTATCATGGAACACGTCTTAACAGCATGTTAATAACTAGTGCTGAGAGATGCTCACTGATTGGTTAGTATGACACAATACACAATATACAAGTTATGCAGAGTATGTATATTCATGTGCTGCAGAGGCCAGACCAAAGCACAAATCAAGATATTGTTATGAGCGAATAACAAGCAAGCTCATACTACAAATCTGATCACATCTAGCAAATGATAGCTCCAAACAATAGCAAATAAGTGAACTATCCAGGTTAAAGGCAACAAGATTTCAGATTTATAGGAATACACAGCAATCAAATGATCATACAATGATTGTAACTCATATACCATTATTCTCTCATTTTAGCTGGTAGGAGGTCTGGATCCACTACGGAGCAAGAGGCGGGGGCCTTGGCTCAGTCCTTTCCTCCACCATCGTCCACGGCCAAACCACAGCACCTCCCCACTGGGCACCGTCACTGGCTCCTCCTTCCACAGGCATTCTCAGCTTGCCAAGCCCTCTGCCCTCCATCGCTACACTCACAGTTAGAGGCCACCATGGGGGAGATGCTGGTCCTGATGTGTGAGCAAAGGGATGCTATCCTGGAGCTCCATGTCAAGGTTTCCCCCCACCAGGCCTCAGTGGACCACAGTAGGAGGCACAAACAGCAGATGAAGTCCTAAATAGTCAAGCTGCTTCAGGCGATGCAGAACTAGCTAAGCATGGACATTACACAGCATACTCTGTATTCTCCTGCACATCCGCAGCATAGCCCCTCCTCGCCTCCCTCCATGCCTCCGCCTCCTTAGGTGCTGCTGCCTCATTAGGGGATGCCTATCCCTGCAACACCCCCTCACCTAGGGACAAGGCGTGACACAGGTTGTGGGGGCCCTATTTCCAGGTGGAGGAGGAGAAAGGGGCTGCACCTAGGATTTGATCTTCTCAACAGTGCTCTTCAGTTACAATCTATTGTTAACATAACATAGCCTGGCTACAGAGTAGAGGATCATGGCCTATATGATGATGCATGATCTGCTTCTCTGTGAATGCATAGGGTTATGTTTAACATTTTACCAATTGATGGTCACTGAGGAATTCCGTTGAGAAGAGATGATGCAATCCCTATCTTTGTTTTTCCCTTAGTATTATCCTTTTTGATTGTAGACACAATTCAGGTCCATTAATTCATCCTCTTCATCTGCAAGCAGTGCTACCAAATAATATAAGTGAAATATATACACAATGGCTATCATTCCATTAATGACATACCCCAGCAGAATGATCACACACACCATTAATTAATCATATATTATGTTTTATTATGAAGTGATGAGATTTTTATTCATGTGATTATGATTACTGTGGAGTAATGACCACATGTAACTCTAGTAGATGCTATGTATCATTATTTTTATACAGTATTACCTTTACCCCTTCAGGTTTTTCCTGTTTTGCCAGCCTCTTGTCCTCTTGGATCTGCCCACACCACACCTATGATATTAATGCATGGTCGGAAATGTTTATGATTGTTCTCTGTGTATATAATAAATGATGATATTGTTATACAATTGTGGATGTTTGCATCTAATGGTTACTGATTTGGAACATCAATATACATAACAATTACTTAACACTTATGTTTTAGGATATTAGGCATTTGCAGTTTAGCCATCCCTGCATGCATTTGATGAATGTAAAGATATGTTTGCATGTCATTAAACTTATGTTAATTAGTAATTGATGTATGTTAAATATGATGTTGATATCATAATTTTTAACATCAATTCTCATATTCGTGCATACAATACCTGAATTCTGCCTGAAGTGTGACATGATGATAACATATATATTCTTCTTTTCATTGTTAGGTGAACCTACCAGAACATTCCAGTGGCACAATCATGACTTACAAGTAATCACATGTATTTATATGTAAAAATGTGTGTCCAAGCACTTATGTTAATGTTATTATCTAAAGCATATGTTCACAACATCATTAGTGAGTATTGGGAATTAATACTTTGATAAATATATATTCTAACTCTGTTGTGGCTCACCATTCCACTGAAAAGTTGTCAACCATATGACATGTCTAATTAATAATTAATAATTGATACATTAAGTCTATCAGTAATATTACATAATTATTATTTATATCATGATCCACATGAACAACAACAATGGTGTGGGGCTTGACAGGACAGGTGTACCCTTGATTCCTGTTGATGGAGGTAGGATTCCTTTTGCTCCTTCTTTTGTGTTTGTAGGCCTTCTGGAACAAAATCAAGACATTAGTGTAATCCCCCTTGTCATGGTATGTGTCTATATGCCCATGCCCCTGTGCATAAAACACCCTGTTTCTTACATGCTCCAAGTGAAAATCTAGTGCTTGGCCTGTGCTATTTAGTGATATACCTGTGGTCCTCACCTCCCGTGTTTATCCACCATCGATGTCAGCCAGTCCTCTGTTTAAGGTCCTCTGTGTATGAGACCCAAGATTTTTGTGTTGATGACATACCTTTGCATGGATGTAACGAGGATGATCTCTGTCAGTACTTGTTTGGGGTGTGTCTAATAGTTAGTGCCTTGAAACAGCTGCTGTTTTAATGATTGGTATTAACCTCTACTCTCGTACTGTGGTCTATGTTCCCCTGGACATTGTAATATATTATGCGCAGGTATGATATTGCCAATAGTTGGTTTCCAATATCTATGTGATGAGTCAAACATATTAATGTAAATATATAGTTTTTTATTTTCACATTTGTGCCTTGGGTCTGTAACATTTCTAATGAAGTTGTATGATTTCTGAGGGTTTTTATCCATGTGCTTTTTCTTTAAGAGTTTTAGCCAGCTATGTATGTATGATGTATGATGATTAACTCGTGTAAGCTGATAATTAAATAGTTTTTAACTGCACATACGTGCCTATAGCAATGTACAGCTTTATTTTTTATTTTTTTATATGATATTGCATGATTTTGTATTGGGTTTGAGTGGTTTACTGTCTCTTTAAGTGCTGCTTCGGCTCTTAGCAATGGTTTTAAAACCATTTGCGAGTGGTATTTATTACCCATAAATTTTCCTTCAGATTTTTGATATTACGGGTCTGCTGTAATTTGCAACTGCTCAGTAAAGTCTGATTAGAATTATATTTTGGAGTAAAAGTAAGAAGAAGTTGCTTGTAATATTTCGGCAGTGAACAAATCAATGTGAAAGCTTGCAGTAATTTTATCTCTATCGCAATCATGCTGCAATCGGTGAATAGAATAGCTAGGGATATATACTGGGCACCTTTTGATGGAATAGGGCTCATAGTTTAAATTACTGTAGTGCTGCTAACATACAAGCTAGTGGGTAGTAATAAGAGTTTGCCAATCTGTTGGTTGACTCATGTAATAAATCATGCAGTTATATCAATAATAATGGAAAGTCAAAATCAGTTTTAAACCAATAGTGTACGAGTTGTTGCTAACGCTGCGGGCTCGCGTAGCGAGCTGCGGCCCTCGAGTAGCGAGGGCCGCGGCTCGCGCAGCGAGCCGAGGCCCTCGCAAAGCGAGGGCACTGCCCGAGGGCCTCAGTTGCTGGCATGGAGCGCCGTAGGCGCTCCATGCCAGCACCTGAGGACCTCGCAAAGCGAGGGCCGCAGTTGCTGGCATGGAGCGCCGAAGGCGCTCCTTGCCAGCAACTGCGACCCTCGCAAACTTCACGTCGCAACCCAAACAGTACGACACACACATTACGACACTCGCAAACAACATACGACACACGTTCACACACATTACGGACTCGCAACACTCGGACGCAACTCGCGAACATTACAAAATGTAAAACACAATACATACACACACCACATACATAAAAAACTTACCTACACCAAGAGGGAGCACCCAGCACCTCAAAAATACAACTTACACCTCGATTTTACTTCAAATAAAACAGTTTAGAGACTAAAAAAAAAACAGAGCGAGAGAAAATATGGCCGCCGAACAAAACGAAAACGAGGCTACAGCACTCTAAACTCGCAAAACACCACAAGAAACTCGCAAAACACCACAAAACACCTACGGATATTCCGATACAAACGTATAACACACATTACTCGCCATTTGACGCCAATGCGTAAGTACACGACAACGGTTTGGGCTCGCGCACGCACAGTGTTACACTGCACACATTCAGCACGCTTACACAGCAGATCCACACCACTAATGCTGCAGCAACATCAAAACACATTCACAGCTCTTCCACACAATGCTTTAAAATAGGTAAAGTATATTCATTTATTAATGTATTATATATTTCATTATTACACACTAAACAGCATTAGCTACCTTACAATTTCATTGCCGTCATTTTTTGACGGGCAATTCGCTAGTTATTATATATTACAGTGTATTATTAGTGAATGGGTTTACTACTAAGTTAAACTGCAGCCAAAAATATTATTCATCATAGTGAATTTCTAAAACATTACACACTACATGCTCATTGTCTTTATTAACAGAATTCAAGATGTCTGTCATAGGAAATTTCCTAGATGATTTAGTGTCAATGCTAAATACATGTGAACAAGGTTTTTGTTGCCGTATATTTTTAAGCTACAATGATACAACTACAGGATTTTCTTTTAAACTTTCTCATAAATCTGTCATCCAATCAGTGGTAGTTCTTATGTCCTATTTGCATCAGCAGATACTTTTACTGCTTACAATGTTTTGGCAGTGTAAAATAAAATAAAATGGACTACCCTAAGGCGAAACAGCAGGCTGGATTGTAGCTTACAGCATATATGTATCACATATATAGTTGTGAGCGTACGAGTCGTTGCTCACGCTTGCGGGCTCGCGTAGCGAGCCCGCGGCCCTCGCGAAGCGAGCCGCGGGCCTCGCGCAGCGAGGGCCGCGGCTCGCGCAGCGAGCCGCGGCCCTCGCGTAGCGAGGTCACTGGGCAAGGGCCTCAGTTGCTGGCATGGAGCGCCGAAGGCGCTCCATGTCAGCAACTGAGGCCCCTCGCGAAGCGAGGGCCTCAGTTGCTGGCGAGGTCACTGGGCACGGGCCTCAGTTGCTGGCATGGAGCGCCGAAGGCGCTCCATGTCAGCAACTGAGGCCCCTCGCGAAGCGAGGGCCTCAGTTGCTGGCGAGGTCACTGGGCAAGGGCCTCAGTTGCTGGCATGGAGCGCCGAAGGCGCTCCATGCCAGCAACTGAGGCCCCTCGCGAAGCGAGGGACTCAGTTGCTGGCGAGGTCACTGGGCAAGGGCCTCAAACCCTCGCAAAATTCACGTCGCTACTCAAAAAACACGACACACAAATTACGACACTCGCTAAATTTTACGAGGAACGCAAACAACGTACGAAACACGTTACCACACATTACGACCTCGCAAACATCGGACGCAACACGCCGACATACAAACATTTAAAACACAATACATACACACAGCACATACATAAAAAACTTACCTACACCAAGAGGGAGCACCCAGGACCTCAAAAATGCAACTTACACCTCGATTTTACGCGAAATAAAACAGTTTACAGACTAAAAAAAATCTAAGCGAGAGAAAAAATGGCCGCCAAACAAAACGAAAACGAGGCTACAGCACTCTAAACTCGCAAAACACCACAAAACACCTACGGATATTCCGATACAGACCTATACCACACATTACTCGCCATTTTACACTAATGCGGAAGTACACGACTACGCTAACGGTTTGGTCTCGCGCACGCACAGTGTTACACTGCACACATTCAGCATGCTTATACAGCAGCTCCACACCACTAATGCTGCAGCAACATCAACACAGATTGCCAGCTCTTCATCACAATGCTTCAAAATAGGTACACTATATTCATTTACTAATTTAGCTACCTTACAATTTCATTGCCGTCATTTTTTGACGGGCAATTCGCTAGTTATCTAAATAATTGTAGAGTGTCCAGAGCTGTCCCCTCCACTCTCTATTCCGCACTCTCTCGCTCCCTCTCCCTCCACCCTCTCTCCCTCCACTCTCCCTCTATCTAACCTCTCTCTCTCTCTCTCTCTCTCTCTCTCTCTCTATCTTCCCACTCTCTCTCCTTCTCTCTCTGACTCTCTCTCTGCCTCTCTCTCTCTCCTCCCCCTCTCCTCTCCTCCCCCTCTCTCCCTCCCTCTTTCTCTCCCTTTCAATATTCCATCCCTATGTCTCACTCCCTCTCTTTCCCTTCTCCCCCACCATCTCCCTCCCTCTATCTCTCCCTCTCAATATTCAATCTCTCTCACTATTTCTCACCCCCTCTCTCTCCCCTCCCTTTCCCATTCTCTCTCTTCCTTCCTTCACCCCTCTCTCACTCCTTCTCTCTCTCTCCATCTCTCATCTCTCTCCCTTCACCCTCTCCCTCCCTTCACTCTCCCTCTCTCTCTCCTCCTCTTTCTCCTTCCCTCTCTCTCTCTCTGCCTCCTTCTCTCTCCCTCTCTCTCCTTTCTTTCCTCTCCCTTTCTTCCCTCTCCCTCTTTCTCTCAACCTCTCTCCCTCTCCCTCTCTGCCCTCTCCCTCTCTCTCTCTCCCTTTACTTTCCCCCTCTCCCTCCCTCCTCTCCCTCTCCCCAACTTTCTTTCCCTCCCCCTCGCTCTCTCTCTCACTTAAGTCTCTCCCCTCTCTCCCTTCACTCCCTCCATCCATTCTCTCTCTGCCTCCCTTAATTCTCTGTTCCCTTCTCTCTCTAACTCCCACTCCCTTGTCTCTATCCCCCCCCCCCAACTTCCCTTTTTTTTATTTTCAGTAATGTGCTTTTTTTATTTTGTGTAATTCTAGTTTTTTTCATCGTGTAATTAGGCGGGTTTTATTTTCTTTCTGTAATTAGTGGGCAGTAGGTAAGTAGTGTAGGGTTAATAGTGTAGGGTAGGATGGGGTTTATTGGGTACATTTGGGGTTAAATAGGCCCAGTTACAGTTAGATAGCCTTAGTTAAGGTTAAATAGGACTAGATAGGCTTACATAGGAGTAGACAGGGTTAAATAGGTCTAGATGGGGTAAATAGGCCCAGATAGGGTTAGATAGGTCCAAGTAGGGTTATTGGGTCCAGATAGGGTTAACGGGGTTTAGTATGTGTTAATGGGGTATAGTTAGGGTTAATAGTGTAGTGCTTGGACTTTGTGTCACGAGGGTCCTTGTGGACCCTCATGGCACTTATAGTGTTATTATAGGAGTTAATTAGTGTCCTATTGGGGTCTATATAGACTCCTATTGGACTGATGATGTTGAATAGTGTCTTTTGTCGGTCTGTATAGACCGCCATAAGTGATGGGGTTAAACGGAGGCTTATGCGGGTCTGTATAGACCTCCAAAAATGATAGGGTTAAATAGAAGCTTATAGGGGTCTGTATAGAGCCCCATGAGTGATAGGCTTAATTAAGGGCTCATGTGGCTCTGTATAGAGCCTTATGAGTGATGGGGTCATTAGGGCTCATTGGGCTCTGTATTGAGCCCCATGAGTGATAGGGTTAATTAGGGGCTCATGGGGCTCTGTATAGAGCTTCATGAGTGATGGTGTCAATAGGGGGTCATGGGACTCTGAATAGAGCCCCATGAGCGATAGGGTTAATTTTAGATGCCTGGGGGGGGGGGACTTATAGTACCGCCACGGCAGAGGTTAATATTTAGCACAGGTCCTTGCAGGACCTTTACAGTCCTTTAAGGACCCGCAAGGCGGGACCCACGCTGCAAATGTTAATATGGGGAGCCTGCGGGGACTCCGATAGGGACCCCTGCAGCATGGTGATGTGTTTACGGAGCAGGGGGAAGCATTTGATGCAGGAGTACGGCTGCTACGAGGCAGCATGTGTGGGCTTTAGTAGCCCTTTCGGCACTTTTTTGTGCCCGTAGGGAATCTTCTGAGGGACGAGCTTCTCTCCATAGGGGTGTTAGGTTTAGGTGCGTGTTACTACATAGCTCTCTCAGAGCCTATTTTCGGCTGCTTTAGCTGTCATCTCTCAATGGCTGCTGCGAGGTACATATTGAGGAATCGGTCCTCGCAAATAGCACTGAGATGACTGATAGCACTGGAAAAAAGGATTCTAATTTAATGAGGGCCCTCTTTTCTGACCTCCAGAAGTGGTGGCTAGCAGCCACTAGTTGGTGCGGCTGACATTTTAGTCAATTCTAGCAAATATTTTAGTCAATTTCCTATAGTTAAGGTTAGATTTAGGGTTTAGGATTTAGGGTTAGGATTCAGGTTTAGGGGTTACGGTATAGGGTTACGATTATGGTTTAGTGTTAAGGTTAAATTTACAAAAATTTTGGCCGCGCCACCAAGCAAACAGGAAAGATCCAAATTCTTTAATCTGTGGCTATATTTTGCACTCTTCCCTGCTGCTGCCTGTTACTTTCTCAGGGGGGTTGACCTTATAAACAAATGAACTTTCATTTAGTCTGCACTGGCAAATGTAGCTTTAACATTCCCATTGTGCAGACAGATATTGCATGTGAACTGAAAGTCTCCTTCCATCAAACTGATCTGCTGAAGCTATAATCATAGGTTCTACAGCAACATACAGACCTATCCTGTTATGTGTAAGCACGGTTAGCACGCAGGCCAAGTACCGATGTAGCTGTCACTCAGTGGCGGGTAAGTGATAAGGGGTTTTCGGGTTAGGTTTACAGAGTTAGGGGGTTAGGGTTAGGGCCGCTAAGTGGTGTAGGGGGTTAGGGGTTTAGGGTTAGGGTGAGGAATTTATTTTTAGGGGGTTAGGCTAAGAGGGTTAGGAGGTTAGGGCCAGCAAGGGGTGTAGGGGCTTAGGGTTAGGGGGTTTGATTTATGGTTAGGGCTGATAAGTGGTGTAGGGGGTTAGGTTTAGGGCCGGCAAGGGGTGTTAGGTTTAAGGGCTTAGGGATGTAAGGGATCAGGGGCTTAGGGTTAGGGGCTTAAGGAGTACATAGGGAAACAGGATGCGAGCGTAGCCGGCACCAGGAGGCTTCCTGTGCCGTGCGTGCACTTAAAAGGATAGATCCCAACATACTTTCAAACATAATATCACAAATGAGATGCTGCATTATATCTTTTGCATTTTAGAAACGTGTGTATTTCTTGTGTGATATGTGTGATATGAAATCTATGACCACAGTGGACTTTTAAGGTCAGCCATTTTAAATTTGCAACACTGGGGATAAACAGCACCTGTTTTTTATGTTTAATGCAGATTATAGTCGGCCCAATGTGACCGAGCCCTAAATGTGCTTGTAAAAACACACTTTAGACGGTACTATGGTGGTTTGAGATTGAGGATTGAAGAAACCATTTGACTGGGTAGCAACCTTATTAATCCACCTTAAGTGCACAAAGTGGAGGATGCTGTTAGAGGAGTGGTCTGGTGCTGAATGCAGTTCTGTGATGAAGAGCAGGGGCACAGGATCTGGTGGTGATACTGAATCTGGTACTACAATGTGAACGAGTCTGTCCAACAGTCCATTGAGTGAATGGTAACACAAGGGGAGTATATGGCTGTGTCTCCCTTGGAGAAAGAGAAGCCAATAAAAAGTCTTTCAGACATATACTAAAACATTAGCCAAATGCAGAGGGGGTTATAAATGAATAACTCATTGGCATTAGTTTTGTTAATATGAATTTATTATGGCCCATCCTGCATTTAGAAATGAGCTATAGAGAAAAGATTTACTCTGTGGGTTGCCAGAATTTTGAGACGGTCCCTTACTGTTGCCCTAGTAATCTATGGTACCCACTCATTCCTCCTCCATGGAGTCTGAAGCAAAAAGACAAGTAGGAGGATATGAGAGAGGCAAACACTAAATCAATCTGTGGTATAATTAAAAGATATGTTGGCATATAGACAAAGGGTTAAATATAAACAAGCCCTAAACATTGAGGCAGAATGAAAGGGTTACATTATAATTGGGTAAAATAATGTTAATGATGAACAGAAGGGTGTGAAAAGAAAGCATCAGAAAGTGCAGTGTAGTCTACCCTCATACAATCATTGTTACAAGGGCTCACAAACTAATGTCTGCAAGTGATTTGATACATTTATGTGACTAAGGGCCATATTAAATTCCAAGCCCGTAGCGGCACCGGTACAACCACAGAGTCTGCGGACTTGAACTTCGGCGGAGTTACAGAGCTATTAAATTAGCCAACAGACGTGGCCGAAATCCAAAGCCGAAAACCATTCTTGCACAGGTTGGATGTGCGGCCGGGAAAATGATGAATTAGTCAAACCCATAGTTATGGGTTTAGACGGAGCCCATAGTAAAAGAGATCGTCACCATTACTTCACTGAAAACTAGAGGTTTGATTACAGGTTTGAAGTATGAGTTACGATCGGACCCGCATTCCAGAAATAATGCAATATTAATAAATCAGTAAATATTATATTCTAGTCCATGGGAGTTCCATTATATGTATTAACACATTGATTGCCGGGATCGATATAACACGGAAATTAAACATAAATAAAAGTATTTTATGTTGCACATTTGCGAGCTTGAGAATGTTGTGCTATTAATTATAATACCTCACATCACTTTCCCTTTAATTAAAAATACAGTATTGTGTTGATATTTGCATTTACAGTGCTATGGATAGGACTTTAACCCCATTGCGGGTCCTCTCTAGTACCTGTTGGCTTTTTGTCTCCATTTGCGGGTTACAAGTTTGAATGCCAGTGGTTTCGTAGCAATTTAAAGTTCTTAGAATGCAAACATAACATTTACAGGCTTGACAGAACAAAGGCTTTGCAGCAACTTAATTCCGATTTTGACAGCCCATAGCGTTTTTCGCAGATCGTTTGCGACTAGCTGTACGAGGAAAATGTAATAGCCATAAGTCTAGCGGGCTACGTTACAGGCTACGGGTTTACACATTGGGGGAATTTAATAGGGCTGTAAATCTGGATGTATTGTGATACTTACTAACGCCAGTGCCCATGTATTTAATTTTCTATTAATAATTTAAAGGGACGTGGAAGAGTCCAAGTTTTTAATGTTAAAATAAAACACTTAAATAGTTATTTATGTATTCAAACATCATTTTATGAGCAAATACAACAAAGCTCTGTTTTTATTCACGGAAACCTTCCAAACAGTGCCTGCAAAGGTCCACCCCCTGTAGCTCATGCATGAAATGTTTCTATAGTAGTACTCAGCATTATGTTACTAAAATGCTGCTAAGACACATTCTTTCATTGGCTATGATATATAATAATATAGAATCATTTTATGCATGGACTGCAGGTGGTTGTCCTTTACAGGCACTGTTTGCAAGGTGTCAGTGAGTAAAAACAGAGCTTTGAAGCACTTTTTAATACAATTCTGTTTACATTTAGGTATCCTAGAGCAGCAGTTCTCAAACCTCTCTAGACTCACCCACAGGCCATGATTTTGGTTTAACACTGTGTGAACAAAGATTTAATGGACTCTGATTGCCTCAACTGTATTCAGTGTTAAACCGAAATCCCCCTTCTGAAACTCTACCTTTTAGTAGTGAAGTGTTTTGCCATGAAAACCTCATTAGTTAGCACAACCAGGCACAAGCCTGGCATGGTGCAGTCCACAGGGTCATGGAGAGTCAGAATCAAATGAAGGACTAAACAACAAAAACAGAATCATTGGTCTCGAGGAGAGGTTTGGGAACCACTGCATTAGGGAACCCTCCAGGACCTTTTAAGTGGATGCAAATACAATGCTTAGAAACGTATTAAAAATGGAATGTGTCATCCCAAACTCAAGTAATTTTTTTTTGTTTTTCAAGATCATGACATACTGGCTATAAATTATATATTTTCTAAAGTGACCCATTCCTGAGATATTTAGCAGTGTCTGAGCTACATTAATATGAAAAAGAGCAACTCCTGAAGCCTTATCAAGCAGTTTGAGCCATAAATTAGCATAGTAGCATGTAGGAACCACACAAACAACTCTTTATATCTCAAAAATGTCTTCCAGGAAACAAACCAGCTTTTTGGGGTGATAGTGTCCTTTTAACTACTTTGCAAAGTAAACAAAAAATCGACTTTATATATTTATCAATCTGATATTCATAAAAACATATATTCCAAAGTTTTCAATGAATTCTTCATATTTATTAGTGAAAGTGTTCAGTCTTCGGCTTGGCAACATTGAAATCTAAATTAGTGCACAACTTTGAAGTTGTTCTAAATTGTGGTCTGAAACTAAACCATCAAGAGTTGTGATCCAATCCTCATTTTTACATCTGAAGAACATAGCCCGGATAAAGCACCTGGATTTCACCACTGTGACCTGGGTTCAATTCCAGTCAGGGAACCAAGAGGTCACACCACCCTGAAGCCATGCAGGGTTGGGCCTGGTCCGTACTTGGATGGGAGACCACCTAAGAATACCAGGAGCTGTATGCTGGGGCCCACCGGAGAAGGAACTTGTACCATGAAGACCATGTGGCTCAGCATGGTGTGTTACGGTCCATTAGGCCACAGAAAGTCGGACCCAACTGAACAACGGAAACACATATCATCATGACTGGACTACTGCCTTTATATATAATTGCATAACAAGCTATTTCACTTATAGTTGGTGCAGAATGTTGTCTCAACATTTTTACAAAACCATCCTCACTCCGGTCACATAACACCAGTCTGATATGCGTAACACTCACTCCACATGAAATACAGCTTATATTTCCCGCTTGGCCTGCTGGCATACAAAGGTCTACATGATGAAGGCCCCAGCTACCTGAAGGAGCTCCTCACTCATGTTTCAACGTAAGATACAGAGGTGAAAATGTATTAAAAATCCTCAACTCTTCACAACCCTGGGTCTTGAGCTTTTATCTATGCCACCAAAAAAAAATCTGAAACTTTATACCAAGACAATCAGAGATGTCTCTCACATGGCCCATTTCAGAAAGAGATTACATACAGTTCACTTCACCCCAGTTTTCAAATAAGATCACATTAATTTCTAAACACATTAAGTCCCTTCTAGGATAAAATCCCCATAAAAAAAATGTTTATTATTTTGAAAAATAGATCACCGTCATGTTACTCATACATTATGTGTTGAAAAATCAGATTTGAACACTTGCATTTAAAATGTTGCTGTTTAGGCACATCTGAAGTCTCTTAAACTGAGAAGAAAACCTGCTTTAATTATGGTTGCAGTGAAAACACTAAGTTTCATCAAGCCTGTGAAGATATACACTTTTTAAGACTTGTCAATGTTATTTGTTTTTGCTTATACTGAGATACATAACGTAAATGCTGTTAAATTACCTGTAGAATATAAAAACAATGGCATAGAACAATGAGTTGCAGTAGATTACAATCTATTGTAGCTCATTGCAGTGAACCAGTATTCACCAATATAAGTGCCTTTTGTAAAATTACACACACTTAAAACTGCTCTTAAAATGCCCACATATTCTATTAGCTACTCGCAATCCAATTAGGAGTTACCCACCCACAATCACTATGGGCCAGGCAAACACTCCAAACCGGCCTTAGAACTCCACTGGTTTTAGCACAGCTCAAAAATTACGAGCGCTAACTAATTAAAGTTACACAAAATGTATATTCTATTAGACTCATAGTGCTAGATTACAAATAAAGTCTAACCCGTAACTGAAAAAAATATTACATTTCTGTCAAAAATATGTTGAAGTATGTTGGGGAAAAAATCATACTCACAAACTCACTCCGAAACTCAGACATGACACCAAGACAAACCGAGTCCTCTTTATTTCTTATTATTAGATTTTATTAGAAAAGAAATGTGAATTAGCAAGAAATACACCCAAAATGGCTGCCACTAATTCACTTACCGGACTGCAACTGACAGAAATCAGCAGACAATAGTCTTTTATATTGTTTACATACAAATGAAAAAAATTACATTTTATTTACATATAATATTCACTAAGCCATAACACACGTGATCAAGACTTATCAAACATGTTATCTTACGTCACTCTAGATGCGCAGAAATACTTCATTCTTAAATGTTCTGTGCAAAGGGCAAATTATGGCCTTGGGATGGCTGATTTATTATGTATAAAAAATATGTGTACTGTCTCTTACTGAAACAGCTAGATCATGGGTCATGTAGACTTAACTGTTTCACACCTAATATCTTGCAATTGGAATTGGAAAATTACTGGTTCACAGCTAGCCAAATATCACACTAACTGGAAAGAGTGCTAATTGTATATATATATATATATATATATATATATATATATATATACGCTAAAAAGTACGGATATTTGTATAATTTTCTGCAACAAGTACTAAATAGGACGTACATCACATTTTTCAAACACTTATTAAAGCTGTACCAGCAATTAAACACTCTATACGGTACTTTAAAAGCATTGGAAGGCATGGAAACACATTAGAATTAGTTGTACAAAAGTCTCAAACCCATAAACAACAGGTGCTATGTCCAATGTACATGTTATTATGGGCGATGCATATAACCTTTATTGATTACAGACATATTACATATGATTTTTTAGATCACTCATATGGTTGTGTATAGGCAAATGACTTGTGAATAGTTTAGCTGTGAGCAAATTGGCATATTATTGTATATGAGGCATATTTATTGAGCACTAAGCACTTTATTTCTCACATTCTAAATGGTATAGGTGTAGTTTAGTTTTGTTTTCTTTAGTTTACAGGGGTAATTGGTGGATCCCCAGTTCTACCACTAGATTAATTGGTAGATTTTGGTAGGCAGGTATCAGTATAGAGGTGATAATGAGTAAGTGGTAGGCTCCGCTACCACCATATAAGATTAGTGTATTCCACTATAGGTGTGCACTTCATATCTATATAAGCACTTTATTATTCCATAACCATGTTATATTATATTATGATGAATTATATATAAAACAGTACATATATAGGAAGTATTATATGTTAGATTAGTCATTCCCATGTGGGACTTAAGAAATTGTCATTTTATTATTTTAATCGTCTTTATTTTATTTTAATTGTTATTAAATAAAATATTGCATATTTTAATGGGTGTTTTTTCTGAGAATTGGATTTCCATATGTATAGTATTATTTATATGTACATATCCTGGATGAGAATAACCAACACAGTTAGTGATATTCAATTTGAACCACCTCTCTGTTAAATACTGTTATCTTTAAAATATATCATTATAAGTATAGTCACATAGTAGTAGAGGTTGAACAAAACTGCTAGTTCATCAAGTTCAGTCTTTTTAGATCTACTTTGATCCTTGTAATATATTATTTGCTAGTTTTATAGTTAATTTAGAGGTATATGTAACTGAGCTGGGTTATGACTGCATCTGATAGAGGAGAATTTATAGATTGAAAAAAAAATTGCATGAAAAAATACCAGAGTAAACAGTTAAACCGCTAGTCTGAAGTTTGCTGATGTTGTTGCTTTTGCAAAGAGTTTTCTCTCAATGTTGACAACCCCAGAAATTCCCAGGGAATATTATCATAACATATACATTGTTTCTTTTTTTGCATGGGGATTTTGCCAACATGCTCAGTTAACACCTGAAGTCTGCCCTATTGTGGGAAGTCACATGATGTCAGACACTTTCCTTTCCTTTAATGTAATTTCCTTCCTTTACTGAATAAGTAAAGCTGTGATGTTATCATTTATTGAGCTCTGCAGTGAGCACTGTCTAATGCAGTGTTATTTATTGTGTTCTGTCTGTGAGTATTGTGTAATGCTGTGTTATTTTTTGTGTTCTGTCTGTGAGTATTGTGTAATGCTGTGTTATTTCTTGCGTTCTGTCTGTTAGTATTGTGTAATGTTGTGTTATTTCCTGTGTTATGTCTGTGAGCTCTGTGCAATCGTATGATAGCATTTTTAGAGTTCTGTCTGAGTATTGTGTAATGCTGTGTTATTTCTTGTGTTATGTATGTGAGTATTGTGTAATGTGTTATTTATTGTGTTCTGTATGTGAGTATTATGTAATCCTATGATAGCATTTCTATAGCTCTGTCTGTGAGTATTGTGTAATGCTGTGTTATTTCTTGTGTTCTGACTGTGAGACTATTGTATGATTTATATTTTTAGTCTGTGTCCATCTCAGCTTATAAAAAGGTTTGTGATATACTTTGACTGTCAAATAAAAATGTATTTATTTGTGTTCAACTTTTCTTGCTTTATTATTGTTTTGTCTAAGCATACGCTTATTTAGAGATGTATGTGTGTTTATTCAGGTCAGTCTTAACTACACTGCTTATCAATCCCTCCCCCAACTCTCTTTTGCCATCCAGTGTCACAGCTGCTTGCTGATTGGCTGAAAAGCCAATCAGCATGCACATGTGCTGCATAATGGATATCTCATTAAAAATGAGATATCCTTTATGCAAATCACAGTTGCTGTGGGTGTATAAATCAGCCCCAGCACATTTTTTATTATATTGTAAAAACGGTTTGCATGTTTTCATGCAAACTGTTTTGCTAGGTGGGTTATGATGCATTCTACTGGATGTATTCATAACCCACCTAACTTACATATACCTTTAACTATATTTCCTCCAACCAGAACAAGTTTCATACTATGCTGCTATTTGTTCACTCTTTTATTTTCTGTAAATGAAAATAGAAAACAATGAAATATGGGATGATTTCTGTTTATATGATACTCCCAGTTACATCAATGATCAATCTTTATAAGACTGTTCTCATTATATTGATATTTCTGATTTAACCTGCCTGGTGGTATGATTATGTCAGTATTTAGAATGTTAAAGCGGTACATTACAAAATACTGACATAATCATACCGCCCTTTACCCCTTATTCTCCTCCCTTTCCCCCTTCCCCTTATCCTCCTCCCTTTCCCCCTTCCTTCCTCCTCCACCTCCCTATGCTCCTCCTCACTTCCCCCCTCTCCAATCACCTCCATTTCTCCCTTCCCCTCCTCCTTTTCTCCCTTATCCTCCTCCCCCTTATTATGCTCCTCCTTCCCCCTTTATCATCCTCCCTTTCCCCCTTATCATCCTCCCTTACCTCCCCTTCCCCCCTTATCATCCTCCCTTGCCTCCCCTTATCATCCTCCTCTTCCTCCTCCTCCCCCCATCATCCTCCTCCTCATCCCCATCATCCTCCTCCTTCCCCCTAACCTCCTCCTCACTTCCCCCTCTCCAGTCCCTAGACATGCTGCATGGGGAGAGATGAGCAGGGAGCTCATCTGATCACAATAACAAGTAAGGAGAGAGGGGGGTATAGGGACTGGAGAGGGGAAAGTGAGGAGGAGGTTAGGAGGAAGAAGGAGGATGATCGGGGGGAGGAGGAGGAAGATGATCAAGGGGGAGGAGGATGATAACGGGGGAAGGAGGAGGAGAATAGAAGAGAAGAAATGGTGTTCTGAGGGGGCCCAGGCAATTTTGGCAGCACTGGGCCCCCTGCAGGAACCGCGAGCGTGGCTCGGGTTACCGATTTAGAAAAAGTAAATTGACCCAGAGCAACGCTCAGGATTACCGCTTAAGCGGTTAATACATGTCATTATGAAAATGTGTCAGAGATATGATATATAAAGTATTATCAATTGAAAGTGATATGGCAAATAAGATAACATTATTTAGCTTTATTTTTCTATTCATAAGTGTATTGATATATTCTCTCGTTTGATGTTATAGGTCAATGAAAAAATCAAACTGTTCAATAAAAATTATAATACTCAAAAACAACCTGCTTTATAAGGGTAGCTATTTTGAGCATTGATAAATTGATCTGCATGAATAAGATGTGCATGGTTGCAAAGCTTTGATAATGAATCTGTATATTGTTCTCTGGGATATTTCATAGACAAAGGTATTGGCAGCAAACTGTAATACATTGAGTGATATTCTATCTAGTATATGAACATTGCTTCACTGTGAATCCTAAATTGCATTGTATCAAATAAAATATCATAGTAGTTTGGACTAAAGGAACACTTTAGTGCAAACTACTGAGGGTTTAGTTTGGGTAGTTAGTGATTAGCAATAAAGACAGCATTTGAAGATGGTAAATTCAATTTAGGTCTTAAAACTTACATGTGAAGCTTAGTGTTTTAGACTCACCAATTATGTGCCCCCCTTTTTAGGTATCCAGGATTCTTTATCAATATCCTTATTTGTTGTCCTGATACCATTGCTAATCAGCAATTAAACAAATGACACACGGCCTCATTCAATTACTGCGATTTTGAGATCCGAGCTCGCAAATGGAGGTCGCTAGCTACTTTGCTATTCAATTGCCTTCCATTAGCGAGCTCCGATCGAGTTACTTGCTATGAGCTGCGATCCATTGTAAATCTTAAAATTGCAAGTTACTGCCCTCCAAACCTCTGATCTTTCAAGGCCGCAAAAGTTGCGGCCGCTGAAATCACAAATCGCTATTCAATTGCTCCGATTTCCCCTCCGTCAAGCCCGCAAATGGCAAAAATCGAACCACAGGTTACTGGGACCAAGGAGATCTCGCAAAGGGCTTACTTACAAATCGGAGCACTTTAAATGCAAATATAAATTCAATACAGCACTGTAAATTATGGGGAACACAATGGGTGACATTAGAATTAAAAGCACAACATTCTCAAACTCGCACATCACCAAAATAAAATACTTTATTGTTCATGTCCAATTTCCTTCCAAAGTCCTACGGGCTTCAACCTCCAAGCCCGTAGGACTTTGGAATCCAACCTCCATATTTCATTGAAGTCCTACGGGCTTGAATAACGAGTTATGGGCTTGGAGGTCATTCAAGCCCATAGGACTTAGACGGAAATGAAACATGAAATAAAGTATTTGATTTTGGCGATGTGCGAGCTTGAGAATGTTGTGCTTTTAATCCTAATGTCACCCATTGTGTTCCCCATCATTTACAGTGCTGGATTGAATTTATATTTGCTTTTAAAGTGCTCCGACTTTTTCGGGCTTGAACCACGAGTTACGGGTTTGCGTCTGCAATCATGTTCAAGCCTGCAAATTCTACTGTTGAGGGCATGGTTTCTAATTCTCGAGACCGGCACCCTAACTTGAGGGCACGGCCAATTGAATAGGAGAGTAAAAGTAGAGCAACAGGAGCACACAACTCAATCACAGGAAATCGTCTACCTGCGAGGGAGTTACGCCCCCGAATTGAATGAGGCTGACAGTATTGAATGGCTAATACAATGGCCCTTTAACCAACTATTTAACATAGCTCACAAACTAGTTATTCTACTAAACAACAAGTGTATATGGAATTAGTTTACATGCATGCATTGAAATTAGTTACGTCTTCAAGCAAACAACTTCCCTAAAAAAAATCTGGGGGCAAAAGTAAACTCTACTCCCAGGACAGGAAGCAGGGGCAGATCTACCACGGTGCACCTGATGCAATTAAATTCTCAATGCCTCTGCCCCCTCCATGTTGTTAAAAAGTATATATATATATATATATATATATATATATATATATACACACACACACACATTATATATTATATAAAATAAATTATGGGTCAAAAGGAAAGACATAAGGCTCCAAATCTGGTAATGCATGATGAAGTTCAATTTCGCTATTTATTTGTGTCACCTATTCATTTAATCTGGGGGGTAGGATTTGTCATCTCCGTCCCCCCCCCCCCCCCCCCAGTTCTTTTGCCCCTGCTCGTGATGTTAGGCAGCATGCACTCCTTTCACAGGACACATAGGATTATAATGAATAGGATTACAACACTTGTTTATAAAGGATCTGTAATCCCTTGAAGACTGTATGTATGCTTAATATATAAACATGTTAGGACTGTCATGCCTATGAATTAATTTTAAATGGATTTATTTCTACTGATTGTACTTATTAAGTTGAATATATAATGGTCTTCAAATCAAAGCCTTAAACATTAAAACACTGCAAAATAAACACAATTGAAGTGCGTTTACAGCCTTATTAAATTGCGATTCGGCCAATTGAATAGGGCTCTATATAAGCACAGAGCATATTTTTTTTACAGAGGTTTTTAGTTAGTGAAGACCTTGCTTTTGGATAGAAGTTCACTAACTAAAAACTTCTGTAAAAAAATATGCTCTGTGCTTATATAGAGCCCTATTCAATTGGCCAAATAGCAATTTAATAAAGGCTGTTAGATTCTATTTGCGACTGTTGTATGCTTATTTAATGTAATAAAAAAAATCCTGAATTTTTAGCATTAGACATTTTATGTTGTTCATATTGTGTATATGGTATGTATAATTTAAGGTGAATAATGCATGTCACACTTGTGTTATTTGTTATATGTCTAGTTCATGATGGTCTCTGTATGCATTGTATGTTGACTGCAGTTATCTTTTTTTTGTTTAAATCATTTTTATTGAAAGAAAAGAAGGTTGCGCAAAGTCCAAATATACATTGCCACATCGACACAGTATAAAAGTATTTAGCATCATGTAGGTTAAGTCTTCATTTTCCTTCCCTTAGTTTTTTATTTTCCATAAGACTTTTCTAAAGTAACCAGCAAAGGTTTGTATTGTCTAAAAAATCAAAACCACAACAAAGAAAAACAGAACAAAAATAGAAAAGAAAAAAAAAAGGGGGGGAAGGGAGGGGAACCTGAGGCCCCATGGTTATTCTTAGCCATCTATGATCAATGTAGAATGTTTCTATGGCTCTTAACTGCCAGCCAATTTAATATATAATATTGAATTTCCCTGAAGACTTCTTCAATAGCAGGGATAGTTGCCTACCAGTTTTTGGCAAGGACGTTTCTGAAGGCTAAAAAAAAAATCTGGTTTGTCTGAAATTGAGTTTCACTGGAGAGTCCCAGATTTGGGAAGCCTAATAGAGCTTCCTCTGGCTTTTGACTGCAGTAAACTTGTTTCACTATGTACCATTTATGCCTGTGCAGCTGTGTGTATTAAAGTATGAAGCAGTGATATGCATAAGGATGCTGTACCTGGAAATTAAGATGGAGCTCAAAATAATTTTTGGAAGGCTTGACTGCTACATGTGTTCTTGAACCCTTATATTTACGATGACAGCCCTGGTTGTAACAGTGTGAACAAGGGTCCAAGTCTGGTTGGTACAGGGGTAATTATTTACATGTACTAGATCTTGGCAGTATAAAAGATTAGAAGTTGGGGTTAAAAGCAGACAGTCAGGGCCAGAACATGTCAATTATTGACAATTCCATCTCTCTCTAGGATGTAGTGGAATACGTCCATGATGCAGAACATGCTTCCCAGAAGAGATGAGTAGGTAGGTACAGGAGTCCTTACATAAAATTAAAATGACATATTTGAACTCATCCATATCTAAACTGGATACTGTGTGCAAACTGTAGAGCAGATCTCAGTGACACTTCAGCTTTGAAATGTTAAATTCTTCTAACCTTCTTATTCTAACATAATCGGATACAATTTGAAAAAATAAGTGATAGGTCCTATAATGCAGCTTGTCCATAGTCCCAGGTTCCGAAGGCATAACAATATATATACAGTAGGTACTCGGGTTAAGAACAAGACTGTTGTCACTAGTAACAAGCTACTAAATTACTGGTAAGTTTATATAATTACAAAATATTACTGAATGCACATGCACTGCCTCCGGGCGGCATTTGAAGGAGGTGCAGGGATCAACAGGATTAGCTGATTTGCGCAATGTACATGCACAAAAGAAACATGCACATTCGTAACTAGGGAATGTCGTAAGTTGGGATGTTTGTAAACCGGGGACCACCTGTATAAATGTATGTATAAACATACAATTCCACATAGGAAATGAGGTTGAGACTTTTAGTCTCTCAAGTTCAATCTTTTTAGATCTCTTCTGATCCTTGCAATATATGTTAATTAATTCAGAGGAAGGCAAAAAGAAAAAAAAAAACATTGAAACATTGCCACTTGTCTCAAAGGGGAAAAAATTCCTTGCTATCCCAGATACTGATCAGATTCCTCCCTGGATCTGTACTCCTTCTTCTCTAGTTATCCAGGATAACTCTGAACGCCCTTTTTTTATCCAAAAATGTATTCAACCCCTTTATACAATTATATATTAAATACACTGTCACAGCCTCCTTTGGTAGACAACTCCACAGTTTAACCACCCTTACGATGAACAATCCTTTTCTTTCTTTAAGGTGGAATCTTTTTTCTTCTAACCTGAGGCGATGCCCTCTTTTCAGTTGAAAACCTCTTGGTACAAAAAGTTCACTTGACAAAGCCTTATATTGAACTTGGGTGTATTTGTATAACGTAATCATATCCTCTCTCAGTCACAGTTTTCTAGAGAAAATAAATTAGTCGGTCCATTTCCATTATTAGTTTTGTTGCCCTTCTCTGTACTTTTCCAACTTTAAAATGTCCTTTTTATCAAATAGCACCCAAAATTGTACTCCATATTCCAAATGAGGGCGTACTAGAGATTTATAAAGTGGCAGAATTATAATTGCTTCCCTTGCTTCTATACCCATCTTAATTAATGTCAATATTTTACTCTCCTGATGCTGCTTGGCATTGAGCACTATTATGTAGGTGGTTGCAATCTATTGTACCATCTATACACATGGGCTTTATTCGTATTACTGGGGTCACAATATTCCAACTGGAACTGGTTATCAAGAGGAAAGTATATATAATGCCAACATTTTTTTGGGGGGAATAGGTGGGGTAACCCACATGGGGATTGTAAACAATGGCTATGCACTTCTGTATCCGTTTATGGGGGATGTAACAATTCTGGGCATTGATAAATGTAATAAAACCTGGGGTGACCTTATTTGCCAAACTAATAAACAGGCTCAGCCACACTCGAGGAAGACTCCTGTGTCCAATTCCAGATTTGGTGGGTCCTAACCAAATCATCTATTGGTTAAAAAGACACACCAATCATGGGAAACCCTGTATCCATATTATGACGTGTTTGCACACATATCCAGCAACTCTGGTACTGGATGGCATTATTATGAGTCATTTGGTACGTTTTGTTTACACGCTCTTAGGAATGAGTTATCAAGATGGGGATCAAACAAAAAATCTTTATCAGGGTTAAGAAGAAGTCCTGCAAAAAAAAAGGCACAAGTACATAATACAATAAAAAAATAAGTTATAAGGAGGTTGTTTCTGTGTTTTGTAGTCTCAAATACATGTTGCTTAGTATATGTCTAGGTCATGGCATGAGCTGTTTTTGCAACATTATGTTAACAGTAAATCAAAATGGATGGAACAATGATAACACAGTAAACACAATACAAGATGGAGGAACAGTTTTACAAAATGGCGTAACTATTCTCCTACATATCCCCTCCGCCACAACACTAAAAAGTGTGGTCTAAATAAACTAATGGTAGAGAAATACAACAGTATTAACCTAAGGTGCATTCTTGAAGGCTGTTACATGCATTGCAATAAAAAACAAAAAAAAAAATTCAATAGTCATAGAAAGAAAGGTAAGGCTTCAGCTTCAAACTAACCCCAAACAGACTCTTGTCCCAAATGGAGAAAGCTTCCCCAGAAAGTGGCAGGGATTATTGTGCCCATAGAGCCACACAACTGTTAACTGGATGTAGTCTGTATTCCATATGATGTTCCTGTAACAAAACAGAAAATATTCCCAATAAAGGAGTTCTTTGCACAAAGTTCATAGTCCAGGTGGAAAAAAAACACATTGAATGAAAGGCTTACAACCAGTGATTATAAAGCACAATAAAATATGGGAAAATATAGTCCAAATTTTAAAAAAATGAGTATCTTTTGACAAAGCCAACTCAACCAACCAGGAAAGAGTCCAAATGAGATTGATGAAAATATCCACATATGGTGTTAAATGCTAACCATGGATTGGAGTACAATAGTAATCAATATAAGTGCAACTAGCCAAATATGTAAAGAAAAAAAAACAATAATGGTAAATGTGGACAAAATAGCATGACATAATGTTCAACAAACACTACCCAACTAACTACCAATACCTAGATCATGGAGCCAATTTCCTTTTATACATGTTGTCTTGTTTATAATAGGAATTGAGATGTTGGATGTGATTAGTAGCCAGTAGTAAGATTACCATGGTCATTATATTCAGCTGGAACATAGAAACAACAATTATTATTAACCATTGCACAAACACTTCCTAAAATATGATTCATTGATATTATTAACAATCCAGAGTTAATGAAGGATAACGTCTTCGCTCCTTAGTTACTATTCCTTTCAGATATTAGTACATTCTATACCCTAGCAATTTGACAGAACAAGGTGCATAATTGTTAGAAGCTAAGGGACAGGATAAAAGGATGTCACAGTATATGTTGACATTCATGGTTCCCTCAATGAACTCTAGCTCCCCAGTGCCGGCAGCACTCATGCAGGCCCAGACCAAAGATATATACACATATGACTATGTTGTGTTGATTCCCCCATATGCATTTACCTGATGATGTCAGATACATTGCTGTTTACGTTCAAACGGAGGGTTTCATCTCATATCAGTGTTTTTGTGTTCTTTGTGCCTTATCCGTTTATCTGTCATTTAGGGATTATTTCAACTAACTTTCCTCAGTAGGTATACTTTCTGGTGGTGGGAGTGTCATGGTCTAAGCCTGCATGAGTGCTGCTGGCACTGGGAAGCTACAGGTTATTGGGGGCCACAGTGAGCAATAAGAGGTTGCAGGAGACCCAATGGAGGTCCACGGGTGCCATAAGGGGACCCTGGGGCGACAGGGCCTGATGAAGTCCCCTGGGGCCTTTGGGTGGCTGCAGTGAGCCTTAAGGAGCTGCAGGGGATGCATGGGAGGTCTGTGGGTGCCATAAGGAGCAGTGGATGCCACAGGGGCCCCTTGGCCATGTGGGGGGCCACAGTGGGTCATAAGCGGCATCAGGGGACCACCAGGAGGTCCTCGGTGGCCATAAGGGGTTGTGGGGGGGGGGGGGCAAAGGGGGTCCTGCGGCCTGTGGGGGGCCACAGTGAACCATAAGGAGCTGCAGGGGACCAACGGGAGGTCCGTGTGGGCCATAGGGGACAGTGGGTTCACTGGGCCGGCAGGGGGCACAGAGGGCCCCTGGAACCTGTGAGAGAGGTCCATGAGGGGCCACATAAGACCGGCAGGGGCCACAGAAGATCTGCAGGGGCCACAGAAGATTTGCGGGGGCCACATGGGCTCCGAGGAGGGCACAGCAGTCCTGTGGGGGCTGCAGATCCTATGTAAATGTTAATCACCTATCCCTAAATTATTGCGTAGTATTGCTACAAGTGATCTGTACAACAAAGATAAAAAGCAAAGCAAAAATCTCCACTGATTTTGTACTGTCTCTTTAACTACTGCTGCAGCATTCACACCTGCAGCTCCAATTAGCCCAGCTCCATGGTATTAACTCCAAGTTACCTGGAGCAGATTTACTCCCTACTGTGTGCCTTGCACCATCCACCGGAGGGCAGTACACCACAGTATATTTAGTAAGGATATGAATGCTTTCCATTTATTGTCATTTTTTTACCTTTTTTTAAATTAAGACTGTTTGTTGCTCCCTTATAACTGTTTTTTAACTCTATCTCAGACTGTGTTGTGATCACTGCTTAACAAAGGTTCTCCCATTTCAACCATATGTTATATCAGTATTATCATAATGACTAAGTCTAAGATAGCCTCTCATCTAGTAGGTCCTTTTATAATTTGGGCGAGATAATGATATCTGAGTGTACTCAGGAACTTACTCTACTTAGCTGAACTGCTAGTCTCATTCATCCAGTTTATTTCAGGGTAGTTAAAACCTCTCATTAATAAAACTTGACCATTCGTAGCTGCATTTTCAATCTGTAACAATAATTTAACTTGCATAGCATATTCCTACCATTATTCTTTAGGATTTGTTCCTCCACTATTTAACTGAACCCACAAGGATTCAACATTATCACTACTTCCACTATAAATATCTTCACTTCTCTCTACAGACTTTAAATCAGGCTTTACATACAGACAAATCACTCTCCTCTTCTACCATTGCCCCTATCTTTCCACCATGTTTTGGTAATACCCATCAAATCCTATATCTCATTTACTGCTAATAACTGTAGCTCATTTTTCCTGGCAGGCTTCTTAGGTTTCAGTGATTTTGCAGTTTTGAAGTACTTGCCACTGTATTTGTGTTATTTAGCAAGACCTCCCTATTGTCTATCCTATCCCTCTCCCTTTTCCTCCACCATTAGTAGTAATTCATCCCTTACCCTCTACACTTATAGTCCCTGTCCCCACCGAGTTTAAAAACTCCCCCAGTCGTTCTACCATCCTCTCCCCTAGCCACAAGCTCCCTCTTCATTAGGGTGCAATTTATCACTGCTATAGAGATTGTACCCATGCGAGAAGTCAACTCTAAAAAACCCTACCTTCCTTAGTGCAAAGCGTTTTCAGCCATATATTAACCTCCCTAAACTCCTTCTGTCTCCCTGGGCTAGCACGTGGCACTGGTAGCATCTCTTAAAATACTTCATTGCCCTAAGTTGGTTCTTAGTTCTATGAAATCATTATTTAGGATATTTCATCTTCATCTTAATTTGTCATTAGGAACAATATGTACCAAGATTGCTGGATCATTTCCAGCTCCTCACAATAATTTATCCACCCAATCCACAACATAGCAAACCCAATCACCCGGAAGACAGCAAACTGTTTGATTGCTGGGATCTGGGTGACAAATCACCTGGTTTATCTTCCTAATGATAGAGTCCCCTACCATTAAAAGCTGCCTGCTGCCCTACCTAATCTGCCCTCCTACTCCTCCAGTAGAACTGTTCTCCTGGCTGTTAGAGGGAACAGCTCTATATGGCATTGGCATTCAGTAATAGATATTCCGAACAGTTTCAGTCAATCTGACAAATCTGTTAGTGTCTGCCAGCTCAGAACTCCTCCTCCTGTTCCCACTATTTGTCATTCTCACTAGCCCTAGCTAGTATTAAACTGAGCTCCATGAGTACCAAATCCCTTTCCAGAGGAGCAATATCAATAAGTGCTGCAATTTTTTTGTCCAATTCTCCGATTTGAGTTTCAAGACAGCCAACATGCTCACACCTACCACAGAGGTATGAACACATATGGCAGGTTGCCACTGGACTGACTTGTGATTACAAAAAATACTGTGAGAAAACAAATCAATATATTTGTACTAGCGACTTCCCCCGTCCAACCTGACAGCAATAACATTTGAAGGCTGGCAATGCTGTTTGCCACACAATGCAAGGCTCTCCCACCTCTAACTTGCGGGCCTCACATTGAGCACCGAAGGCGCTCATTGCGAGCCTCTCCCAAGCCTACTTTACAGGCCTGGCACTCATTGCAAACCTCGGCCAATCCTCCACTTCTCAAGCATCTTTGGTGCGCCCCACAATGAGGGCATTCGGTGCTCATTGAGAGCCTCTCCCCCGCTCTACTTTACGGGCCTGGCGATCATTGCAGAGGACGTCCAACCCACCACTTTCGTGCCTTGCGATGAGAGCCTCTCCCCACTCTCTCTGACCCCTGTGTCTGTTTCCCCCTCTCTCCCTCCCCCTCTCTCCCTTTCCTGTGTTGTTTTTCTCTTATTTCCCTCCCCTGTGTCTCTTTTCCCCCTCTCTCACCTCTGTATCTCTTTCCAACCTGTCCCCCCTCTCCCTCCCCTGTGTCTTTCCTTTTTTCTCTCCCTGCTCAAGTCTTGCATGTCTCGTGATGAGCGCCTAAGTATTACTGCCTTCGATCTTGTTTTGAGACTTTTTCCAAACAATTACGGCCGCGATTTTTTGGCTAGCTTAGTCGATTTTCAATCTCCTAAAAATTAAACCACAAATTAGCTTGCAAACTCACCCACAGGCTCCCTGCCTCTCCCCCTTTGCTGTGTGTTGTGTGCTGAGGTTGTTGTGGTGTATCACCAAATTAATATATATAAATATTACACAAGGTTCGTCTACATTAAAAGGTATTTATTAAAAGGCAACAACACAATACTATAAATGTATCACAAACACACAGCCCAGACCCACGGAGCAACAACTCTTTTTAAATCTATCTACCTATATAGTAATCCCCTTCCCCAAACGCTTGATCTTACCCACGGTTAGACCATCGCCATCACCATCACCATCACCAACACCATCCAGGAAGAAACAGGAAGCAACAGCAGTTTTCTGCCTGGATATACCCTTAGTTGCATCACTTCCTCCAGCAATTGTGGGAGGGAAGCAAAGGACTCCCAGCCCTCCCACCTAGACCTGTTTAAGGAGGTCCTGAATTACCATGCAAGGAAGACAAGTTACCACAGTTGTAAGTACATTTTTTAATTGGTGTCTTTTGGCGGTCTTCCGACGGCTTCTGAGTTACCAGCTTGAAAAAAAATGTGGGCGTTAAAGTAGTTTTCTTTTCAAAGTGCTGTGTGCCTCGCACTCATCGGGGGCCTGGCAATGAGTGCCTTCTGTGCTCATTGCCAGCCTTTTTCAAAGTCTTGCGGGCCTCACGATGAGCGCCTTCGGTGCTCATTGTGGGCCTGGCAATGAGCACCTTTGGCACTCATTGCCAGCCTTTTTCAAAGTATTGCGGGTCTCACGCTGAGTGCCAAAACCCTACTGCCTTTGCGCTCATCGTAAGCCTGTCATTGAGCACCGAATTTGGCAATTTTTCAAAATATTCAGACTTACGGAGCGGTTAAATTAGAAAAGGCTGCAGCGACATGGCCGGAATCCAAATCCGTAAACCATGCTTCAGCACGTAGCATTCCGGGAATTTTTATAGGGCCCTACATGAAGTACGTAACGCCCCCTATAGCCACAGCCAATGTAAACAGAGATTGTCATCATAACATCAATGTTTCCAATCCCCAAGCCCATAGCACTTGTTAAAATGCAGCCTATATCCCTACTGCAGTGGCCACACATCACCCCCTTGCTGCAGGGGTACAGTAAGTACCCCAGAGGCAACTAGCATTAATCCCCATGTGGAGGGTCCCCACAATAACCCTTCCGATCGGGACCCCCAAGGCAATAAATAAATGCCAATGTCTCACTGTGGGTCCTTAAAGGGCTTGCAGCACAATAATGGTTACCCCCATGCCATGGGGGTATTGTAAGTACCCCTGCGGCACCTAAAATGAACACCCCCATTTCTGAGGCTACCTATAGAGACTCCCGGAGGGACCCCACATGAACCCTTGTTGTGGGGTTCCCCATCTGGACCCCCGCAGAATTCCAAATTTAAATTTAGCCCGTGCAGGTCCTTAAAGGTCCCTAAAGGACCTTAAAGGTCCATAAAGGTCCTTCACTACAAAAAAATCTAAACCTATCACTCATGGGGGTCTATACAGACCCCCATAACCCTCTATTTAACCTCATCTCTCCCACAAGGTTCTATTAGGACACCCTTGGGACAATAATAACCCTTACATTAACCCCATAAGGGCCATGAGGGTCCTCCAGGACCCTCATGACACTAAGTACAAACAGTTCACTACATTACACTATTCCCCCCCAACAATAAACCTTATCACACTATTTACCCTGCTCCTGAATCTATATTACTACTTCTGCCATATCTCAGGATAATAATTCTTCCCCCACAATATTCTAACCTATTTTTCCTAATCTCACACATTGTCACAATGCTTTCTCGTGCTTTTCTCTTTCTTATAACCTACTGCCTCTCTCTCAGACTCTCCTTTGCAGCATCTCCATATCACGTTCCCAACAATATTACCATCTGATCTTCCTTGCTCTCCTCTTCTCTGCTCCCATGAGCTCCTCTCTCTCCTCTAGTCACAATATCATCTCTTCCCTTATTCTCTCACAACTAACAGATTATTCTACTCATCATGATGGACATTCTCTTGACCTTATCTTCACCAATCTCAGCACAACCTCCAACCCAGTCATCCATCCACTCCCTCTATCTGACCACCACTTCCTTACCTTCAACCTCACCACATCACCCTCTCTCCACCCCTCTCCAACCCCTACCACCATCACAAACAGAAAACTGCGAGCACTTGAGCCGTCCCAGCTCTCCACTATTATACAAACCCTTCTCAGTCCCATCACCAACCTCAACTGCCCTGACACTGCCACCTCTCTCTACAACTCCACTCTCTCTTCCGCCCTTGACACTTTGGCCCCATATCCACACGCAGATGTCCTCGCTCTCATCCATAACCATGGCGCACTACACAAACACGATCCCGCACTGCTGAACGACTATGGAGGAAATCACACACTTCAGCAGATTTCCTCCACTACAAATTTATGTTACGCTCCTATTCCTCTGCCCATAACCTTGCCAAACAGCAATACTTTACAACACTAATATCAACTCTTTCCTCTAACCCCAAGTGTCTGTTTGCCACTTTGAATACTCTCCTCCGCCCACCACCTCATCTAATCCCTTCCTCTCCCACAGCTGAAGACTTTGCCAAACATTTTATTCATAAAATTCAAAACATCCGCAATGAACTCTTATCTCATAGTGGTTTACACACTCCACCCTCTCAACTTACCAACAACACCCAGTCTTCTCCCTTCCCCAATCCCACTGCCATTTTGAACTGCTTTGATCCGGCTACAAAGGATGAAGTCTCCAAACTGCTATCATCCACTCGCCTCACTACCTGTCCTCAGGATCCTATTCCATCTCAGCTCATATCTCCTCTCTCCACCACACTAATCCCAGCTCTCACACATATTTTCAACCTCTCCCTTACTACTGGCATGTTTCCGTCTTCTCTAAAACATGCCATGGTTATACACACCCTCAAAAAAACCTCATCTGACACTGACGTTGCATCTAACTACTGCCCTCTGCTTGGCTTCCAAACTGCTGGAGCGGCTCGTCTATAACCGCCTTACCAGCTTTATTTCCTCTAACTCCCTATTTGACACCTTCCAATCCGTCTTTCAGCCCCAACACTCCACTGAGACAGCTCTCACTAAAGTCCCCAATGACCTGCTTGCTGCCAAGTCAAAAGGTCACTTCTTAATTCTTCTTCTTTGAGATCTCTCTGCTGCCTTTGACACTGTCGACTATCCACTTCTACTCCATATCCTCTTCCCCCTCGATATTCAAGACACTGCTCTCTTGTGGTTCTCATCATACCTACAAAATCGATCATTCAGTATCTCCTTCTCTGACACCTCTTCTTCTCCTCACCCCCTGTCTGTTGGAGTACCCCAAGGATCTGTCCTTGGGCCCCCTCCTCTTCTCCAGCTACACCTCCTCACTTGGTACCCTCATAAACTCTTTTGGGCTTCATTATCATCTCTATGGAGATGACACACAAATCTACCTCTCCGCACCAGATCTATCCCCCTCTCTTCTAACACACATCTCCAACTGCCTCTCTAGTATATCCTCGTGGATGTCCACCCACCATCTCAAACTCAACATGTCTAAAACTGAACTCTAATCTTCCCTCCCTCTCCCACAGCGTCAATTCCTCACATCTCTCTCACTGTCAACAAAGACATCATCACCCCCTCTTCCCAAGCCCGTTGTCTTGGAGTTATACTGGACCCCGCTCTGTCTTTCATCCCTCACATACAATCACTAACTAAATCTTGTCTTCTCAATCTAAAAACCATCTCCAGAATTTGTCACCATCTTACACAAGACACAACTAAAATCCTTATACACTCTCTCATCATCTCTCGACTAGACTACTGCAACTCGCTACTTGTTGGCTTACCTACCACCTGACTGTCTCCACTTCAATCCATTATGAATGCCTCTGCTAGACTCATCTTTCATATACAATGTTCAGTGTCGGCATCACCTCTCTGTCAATCACTCCACTGGCTTCCCTTAGCCTCAAGAATAAAATTTAAAATTATGACCAAAACTTATAAAGCCCTCAACAATAATGCTCCTCCTTACATCTGCTCTCGTCTCCAAATACTTCCCCATCCGCCCTCTTTCTGCTAATGACCTTCTTCTTTCTACAACTCTTGTCACCTCCTCTCACTCCCGCCTCCAGGACTTTTCTTGTGCTGCCCCATGTCTCTGGAACTCCTTGCCTCGCTCCACCAGATTATCCTCTTGCCTCAAAACATTTAAAACCTCACTTAAAACACATCTCTTTAAAGAAGCGTATCACCTTCCACCCTAACACACTTATCACTTCTCTCTCCCTCTTTTACCACTCACTATAGCTTAGATTGTAAGTCTGCAAGTTTCTATCCTAAGTACTTTGGGAATTCACCATGGACATTGGATTCCTAGCGGAACGACAGGGCCCTCCTTCCTTTGCTAAATGTTAAGCTGTATTTATCATTGTCTGAACGCTACGGTATATGTCAGCGTGTTATAAATAAACTATAATAATAATAATAACAAACCAATACATCTAAACTAATCCCCCTCTGATTCATTACTCCCATCTACCCTAACCTATTAACCTCTCCCCTACCTACCTAATGCCTACCTATTACCACCTATACTACCTCCCTAACCCCCTAATAAACTCCCAACACCCCACTAATTACACAAAACAATAAACCCCCACTAATTACAAAAAATAAAAAAGCACCATTATACTAAATAAAAAAGCACCACTACAGAAAATAAAAACACTGCACCACTTACAGAAAAATAAAAAAATACTTTTTACATAAAATTTTTAAAATTCAAGCACAAATAAACACATCCCTATCCCAATACAACAAAAGCCCACACCCAGCAATAACATAAAGTTAAAATTATACCACTATACCAAAAATGCCCCTCCAGGGACGATGGATTTCTTGCCTTCGTCCATTGCATAAGGGCCCTTCCTAGATGCCCACCGGTCCGGCATCCCTAGGAGAAAAAGGAACATTAAAATTAATACAGAAATAAACACAACATATAAAACAATACAGTCTTAATAGAACACATACCTTTCCGCGATGCCCCCATCCTACTTGCAGTCTCGCCGGCAGGGCCCCTTGAAAAAAAAACACAGGCTAAAAAAATCTAAAAATCTAACGGAGATCCTCCCTGGAGGAGCTACCCAGTGCAAATGAGGCTTCATTATCCCATTGTGATTGGCTCCAAGCATCTGTGTCTCCTGATTGACTGCAATCAGATTGGCAGTTACATCAGCCAATCAAAATCAGTTAATTTCAGTAAAGTAGCCAGTTAATATTAATATTTGTACTTTGAAAGTGTAGAGTCTCATCATATCTTTGATATTTGAATTACATGCCTAATTGATTACAACAATCTGATAATTTACTAAGCATTCACTAGGTACTATTTTCTATGGGGAAAAACAGTCCATATCACATTATCTCAGCTCTCCTATTCCCATTAATGCCTTAATGTTTGCAATAATGCTACTATTTGCCATGGACTAGTTTAAAGTTAACATTCCTTTGACTTAAATCTCAATTTGTTCTGCAATACATTCAGTTTTCAATTTACATAAACAGTTATTGCTTTATGCATGAGGTATTTATAGTGAATATGATAAATCTATACATATTAAATCTTATCAAGGGATATGAGCACGCCAGTGGTTTATGACTCCAAGAAAGTATTAACATTATAATCAGATAAATATCAGTTGATTGTAGCCAGAGATATGCTTTGGTGCTCCTCCCTTTTATATTTGAAGAGTTAACCACAGATAGGTGACTGGACTAATTTTCTTTATTTAATGCTGCCAATAGCCTACACATAATTCTCATATTAATAAACATAGCATTATCATCAAGCTAAGTATTTATACAAATTGAACATTTATATTGTGTTTTCTTAAATTTGAGATACTAAATATTATTGCATACCCCCCCAATTTGCAGTAATCTCTCATTTACAAAAACATGATTTAAAGGACCACTTTGGGCATTTTTTGTATATATTGTTTACTGATATTTTGATTTCTAAACCTTTTAAATATGGTCCAGTAATAGCATGTAGGTATCACTAGTATTGGTTCTCATAGGCCTCGGGGTAGGCCAAGGAAGACTTGTTCTGGTCAATCCACGGTCTGAAGTAACATGCTGAGTAGGCCTAGGAAAGATGGGTCTTTTCCTTTGGATCATAACTCTGTCCCCTAATCACTGACAGGTAATGGGGCTCAGCCAATCTCGATCTAATCATTCATTTAATGTTTGGCTGAAATCCCTGAAAAGTGCTAGTTATAAGACTATGTTCCTGCTGTGAGTCCTTGTCATGCCTGGTTCACTGCTATAGCTTCTGTACTGTGCCATTGCTTCTGTTCCTATCTGACTGATGTTCTGCGTGTGTCCACCACTGCTGCTTCTGCTCATGTCTGGCAAGAGTTCTTCCTGTACTTTCTACTCTGTTCCAGCTATCACCTGCACCTACGTGTTGGTTTCTGCCTTCAGCTCATGTTTTGCTTCTGAGGAACCATGTCTCCAATTTCTGCTGCAGTATAGCTATATGCAGCATTGCCTGTTTGCTTTCAGTGCTCAATAGTGATTTTGCTATTGTTTCTGCACATGGAGTGATTCAAATATTGCACTCTTGTTTATTACATTTGTATTGCAATTTCAACTCTGAAGGGTCTGAATTTCTACTGGCCACTTCCTGACATCTTGCTACCGGGATTAACATCTTCCTTCTTTTCTCTTCTCACGCCAAGCAGAATAATAAAAAAGCAACATTTATGAGTAAGACTATATGCATCTACAATTATGTGAATATGTGTAACTAGTCAGTCTGATTAATGACATCGACAGTTTTAAAATCTTCAAACAATGGGTGAAACATTAGTTTATCTGATTTTAGACACAAAAGGGTTATTGGTTCAAATCAGTTGTTTATTGTGGATCTTAGAGTATACTACTATTCAACTGTTGAAGTGACACATACAGCTTAGTAACTCCCTTGGGTCTGCTCATTCTTGCTTTAAATATTTTTGACACTGATAACAATACATTCAGAGCTCCATGGGACCACCACCAAATATCGGTATTGATATATCAGACTGTCCTTAGTGGGTAGATCAGAAAAGCTGACTGACAGGTAAATGTTTTTATAAATGTAATATTCAAAATCTCAATTGAATTAGGGAATATCAAAATTTAAAATGTATCTAACCAGTGCATCACTGGTAAATGGGGGAATTTACTAAAATGCTGTGGGTGAGATCCAGCATCTTAGGTCATTGTGTTATTTACTACAGGCATTTTACACTATAAAATCTAGCCGTACTTGACTCTCTGTTAGTTACCGTGAAATAATTGTTATGAGTGACATACCATGCAAACCAAAGTTCTCTGAATTTAATAAATGTAAATCTTGCTTTCGTTCAATAAAACTCACGGTTAAAGTATCATCACATATATAGTTGTGAGCGTACGAGTTGTTGCTAACGCTGCGGGCTCGCGCAGCGAGCCGAGGCCCTCGCGAAGCGAGGGCACTGCCCGAGGGTCTCAGTTGCTGGCATGGAGCGCCGAAGGCGCTCCATGCCAGCAACTGAGGACCCTCGCGAAGCGAGGGCCTCAGTTGCTGGCATGGAGCGCCGTAGGCGCTCCATGCCAGCACCTGAGGACCTCGCAAAGCGAGGGCCGCAGTTGCTGGCATGGAGCGCCGAAGGCGCTCCTTGCCAGCAACTGCGACCCTCGCAAACTTCACGTCGCAACCCAAACAGTACGACACACACATTACGACACTCGCAAACAACATACGACACACGTTCACACACATTACGGACTCGCAACACTCGGACGCAACTCGCGAACATTACAAAATGTCAAACACAATACATACACACACCACATACATAAAAAACTTACCTACACCAAGAGGGAGCACCCAGCACCTCAAAAATAGAACTTACACCTCGATTTTACTTCAAATAAAACAGTTTAGAGACTAAAAAAAAAACGAAGCGAGAGAAAAAATGGCCGCCGAACAAAACGAAAACGAGGCTACAGCACTCTAAACTCGCAAAACACTACAAGAAACTCGCAAAACACCACAAAACACCTACGGATATTCCGATACAAACGTATAACACACATTACTCGCCATTTCTCGCCAATGCGGAAGTACACGACTACGCTAACGGTTTGGTCTCGCGCACGCACAGTGTTACACTGCACACATTCAGCACGCTTACACAGCAGATCCACACCACTAATGCTGCAGCAACATCAAAACACATTCACAGCTCTTCCACACAATGCTTTAAAATAGGTAAAGTATATTCATTTATTAATGTATTATATATTTCATTATTACACACTAAACAGCATTAGCTACCTTACAATTTCATTGCCGTCATTTTTTGACGGGCAATTCGCTAGTAAATGAATTAATTCTGGTTTATGGAAATATTAAATATAAATTAAATATAAAATTCATATATATATATGTATATATATATATATATATATATATATATATATATATATATATATATTTATATATATATATATATATATATATATATATATATATATATAGTAAATAAATAGTACATTTGTGTTCACATTTGAATGTCTAAAACAAGTTAAAACACTTTTTTCATGCCCAGAATTCAGAAAAATACAGTTATTACACTGCACTCTGGGAACCTTGGCAGGAACATGCAAATGTGCCCACAAAGGCTTCGCTCTTGCAATCAATAACCATATCTAACATGGCTTCCCTTAAGCATATGCCCACTGTATCAAACAGCTTTGAGTAAAGCTATGGTTGGATCATACAAAAGCTAGGAATCCCACCCACGTACAGCCGTTTCAAGGCTACTGCCTGTCATCAACGTGGGGCTGGTTCCTTAGCTTGTGTAGTGGATATTTTGAGTAGGTATATCACCACAACAATAATTTAATATATGGTGGGCAAAAGAGCGATAGAAGCCCTCCACCATACAGTAGTATAGTATATAAATAGTACATTTGTGTTCACATTTGAATGGCTAACACAATCTATACTACAGACTGTAAATGTATTTTTTATTAAATTTACTTTTTTAATAATTTTATGGTATGGTTGACTGATATTATGTATAAAGTAGTATTAAATTAAAGAGTGAAAACATTGTGGGATTATTTCCATGTTGTCCAGTTGTTCAGAGTGCAGTGTAATAGCTGTATTTCTCCATTATGAGCAGAAAATATGTTTTTTAATCTTTAGACATTCAAATGTGAACAAAAATGTACTATTAAACAAAAGTTATAAACATGCAGTGCTGATGACAAGGCACAGGCATGTTAAGATTTTGCTGGGTATGTTGTTATTTTATACTAGGAACTTGCCCGTCTAAAATGACGGGATTAAAATTGTAAGGCTGGCTATGCTGTTGGCGCTCATTGCAAGCCTCTCCCCCGTGTACTTAAACTTTCCTGCTTTGCACTGATCACCTTCGGCGCTCATCACGAGCCCCACACTGAGCGCCTTTGGTGCTTATCTCAAGGCTTGCAATGAGTGTTTTCGGCACTCATTGCAAGCCTCTACCACTCGTGAGCCCCCGCGATGAGCTCATTGCAAGCCTTTCCTCCCGCCTACTGAACGGTCCGCTCATTGTAGGTTTCGTTAACCTGCAAGTTTGGTGTTTGGGAATGCCATGTGTGTCTTTCCACCATCTCCCCCCTGTCCCTTCCCTGTGTGTTTGTCCTTTGTACGTATTTTCAAAGCCCTGGTGCCTGGCGTTGTTGGTGTAATTGTTACCGTCGTTGCCATTGTGTATTTTCTAAGTCTCACGTGCCTGGCTTTGCTCAGCCTCGTTTTAATGCAGTTTCCAAAAATTTTACGTTTTTCGTCCGACATTTTTTTCCTCGCTTAGTCGATTTTGGATTGACGAAAACCCCCAAATATTGCTCAAAATCGCTGGTAACCTCTCTCTCCCCATGTCCTGTCTGTGAGTGTGCTATCACAATGCATCCTAATTCCCGCGTGCTTCTACGTCTCGCCTCACTTCACGAGGCTTCGCAGATGAGCGCCTTAGGCACTCATCCAGCCTAAGTTGTGCGCTGTACAAGGCTCGCTTCGTTTTGCAAGGCTTCACAGATAAACGCCTTCGGCACTCATCCAGCTTAAGTCGTGTGACATACACGGCTCGCTTCGCGAGGCTTCGCAGATGAGCGCCTTCGGCACTTATGTAGCCAAAGTTGTGCATGACCAACATCGCAAACGCTACGGACAGCGTTCTTGGTCCACAACTATATATGTGAGGATTAATCATGTAATGCCAGCCATTGCATTTTTGTCAACCACTGTTTCTCATTTGATCCTTGACCCTTAAAGGCATATTGAAGTGAGGTGGGTTATGAATGCATCATATAGAGGGGAATTAGTAGTGTATGATTACATTTATTTGCATGCACAATGTAGTTTTAGCTTTGCATTTTAAAAAAAAACTGTTGCAGGTGATGTTTACATTCCCAGAGCTAGGCTTCTCAGGGTACGATTTTCTAAAAGTGTACCCTGTCCATTTACAGCCAATCAGCAATGCTTTATGCAGCCAGCATAGATGACTACTACCCTGGGTCCTTAAAGGATCATAAATCGCCATTCGAGTAAAAATGCTTGAGCAGTTGTTCTTTAGACATACAACCTCTCCTTGATAAATTCTGACAAATTATAATTGTACTGAAACCAAACATTTCAGCTTCTTCTTCCTATTCTAATTTGTCTTTTAGGCGATTGAGCAATTATGCTTGATTTATGGTCCTGCAATGACCTGCAACCTTTGAGGTCTGTGCATGTTTCTGTATGTGAGTGCATGGGAGAGATCTCAGGGCCTGGGGTAGGTAATGGGGCAATTCACTGGGGCTGGAAGAGACCACAGGGCCAATTAACTGGGGTTGAGGGAGTTGATGGGGCAAATCACTGAGGTAGGGGGAAGTAGGTAAAACAATCAGTGAATGAAGGGACACAGACCTTGTTTGTGTTGTTACAGAAATCTAAAGGAAAGCTGCCTGCACAATCCCCAGACCAAACAGATACAATATATTATGTATGCTAATTTCAGCTGGGATTTTCAGGGGGTGTAAACATTGATAGAAAACAGTTTGCAATCGAAGAAATTCAGCAAACTTTAGGGTAACTCTTTCAATATTTTAGTATTTTTTCATGCAATTACACTACTAATTCTCCTCTATCAGATACATTTATAATCCAGTTCACTTGCATATACTTTTAAAACATACATCTGCTACTCTGTTTGTAATTTGTAAATGGGTGACATATGACATTGGTTATTACGACACTGTGAACTTATTTATAATACTTGAAAATTAGTATATTGCATCTAGACATGAGTAGCTCTAATGTGAGATGTGCCTCATTGCATTGCATATTAATGCACTTCCTCTTAGTAAATTTCCCCAAGTGGGTAACAATATTCAGCTTTTTAAAGGCTCTTTTGTTGTCCACTACTGATGATGTCTATAGGAGACGACAGTAGAGCTGTGTATCAGTGCTCCTAACAACTAACACTAGTAGCAGTTTGTATTTAGAGGAGAAGCAAAATAGCAATTATATTGTATATCATCAACAGGGTAAAAGGGGAAAGTCGCAAATTTTAACAAAGTGTCTACCACTATAATAATTTACTAGGGATGTGCAAAGTAACTGGGATCTTTTTTCTTCTGTTTGTTTAGTTTTTATAACTACCTTTTTAATAAAGCCATTTGCAATATTTTAAAATGACTTCAGCTTATCCACTGCCTCTAAATACGGTATATAATAAACTGAAAACATAATTTCAACAGACATTGTACTCCCATATTTACAATTTTCCTTATTTATTTATTTTGGATGCTGGTGCAGTGTGCATGACAAGGAGCACCACTTATCATTTTACACCTTGAAACCAATTTCTGAGCTAACCCTACACCCCTCAATAAATATTGGCAGTCTCAATCCTTCACTTGTACTAATGGATATGCAAAAGGTGGCAGAGCTGTCGGCCCTCTCTGCTCTTCACACTCGGACTAAACTGGCACCTGCATCACCTCTCAATCACCTCTAACACTATGGTGGAAAACTGGACAAACAGTGAAGGGTTATCCATGCTGACGTGCATCTCTCTTATCAGAACTCCCTACCATCAGTTTAGTCCCAACTATTAGACCACATGCTTAACTCACAGCTTACCTTAATGTGTAAGGTACCAGAGAAAGAATAAACATTACAACCATAGTAACCCCAGACCCCAGTGCACATTATAAGGCGCTCGACTACCAAAACCCATACAGTTTAGGATTGACCCACAGAATTAACTGGCACAACACTCACCAACATTGGGTTATGCATACCAATACCTTGAGCAAGTTGCACAATTATTTGATTTCTTATTTGATTTCTTATAGTTCTTTAAGCACATTTCCATTTTCCTGATATCACACTTTATTAGTATATGTTATGCATGGGCAGATAAACTGTGTCATGCATTAACCACAAACACTGAATATTAATGTAGTACATTATCCCCCTCCCCTGTTTATCTTCCTCACTTTGTCTCCATTTCATTCCAATGCACGCATTATACAATCCTTCCCCTCTCCATACTACCGATTTCCCAATTAAAGTTATTTGGGAAATAAGTTGGAATTCTCTTTCATGGGATCTGTTTTTTTCAGACCATACAGTTATAAATGAAAACATTTTTCTGCCATTTGTAATTCTGTGTTTACTATATACTGAATTGTCATTTGACTATTGATGGCAGTACCCTTAATCTCTCTAATAAAAATAGACAATGACACTTCTTGAGAAGAGCTATATTTCCAACTTCTGGAAGTTGATCAGCAAAATACAAAATGGCAGCATCCACTGTAGCATAATTGCAAATGAAAGGAAATAGATTATTGGCTGTTTTTATTTATATTTAGAAAACATTTGCCTTAAATCATGTAGTTCTTCTAAAGAATAGATTTTAAATATATGACTACAGTAGTCAAGTATTTACTCATGCATTCTGAGTTTTGTATTTTTCAGTATGAAAATGCGCCCATGACTCAATAAAAAACTACAAAAACTAACAGTAAAAGAGAATCTCAATTGCACTGTGACACTAGAGAAAACAAGTATTATAGATGTGTGAATTGGAGTTTATATATGTTTGCATGCATCACTTGAGCACATTATTTAAGTTGGTTTTGTATAAAAAGCTCTTCTTATGTTAGTTATATGTATTAGATTGCAACCTACAGACATTTTCTTTCAATTATTTGTTGCTATGGCAACTTGGTTAATTAGGCATTATGTCAATGGTCTGCAAGGTTTTCTTGTGTAGATCTGATTACGTGAAATGAGTTGCTTTCACTGAATATGACATGTATTTCAGATTTGGTTGGTGTTAATAAACATTATTATAACAGATGGGCTGCAGATCTTTAATGACGTTAATGAAAAGTGCCCATGTGTGTCCAAAGGAAATATATGGAAAAAATAAGTTCTATAGTAATATAAGGTACATCCTTCCTTAACTCTATAAAGACCTTTGATATACTGTAACTGAAAGTTTCTAAAATATCACCCCCTCCCATCTGACCTCAAAACAAGTGGTTCCATAACTTAGAACAACCACCGTTGAAGGTTTGGGTGGACACATTCAATACTGTCATATTTCAATACATACAATAAAATATAGTATCTAGGACAGTGGTGGGCTACTCTGTCCTACAAGGGCCGGCAACAATCTATCTATCGAAACCCATGGCAGGGAAGAGGTTAAATAAACAATTAAAAAAATGAATACCCAGGTATCCCGCTATATCCCGCTCAGCATGCAAGTGAGGGGTCATAATTAACTCTGTGGAGCCCCTGTAACTCCATGGGGTCCCTATAGACCTCTATGGGGCCTCTAACTATAACCTCTAACTTTAAACATGGGGGTCCCAGGGGCTCCCTTGGAACCTAAAAATCCTTTTTAACATAGGGGGTCCTACTTTACTACGGCCATTGGGGTCCTTATGGAGCCCATCTTCTTAGGGGTCCATAAAGACCACCATAAGCCCTTAATACTAGGCTCCAAAACCATCTCCACTAAACTAAATAAGAATTACACAAATAAAGAATTACATATAAAAAGCGAACTAATCACATATATAGTTGTGAGCGTACGAGTTGTTGCTAACGCTGCGAGGGCACTGCCCGAGGGTCTCAGTTGCTGGCATGGAGCGCCGAAGGCGCTCCTTGCCAGCAACTGAGGACCCTCGCAAAGCGAGGGACTCAGTTGCTGGCATGGAGCGCCGTAGGCGCTCCATGCCAGCACCTGAGGACCTCGCAAAGCGAGGGCCGCAGTTGCTGGCATGGAGCGCCGAAGGCGCTCCATGCCAGCAACTGCGACCCTCGCAAACTGCACGTCGCAACCCAAACAGTACGACACACACATTACGACACTCGCAAACAACATACGACACACGTTCACACACATTACGGACTCGCAACACTCGGACGCAACTCGCGAACATTACAAAATTTAAAACACAATACATACACACACCACATACATAAAAAACTTACCTACACCAAGAGGGAGCACCCAGCACCTCAAAAATACAACTTACACCTCGATTTTACTCCAAATAAAACAGTTTAGAGACTAAAAAAAATTTGAAGCGAGAGAAAAAATGGCCGCCGAACAAAACGAAAACGAGGCTACAGCACTCTAAACTCGCAAAACACCACAAGAAACTCGCAAAACACCACAAAACACCTACGGATATTCCGATACAAACGTATACCACACATTACTCGCCATTTTACGCCAATGCGGAAGTACACGACAACGGTTTGGGCTCGCGCACGCACAGTATTACACTGCACACATTCAGCACGCTTACACAGCAGATCCACACCACTAATGCTGCAGCAACATCAAAACACATTCACAGCTCTTCCACACAATGCTTTAAAATAGGTAAAGTATATTCATTTATTCATGTATTATATATTTCATTATTACACACTGAACAGCATTAGCTACCTTACAATTTCATTGCCGTCATTTTTTGACGGGCAATTCTCTAGTAAAAAAAATATTAGTGAAGCTGACCGGCAGCTAAGATCGCAGGAGTTCCCTAACCCAACATTACTTAGTCTCATAGACATCTATCTATCTTAATAACCTAGCTCAGGCTGACTTGGGAGACAGAGGGAGCTGTCAAATGAGTGACAGCACAACTGATCGCCAGACACAGGAGACAGAAAAGATATCCTGCACTGAAGCTGCATGATGCTGCCATTGGGACATCACTTGTGAGACAGCTAAATAGATCTTCCTATGTGCCCCACTATAATGGACTACTCCAATGGCAGCAGAATTGGTATAAAGTATTACTATTCATTTTTCTCAAGGCTCCAGACTCTCCTTCATGTTATATTGCCTCACATTCCCTACACAAGCTATATATTAAAGGATATTCCGATCACCTACAGATGGACACTCTGCTGACTCTAGCCAATCTTAAGCTACAGCAAGTTGGACAGACCTCCCAGAGGAACCCATAATCTCTACAATCACCGAACAACCTGATATGTCACTAAATCAGGTCTTAAATCACTACGCTATGAAAATAATATATATGAACTTCTACAAATGAAGATTAACTGATAGTAAGAAAGATGTCCAGGCCTTGGGGGTAAAGATCACAACCCCAAAACACTCCAAAGACACTTAAAAGAAGCATTATAGAAAGAGCTAATCAACCTAACCTAGCATTAACAAGTTCAAGATGAGATAATAAAAGAACCGAGGGAGGAGAAACAACCTTTGAATAAGTGGTCTTCCCAATATCCTGGGATACATACAATCCCAATTGTGAACCATAAAGCAGAATAAATCAGCACCAAAGATCAAGCTGGACAGGGCCCATAAAGTTTTGCATCTGAGAGGTTCAGCGAAAGATCCCCCAGAGATATAATTGTGCTCATCCATAATTTCACAGACAAAAAAGAAATAACTAGAAAGGCAAGAGAGATGAAATATGTCACACATGCAGTGTCCAATATCCAAGTCCTCCAATATCTCTCCAATTATACTCTACAGCTCAGATACTCTCTTAATTTCCTGACATGACATCTTCACAACTTGGGCATACAGTATCGATGGTGACACCCTTTCAGCATCACCTCAGTCCACCAAAGTAAAACAGCAACAATATGACGCCTTCGGAAGATACCCTTGTTTTGTGATGCATTGCACATCGGTCCACTTCCCTAGAAGTAGGCCAGAATGCCTGCTATGGCTATACCGGCAGTGTTTAATGTGGCCTGAGTCTGAGGGAGGCCTGGGCTCTGCAGACCTAACTTGATCATTAAAGGGCCGCAGCCTCAGGAGAAAGACCCGAGGACTGACAGTCGGACTGTGATAGTGGTGCAGAAACCAAAACACCAAGACCCCTACAGTGCCTGTGTTATGGAACTACAGGGAGAGCTCTCATTTAATGACATAGAATAATAGGAACTAGAATGGTGTCATACCCAAGGGCGTAGGAATCAACAAAAATCCAGTAGGGATAAAGTTTTAAAATATTGATATATATATATATATATATATATATATATATATATATAGTACATTTGTGTTCACATTTGAATGTCTAAAACAAGTTAAAAAACTTGTTTCTTGCTCACAATTCCAATAAATATTTATTACTGTATCACATGGTGATGTTTGCGATGTTGGCCACGCAATGTGAAATAATTGCGGCTGAGAGGCGCGCGACTGAGAGGCCCGTGGGACTTTTAGGCTGCAATGAGTGCCTTGTGCTAGCACTCTATAAATACTGGATACTTTCCAGAATTTTCTCGCTTTCTCCTCAGATGATGAACTGTGGGACTGGACGTTTACTGGGGACACATTTTATTAAGAGGTTGTTAATATATTGAAAGATAATAGGTAAAGTATTAATATTTATTAATTTATTAATTCAATAATTGAAAAATAAAATGTAATTACCTTATGCTAAATATTATATTTTATGCACATGTAATTTAACCCATTGTAAGTTACCTCTTTATGATTTTTAGCAAATACATTGAAAGATAATACTGAAATAATTATTATTTATTTATTTATCAATTGATTCATTTAAAAAAACAATTAAAGACAATTCTGATAAATATAATATTTTATGATGACATAAGACATTGTAAGCTGTATAAGTTTCTATACTATAATATATAGTAATTACAGAAATGTGACTTTACACTTTGCAGCTGTTTTTGCATTTCACACTGACACAGATTTTGCATGACGTGCCCGTTTCTTTACAGACTCCTACATGTGCATTAATGTATTCATTAATTTATTCATCGATTAATTAACAAAAATACATTAACTTATGCTCATTATTATATTTTATTATGCTGACGTAATTTAACACATTGCAAGGTCTATATGTTTCTATACCATAACCTATAGTCACTACTGAAATATGATTTCACACTTTGTAGGTGTCAAATTGACAATTACACAGAATTTGCCTGCAGTGCCCCTTTCTTAACACACTGCAAGATGTGCTTGATTTTAATAATAATTGATTAATTGAAAATAAATATTAAATTAACTAACACAAAGTATAATGAGTGACCCTACTTTTTCAAATGATAAAAATGTTAGACAAAATATAAGATCTTATAATAGTGCCATATCTTTTGCATTTATAGGTGCCAAATTAGCTGGAAATGTTGAAGGACATGGCCCTTACTGCTTTAGAGTATAGGGGCAAATTTCCCACCATACTTCGCATTGACATCCTGAAGCTGGAGAGCAAAGAAAGTTTTCTCAACTATATGTCCTAGATACAAACGAAGATGTGGAACAACATACAGTGGATATCAAAAGTCTACACACCCCTGTTAAAATGTCAGGTTTCTGTGCTGTAAAAAATGAGAAAAAGATAAATAATTTCAGAACTTTTTCCACCTTTAATGGGATTTATAAACTGTACAACTCAATTGAAAAACAAACTGAAATCTTTTAGGTAGAGGGAAGAAAAAATATAAAAATAAAATAATATGGTTGCATAAGTATGCACACCCTTAAACTAATACTTTGTTGAAGCACCTTTTGATTTTATTACAGCACTCAGTCTTTTTGGGTATGAGTCTATCAGCGTGGCACATTTTGACTTGGCAAGATTTGCCCACTCTTCTTTGCAAAAACATGTCAAATATGTCAGATTGCGAGTGCATCTCCTGTGCACAGCCCTCTTCAGATCACCCCACAGATTTTCAATCAGGTTCAGGTCTGGGCTCTGGCTGGGCCATTCCAAAACGTTAATCTTCTTCTGGTGAAGCCATTCCTTTGTTGATTTGGATGTATGCTTTGGGTAGTTGTCATCCTGAAAGATGAAGTTCCTCTACATTTTCAGCTTTCTAGCAGAAGCCTGAAGGTTCTGTGCCAATATTGACTGGTATTTGGAACGGTTCATAATTCCCTCTATCTTAACTAAGGCCCCAGTTCCAGCTGAAGAAAAACAGCCCCAAAGCATGAGGCTGCCCCCACCATGCTCCACTGTGGGTATGGTGTTCTTTTGGTGATGTGCAGTGTTGTTTTTGCGCCAAACATATCTTTTGGAATTTGGGCCAAAAAGTTCATCCTTGTTTTCATCATACCATAACACCTTTTCCCACATGCTTTTGGGAGACTTCAGATGTGTTTTTGCAAAATGTAGCCTGGCTTGGATGTTTTTCTTCGTAAGAAAAAGCTTTCGTCTTGCCACTCTACCCGATAGCCCAGACATATGAAGAATACAGGAGATTGTTGTCACATGTACCACACAGCCAGTTCTTGCCAGATATTCCTGCAGCTTCTTTAATCTTGCTGTAGGCCTCTTCTCGTCTTTCATCAATTTTGGAGGAAGCTCCAGTTCTTGGTAATGTCATTGTTGTGCCATATTTTCTCCACTGTGTTCCATGGTATATCTAATGCCTTGGAAATTATTTTGTACCCTTCTCCTGACTGATATCTTTTCACAATGAGATCCCTCTGATGCTTTGGAAGCTCTCTGTGGACCATGGCTTTTGCTGTTGGATGCGACTAAGAACATTTCGGGAAAGACCAACTAGAGCAGCTGAACTTTATTTGGGGTTAATCAGAGGCACTTTAAATGATGGCAGGTGTATGCTGACTCCTATACTCCACAGCTACATCCCTGGTTATAAGAGGGTGGGCAGACTTATGCAACCACATTATTTTTATTTTTTATGTTTCTTTCCTGCACCTAAAATATTTCAGTTTGTTTTTCATTTGAGTTGTACAGTTTATAGGTCACATTAAAGGTGGAAAAAGTTCTGAAATGATTTATCTTTGTCTCATTTTTTTACAGCACAGAAACCTGACATTTTAACAGGGGTGTGTAGACTTTTTATATCCACTGTATATACTTTCTGAAAATACTAAATGCTTAGCCACTGTTTTTCATTAGCTTGATAAGATTATGGAAACAAATCCATACACTCAAGCTTATAAAAAACTGTCTGAAGTTGAACAACAACAACACATTCATGCTAAACAAAATCAATTGGCAATGCCAAAAGTCAATATGATTCTTAGTAGAGACCGACATACCGATAAACGATGTTATAACTTAGCAACAGCTAATGAAGTTTTTTTCAAAATGATGAGGGGGAACCACCTTTTCAGAGGTATATTAGAATATATCCCAGAAATGTAGAGTAACTATTTATTAACATTAGTATATTAAGTACCAATTTGGATCCAATGACGTATCCATTTTTGTATCCCAATGGGGAAGCAGGATGGCAGCCAAAAGTAATATTGGACAGTTATCCAAACAGTAAAGTACGTATCAGAAATAATATTTTCATGCTTGAATTTGAAGTGGCTCAAACTGCAATTAGAGATGTATTTAATCCCATCTTAAGTGCTGGAAAACTAACTCAACAATGGATCATTGATTCATAACTGCAAGTAGAAGCCAATAATTTAAATTTCATAAAATATCAACAAAATAATCTATGTGTTGAACAGTATTGTGGCCTTATAGATTATGTGGCAGTAGTGACTATAAACAGAGATCTGCCCGCTGGCAGAGCCATCATTTTACCATCTTCTTTCCAAGGATCTCCTCACAATATGCTAGAAAGATACAATGATGCTATGGCTATTGTAACTAAATTTGGAAAACCTGATTTATTTATTACATTTACATGTAATCCTCAATGGCCAGAGATTGTTGATAATTTGAATGTTGGCCAAAATGCTTCTGATAGACCAGACTTAGTGGCTAGAGTCTTTAAAATAAAATGTACAGCTTTAATACAGGACATAACTACCCATAATTTATTTGGAAAGTGCATGGCTTATGTTTATATCATCAAATTCCAAAAAAGAGGCCTGTCACATGCACATATTCTTATAATACTTCAAGAAACTGATAAATTGAATACGGCAGAAAAAGTGTATTCAGTAATTACTGCTGAACTACCACATCCACAAAAACATGAGACACTCTATCACATTGTAACACCTTGCATGATTCATGGACCATGTGGACAGCTAAATCCAGAATCCCCATATATGGAAAATAAAAGATTTCCCAAAATAATTCAGAGATCAAACTTTTGCTAATTGTGATGCATATCCATTGTATAGACAAAGAAAAGGTCCAAAGGCAATATTTTGGGGTAAAAAACTATTTAACCATTTCTTCAGTACTCTGAATAAGATGATCAGTTCATAATTCACATGTGGCTAGAGAATCAATACATACCCATGGACATCAAACTGGTTTGTGAAAAGACAAATAATTGAACGGATTTTGCAACTAATTTTATTGTTTTAGAGGGCTTTACACTGATATCCTTTCACATAAGATGTGCGTTGAGAGAGAGATAACACATATGTGGTGCCATATAATCCACATCTGTTAATGAAGTATAATGCAAACATAAATGTGGAAGCTTGCCCTTCCATAAAATCAATTAAATATGTCTACAAATATATTTATAAAGGATATGATGCAGCAACTGTCATCATGAAAAATGGCCCAAATGAACAAGACAAAGAGATAGTACATGATGAACTTGCTTCTCATGTAGATGCTCGATATATCAGTGCGCCAGAAGCAATGTGGAGACTTCTGAAAATTGAAATGCATGATTGGTCACATGCAGTATATCGATTAGCTGTACATTTGCCACAAAGACAATTAGTATTTCCATAGTGGCAATGAAGAAAATGCTCTGGCACAAAATGAACATCAACAAACCACACTTACTGCTTGGTTTACATTAAACTGTAACAACATTGCGGCAAGGGAATACATATACAATGAGATTCCATATGTTTTTTCCGTCAATGGGTTATGGAAACACAGAAAATCGGGTGGTAATAAAATGATACCCAGAATGTATACATCAAGTCCAAGAGACATTGAACGTTTTTGCTTACGTTTACTACTTTTAAATGTTCCTGGTGCACAAAGTTTTGAAGACTTGAGAACTGTCAATGACAGACTTTATGGCACATTTCAATTAGCTGTTAGACATAGAAACTTCCTTGCTGATGAGACAGAATGGGAGAGATACCTAGAAGAAGCAGCACTATGTAAAATGCCACGGCAGATGAGGGAAAAGTTTGCATTCATTTGCATATTTTGCAATGTTCCTAAAGCATTAGCTTTGTGGGAAACATTTAAAATAAATATGTATGAAGACTTTTTGAAACGTTATACCAAGTCCATAGCTGAATTTAAAGCATAAATGGAAATGCAACAAGTCTTTCTATGTCATGGATTCAGTTGTGCAACTTTTAATCAACCAGATCCAGGAATTATAGATGATATCAACATTGAGGACTATGACGCTGATGTTGAAAAACAAAAAACAGAAGAAAAAATAGCCACTTTAAATAATTTGCAATTGCATGCTTCCAATGCAATACAACAAGCACTAGATGATGACTTGTTCAAAGAGTATTATTTTTATCTAGATGGACCCGGTGGATCTGGAAAAACGTATCTCTATAATTTGTTGATGAGTTCAATTTGAGATAAAGGTGAAATAGCACTTCCTTTTGCAACAACTGGAATTGCTGCACTACTGTTAGAAGGTGGCAGAACAGTACATAGTGGATTTAAGCTTCCAGTTCCAGTTTTAGAAACATCAGTGTTGGATATTAGAATGAAATCATTTCAAGCTAATAAGTTTAAAAAATCTAAATCAAAGATGAGGATATTATGATGTTGTGACATGCTCTGCAATGCATTGATCGTTTATTTTGTGAAGTCATGGGTAATGATTTGCCTTTTGGTGGAAAAGCCATGTTATTAGGTGGAGATTTCAGACATACATTACCTGTGGTTGTACTTGGAGATCGCACAGACATGTATAAAGTCAAATCCACTATGGAAAGAATTTACACACCTTCGATTAGAAAAAAATATGAGATCTGAAGGCCAAAATGAATTCAATGATTAGCTAATTCAAATCATGAAATTAATTGATGGCGCACAAAAAAATGTATTACAGTGCAGATTCTGTTCTAGCTGATGAATCTAATTTTACCAATTTATAAATTTATTTACTCCCTCTGGAATGCCACCACATGTTTTGCAACAAAAAAATAACATTGTCATGTTACTGAGAAATATGAACCCAAAAAAAGGACTTTGTAATGGAACCAGATTAATTGTTCAGGATTTAAGAGACCATTTCATACATAAATTGTGATATTCTTTTAGGTTGATACAGTCAACTCTAAAAAAATAGTAGAACACTTTTTGTGGTTATCATATTTGACGAATTATGTTGGGATGTAACCACTGTACTGTCCGTGGATAGCTTTTTCGTTAAATAGTGGTTTTCTAAAAAGAGCCCAAGAAACGTCAAAGTTAGTCCTTGAGATGTAACCATTGTTTTATTTTTTATTGAAATGGTGGTCCTCTAAAAAGAGCTCAAGAGATGTAAAAGTTAGATGTAACCACTGTTTTGTATGTGTTTTTTATTTATTTTATTTTCCTGTTTTCCTGTTTTTGTTAGAATTTACAACACTTCATAGTAGACAATATTTTTTGTTAATACTCACCCATCATCTAATAATTTGCAATGACTTTTGTTTTTTTAATGAAAACTTAAATTTCTTGTTGATTTTTGCATGTGGAAAATGCCACATAGAGTTGTCCATGGTCAAATACTGATTCTTCAAAAAATAGGCCAACAGAGTTAAACGTTTGTCCTTGGGATATATTAATGGTTATTGCAAATGGGAAATTGTCTCATTTGAAGTAAAAAAGACAAGCTTGTCTCACTTGGAGCCAAATCTATTTTTGGTATGAAAACTGCTTCACCTTTATGGATACCATTCAGAATTTCTGCATGTAAAAAATGGTAATTATCTTTTTCTAGTGACCACTTTTTTACCTTTTTTTCAGGTTTATTGTCTTTTAGCCTTAAAGAGTTAATTTTTCATATAAATGACCATATTAAACAATAGAAGGTGTTTTGAAAATATTATAGTTTGTAGTTTCATTGAATATACTTAGTACTTGCATTGTATGTAGTTAGAAGTTTTATTGTATGTATTACATGTATTTCAAGTTTATTTTTCCAGGTGTTCTGGGTTTTATTAATTCAAATTATCACTTGAATTGTGTTTTGTTATGTGTTTCGTTGTATGTATTTATGGTTTTTGACCTTTTACTGTATAATTACTGAGAGAGTATTGATCCAGGGAGTAATATGGGGTCAGGAAGGAATTTATTTTTTTACCCATTTGAGACAATTGGCTAAGTTTCACTTGGGGTTTTTCTGTTTGCCTTCCTCTGGTTCCAATATAAACATTTACATGTGTTAAATAACATGTAATGCTTTACAAACTTTACACATTCATATAATATTGATGTATAGGTTACAATAAAAACTGTTAAAATGTTATCAAACTATGGTTTCTAAGTTGTTTACTGCTTTAAAGTACAAGGGCAAATTTACCACTGTACTGTGTTAACCTATCATTTTTGACGGGCAAGTAGCTAGTTATATATATATATGTATTATATATATATATATATATATATATATATATATAGGGTTGTTGTGGTTCAGTCTTTCAGTTGCGTCCAACTCTCAGTGACTATGTTGGTGCAGCATACCAGGCAATTTGTGTCTACTTTAGCTCATCCATATAGTTTTCTTGGCAAAGATTCTGGAGTGGATTGCCATTTCTTTCTCCAGTGGACTGGGATTTATCTGACCTTTTTGCTATGAATTGCCAACTTGGGTGACCCTAGATTGTATAGCTTACAGCTTCAGTGAGCTACATAAGCCCCTTCACCATAACAAATATTGACAGTCGCATCTGACTCTCCGTGACTTCATGGACCCCAGCGCCAGGCCAATCTGAGCTCCATCAAGTTCATGTTCATTGCTTCAGTGACCTTATCTATCCATCTCCGCCTCTGTTGTCCCCTTCTTCTTGTGCCTTTAATCATTCCCAGCATCAGAGTCTTTTCCAGAGAATTCTGCCTGTAACGGATCTACTGGCACCCCGACCGGGTACCTCCATTGATAGACGCGTCCTAGTTTGCGCCGAGGCCTACAAGCACCGCACCAGACACCTCAACCACCACAGACTCCACAACCACCGTAGTTTAGCTGGAGCCGCGCCGTCTTCCTTCCACCCTGTATGAATCTCCAGCATCCAGGACCGTGTGGGGAAGACCTCTCCTCCAAGGAGGACACATCAGGAACAAGCGTTCAGTAGTTACAGCTCAAGGGAGTATGCAAAAGCATAGCAATCCCCAGTATGATAGAGCCATCCCCTCCAATAACGAGACGAGGCTACGTTTTGAAGGGTCAAGAAGAACTAGAACTTTAATGACAGGGGATCTCCTTTTATGCAATGGTGCCCTCTGAAGGGCTACACCCACATAATTATCACAGCCAATTAGATACATGGTTCAACCCCCGCGTCTCCTCCCCTCAGATAACAGGTATCACAATTAAAACAGACACAATTTTAACCACATTCTGGATGTACCCCAAAAACAGGGGGTACACCTTTAAGTCCAGCACCGTTCAATAGCTCTCACCCAGGGGAACAACATATTAAAAAATGGCATGAATCAGACCAGGGGTTCAAAAGTTAGTAAAAGTATCTTACTGGCAGCATGGCAATCCACATCCCCCATAGTTGGCCACACAATACACATAGAGGGACAATAGGTGTGGTCACCCCTCCCCGAGGCTCTCTGGCAACTTTGATATAATCAGACATTGATTAAATCAGCCTTCTTTGTTCTTATCTGAGAATGAAAACACTTTATACAATCGACTCCCTTATCTCTGGAGTCTCTGTAATAGGATTATCTATTAGCCTAGGTCTGCAAAAGTCTGGGCTAATATTCTGCAGAGCATAAACCAACATACATATAATATAACAGTAGGATCATATTTTAACCAAGAATTAAAAAACCATAAAACAGGGTAAAACAGTGATGGGTTCCGTTACAGCTGGGGTCTGAGCGCACAACACTACCGAATAGCGCTCAGATCCTCTTCACACAGTTCAATTGCCATGGAGCTAAAGTCTTTCCCATAGTCTTTCATTATATGAATGGGCTCCATGGCATAGCTATCTGTGGTATCATGGTTCACACAGGGCAAGTACCGAATGACCCCCCTGTATGTAAAGGGCCAGAATGAGTGACATACACTCTGGTATGGCCGAATACTGTGTTTGAAGGGCAATATGTACCAGGGCCATAGTCGCAGGGCAGGAGGCTGGCAAACAGTCCTCTCCAAGACAAAGTGGCGAAGGGCACTTCGTCACACTGCCATCTTATGATATACACAACGAAGAAATCAGAGGTGCTCAATCTGAGCGCGAACAAAACCCTAGGTAGGTTTGTTCTCTAGGTCTGGTTACCTACTCGGAGAGCAACCTCTTTTAGCTCACTTGTGCCCTTTACAGGGATAAATATCCTGTAGTATATCAGTCTGGTCTCACTCAGATGTGGACTTCTTGCTCACTGTGCCTTTGGGAGTACAGCTGCACCTCACTGACGAGGCCCACAGAGGCCAAAATGCATCTGTCATTTGCTGTTTCTCCTGTTCAGGGTAGAATTGCCTGGTATTTTGGTGCCAGGGTCACTCTTTTGAGTGAGACCACACTGATCTACTACAGGATATTTCTGCCTGTGAAGGGCACAAGTGAGCTAAAATAGGTTTCTGGCTGAGTAGGTAACCAGACCTAGAGAACAAACCTACTTAGCTATTTTCGTTCTCAGATTGAGCACCTCTGATTTCTTTGTTGTCTCATGATATGGCCCAAAATGTTGAGCTTCAGCCTCATGATCATACTTTTTAGTGAACAGTACATCTTCATTTCATGAAGTATTGATTTATTGGATCTTCTTGCAAGGATCTATGAGTACTTTTTGCCAACACTACAATTCAAAACGCGTCAATTCTACAATGCTCAGACTTTTTTTATGGTCCAGCTCTCACATCCATATGTTACTACTGGGAATGCCATAGTTCTAACTATGTGGACCTTTGTTAATAGTGTAATTTCTTTACTTTTTACTAGCTTGTCCAAGCTTGACATAGCTTTCCTCCCCAGCAGCAAACATCTTTTAATTTAATTTGACCCAGGAAAATTAAATCTGTAACTGCCAACATTGCTTCCCTATCTATTTGCCAGGAACTGAGATTGCCATTTGCCATGATCTTCATCTTTTTAACGTTGAGCAGTAGGCCAGCTTTTGCACTTTCTTCCTTTACTGTCATCAATAAGTCCTTTAATTTCTCCTCACTCTCAGCCATCAAAGTAGTATCATCTGCATATCTGAGGTTGTTGATATTTCTTCCAGCAATATTGATTCCAGCTTTGGTTTTATCCAGCCCAGCCTTAAGCTTGACGTACTCTGCATATCAGTTGAATAAATAAGGTGACAATATACTGTCTTGTCACACTCCTTTTCCGATCTTGAACCATTCTGTTGTCCCATGTTCGATTCTGGCAGTGGCTTCTTGGTCCACATACATGTTCTTCAGGATGAGGATGAAATGATCTGATATTCCCATCTCTTTCAGAACTTTCACCATTTTGTTGTGATCCACACAGTCAAAGACTTTAGGATAGTCTATGAAGCAGAAGTAAATGCTTTCCTGGAACTCTCTTGCCTAATATCCATTGGACATGTAATAAAATGATGAGCTTTCGAGAGATAAACCTGTCTTCATCAAGTCAAAAAGCAATGCTGTTGAAAATATGCAGAGAAGTAAAAAATTAGACAGAAAAAAAAACATGGAAACAAATTAATTAAGCAGAGATTAGAGAGGCATAGAGCAGCATTGTTAATAATGTACTGATCAGTATTTGAGTCTGTAGATCAGCTTTTAGATAAGAACACAGCAAAACCATAATTTAGAGCTCATAGAGATATTGGACTTTTCTATCACTGACTCAGAAATAGAAATGTCTATTAAGCAAACACCTTTAGGCATTGTCCTGGGCCAGAACATACACCTTCAGTTCCACCTCCAACTGTAGTGTTTCCTAGTCTTCCATGAGCACTTGTTAAATTGGTAACACCTGATTATCCCACTGCAAATCTAAGAAAGTAGAAGTGACCAGGTTTATGATAATTGGTATCTAAACTTGTAACTGTATGTACAAATAGCCTGGAAAATTACTGAACACTTTTAATGTTGATTTTTGAAGAGTTGGTTGACTTTGCAAAATTAAAAGCATTCCCATTATTTAAAAAAAAAAAAAAAAATAGCATTGACATAACCTCTTAAATTCCTTTTCACTTATGAAAAATATATTCTATTAAAGTTAGATCAGAGCTTGTAAATGTATGCATATAAAGGTCTGCTCGGCACATCCACAAGTTTCTGGTACTTATTGATACTTTACCAAATGTTCTACTTTCAATATTGGTAAAAGGGACAGGCTTTCAGAATATGAACATTTGAGATGATAAAATGTTTATTTTTAAAGATGACTAAAGAGATTTCTGGAACTGTCTTGAGAGACCAGTTATTGATTTAATCTTACCCTTCAAATGAGCTTAATCAGATGTCTGCCTGTAGGAAAGCTTCAGAAAAGCTAAACTATCATCATTAATTCAATGATTTTATATGTTTCAAATTAACAATATGGTTCAACATGTGAAAATTGACTTGCTTACTCTAGTCTAAACAACAACAGTAGAATAACCCTTATCAATGAACAAGGCAAAGGACCACATAACTTGCCTTGAGGTGGGACTTGTTGTTGATTGCACAAAGCAAACTTGATACAGTGAAAGAAAAGCTACAGCATCACAGCTTGTTGTCATCTTCCAGGAAAAGTAAAATAAATAATATTATGTAATTTGGAACACTAAATCAGTTGATATTTCATCTGTTTCATAATTATTATGCATAATAATAATTACTTTCCCATAGATTCACTAAACTTTGAATATTGCTGTGTCTATTTACTATGAGTAAAATTGTCATTACAACCCTTCACTGTCCTTCTCTTGACTTTATACCCATCTCAGAAATATAACTCGAAATGTTTTGATGGCAAAGATTAGATTAAACAAAACTTCATATATCTAAGTATCTATATTACTGATATGCCTCTGATTATTTTGTCAGGTATTTTCTAATCCACATATGTACTTTTCCCATGCCCTTTGAAAAAGTTAATTCTTTCTGCTTTCATATTGTAGTAAGACAATATTTATTATTGAAAGTGAAGATCATTTACAAGCAGTGTATATGGTATTGTACCTTGGGGTACTATAGTTACAAATTAGTCTATACTAAATATGTTGATTTTATTACCAGTCTGCTTAAAACAGCTCTCCACGTAGCGATAAATATTTCAGCTAGGTACATTTTCCTTTGCTTGTTCAGCTACTTCCTTTGTTGCTGAGTGTTAAAATCGATGTATATTACATATATACTGCATATCTTGAATAAAACACATTCTCCCAAAGTCAGCAATGAAGTTGGTCTGTTCTAAATGTTAATATATAAGATTCCTAACAAGCCAATTACACTAAATTCTGCATGCTATTTATTTGGGTAATCCTTGAAGATATAAAATATTTTATTAAATGTTTTTAAACCTTATATCCACTTCGTTTTATATCTGCACTGCATTTGAATTTCATGATTATTACCACAATAAATCAAATTTTACTCAATATAAATATTAACAAACTGTGTGGTATATAATTTACTAATTTGGTTAAGAGTTTGATGCTCTGCTATTACCTATTTATGTACCCATCAATGGGAAAAATGTGCGAGTCATTTTGAAAATACATTTTTTATTATTAAAATATTCTTTTTTTTTATAATTAACTTTTTTATTGAAAGAATAAACAAATAGAACATCGTAAGTTCAGCAAATCATATAACAAATCTCTCAAGTATCAACAAGATATATCAAAAAGTTTCTTTCAAAGTTTTTCTTTTTTGGTTAGAATAACACATGAACATGTAAAACATATATATAAAGTCACACAAGGTCTTGAACATATATACATTCCTCAAAGCAGACATGTGTCTAGGAGGTACAGTAAGGTGAAACCATAGATCAAACATCAGGTCAACCCATAAAAGTAGTTCACACGAACCTTATTGTGGACCTCGTAGAGTCCATAAGTCCCAGCAGGAGGCCCATCGACGGTATCTTTCATCAATTTCAGCTGAAAGTGAGCTCATAGCCCGAATGAACCTGATTTTGTGAAGTACTTCAATGTGAGTAGGGGAGGTAAGTTTCCAGTGTTTAGCTATGATGCATCTCGTGGCCAAAAATATCTGTGTTGTTAAACATTGTTCTGATTTGAATAGCCCCGCAATTGGAAGGCCTAGCAAAGCTTCCTCAGGCTTTTGTGTTACTGTTGTCCCCAAAAGTGTTTCTAATAGGTCGTATGTTGCTGTCCATATGGGTCTTATTTTCGGACACTCCCACAGCATGTGAATCAGTGTACCAGTGTCTGTGCAGCCCCTAAAACATGTGTCAGGGTGTGTTTTGTTCAGAAGATGGAGTCTTGCTGGTGTAAGGTACCACCTCATTATTGTCTTAAAAGAGTTTTCTTTTAGTGTCACGTTTAGTGAAGAGGTATTGGCTTGTTTTAGGATCTTATTCCATTGGCTGTCGTCTAGAGTTACCTGCAAGTCAGCCTCCCATGCAGTTTGGTAATGTGGTTTAACCCTGTTGGTGAGAGACACCATCTGATTGTAAATTATGGCTATATTGGCCTTACCTCCGGGATTGTTGATACAGCATTTCTCAAAGGGAGATTTGGTGTGATATTTGTTGATTTTCGTAGAGTGTGTTAGTGTCTCATTAATTGCCATCAGATTAAGCCACTCTCTATGTGGCACCTGAATTATGTCAGTGATAATTGACGATGTGTTGCTTTGTGAGGTCACCCAGGTATCTGCCACAATTGTTATTTTGTTCTTTATCCACCATTTCATCTGGGTAAATTTATTGAGGTGCTGACCTTTGTGTGATTGCCATAGTGGAATCAAGCCAGAACCCACGCTCAGGAGGTCCACCCTTCTGTTCAGGTCTTTCCATAATTTCAAAGAGTGGCTAATACAAATTGGTAACTCTCCTGTTCGTAGGTCCCGACCTAAGCTAAGCCATAAACCCTGCGATAGTACCCAATGCTTGTCTTCTAGAAGTTGCCTCTCTATGTCTGCCCACACCGGTATGGCCTCTTTTTTAAACCAGGTCGTGGTTTGAGCTAATCTAGTGGCCTTATAATACTTGATTAGATCAGGGAAGGCTAGCCCCCCTTTCTGTTTAGGCGCACACATTGTGGTTCTATTAATTCTTGGTTTCTTGTTATTCCATGCGAACTTAAAAAGTGTTTTTTATTATTAAAATATTCTAAGCAAATTTACAGCACAATTTTCAACAGTATGAAAAGACCATACCAAAGTTTACAAAACAATAATAAATGTAAAGTTAAAGTATTCCCTACAATACTGCAAACAAAATAATAGTGTAATCCACTAAGGATTATTTTATAAATATGAATATATTTGTATTATTGCCAGAGGATTAATAAATATAAAATTATATATAGAACAAGAACGGGGGAGGGGCATTTCTTTCCTCAATAATTATGGATCTGGCACTTTCTTTAATCTCAACTAAGTCTTTGATATCAATTCCTTCCACCAACTGTACGTTACAGAAAGCCAACACAGGAAAAAAGGAAGAGCATCCAAAGGATAGTCATGTGAAACTATTATTATTAGTAGAAATATTTCATAGCCTAATCAACCTCCAAGCAGTATTTAGTCTTTAAAGATACATTTTGAATTTTATCACATTAGCCCTTTTTATCAAATATTCATTAACAGTCATTGCATTTATAATTTATCATGGTTACAAGCACATTATTGGTTTATACATCAGATTAAACTAAATCTCTTTGTACATACACATTTCATAGCTATCATCAAAAGGCTACATAAATATCCTACTATCAAGACTCTCAGAGTGTTCATGTTTCGTGTTATGCTATATATTAATCTTGTGAGTACAATTTTGTTAATATGTCATAGCAAATCAGTTTTGATGTAAACATACTTCACTATGTCTACCTTTATTTGTTCTGTTTGTTATCTACAATACTACTAAAATCTGTTATCTACAATACTACTAAATCTCAATCCCATTTAACAAAAGCAATTATACATTTAAGGTAAACAGATCTTAATAAAAAAAAAAAAAACACCCTCTCTCACATATTCATTGCCCATACAACTGTATACCCAAAAGTAAGTGTGAGAATAAGTCACAGGCTGCATGAAAGAATTCATATCAGTACAGTTCATCAATATGCATTCAGAGTATTCTTCTTCATATATGTCCCTTGTTATTGTTATTGGATGAACATTGGAGAATGGAACATAACTTTTATTAGTAACAAAATTGAAATATGAATATTTATTATTGCATTGTGTCTAAATTATAATCTTCATGAAATAGGACAGGCTTAAGAAGTTCTGATGTTGTAATAAAAATATTATCAGTGAAATAGGTGAGGGCAGATCATTACTTAACACCTATATCAACACCCACTTAACACAAATATCTGTAATCAATCACAATGAGGGAACACTCATATTACTACAACATTGTAGATTAAAGCATGTGACAACGTGACCATTAAACAGAAAAATATATATGCCTTGTATAATAGGCTGCAACTGTGAGTAATTTAAATACACTGTGTTATAGAATTGCTCTCACTGCTAACATTTTACATTATATTTATCATTGAGTAAGACCTATCTATATAAGTCGAAACGCGTTTGCTACCTGCCAAGGATTTCTGCCAAGACTCCACCAGTGCCTCATATGGAGACCTTCTCCTAGTTAGCACATTATATATTTTTTCAGTGGTTATACCACAGCAAGGGTTGGTTTTGTACCAGCTATTTTTCACGGCTTATTATCATCGAGTTGGAATACAGCTAAATTTTGAGGATTCAAAATGTGAGTGTAATACTTACTGCAACCTGCATTGCTCATGTATGTCTAAAACATTTATTGGAAGATACTATACTATCAAGATCTTGTTTGCACTTTTTTGTCCCCCACACCTTCTTATTGTATAAATATTAGTTAAATGTCTCTGCCCTTTCTGGATCGGTACCTTGTCATGGTGAAGGTGCTTGTGTACTTTAATGAAGCTATGAGCTATACCATGTAAGGTCACTCAAGATGGGCACATCGTGGCAGAGAGATCAGACAAATCGCAGTCCACTAGAGAAGGAACCTTCAACCCCCTCCACTAACTTTGCTAAGGTAACTTTATGGGCAAGCACAACCAGAAACATAATGATATGGCACCGGAAGATGAGCCCCTTGGTTCAGAAGGTGCCTACCACATTACTGAGGAAGAGCAGAGGGCAAGTACGAATATTACCAGATTTAATGAAGTGGTTGGGCCAAAGCCGAAAAGAAACCCAGCTACAGATGTGTCTGGAAGGGAAGGAAAATCAGCTAGTACAAATAACAATTTCGCATAGGAACCTGAAATGTTAGAACGATGAACCAAAGCAAACTGGGAGTGGTCACAAATGAGATGACAAGGTTAAGCATTTATATACTGGGAATTAGTGAACTCAAATGGACTGGAATGGGACATCTCACATCAGACAACCACCAGATCTTCTACTGTTGTCTGAAGACATGGATATGCCCTCATAGTCAAACAAAGTGTGGCCAAAGCAGTGATTACAATTTGAATTCAAGGCAAGCAATGTAACATCACAGTGATCCATGACTATGCTGCAACCATGGAATCTAAAGAGGCTGAAGTTGTTGAGTTTGATGAAGATATTCAACACACCATAGATATAACACCAAGAAAAGATGTTACTCTCATCATAGGAGATCGGAATGCTAAAGTAGAGAACAAAAGACACCTTGGAGTACAAAATGAAGCAGGCCAGAGATTACTAGAATTCTGTCAAGATAATTCTCTTGTCATAGCAATCGCTCTCTTCCAACAGCCTCCGAGACAGTTCATGGACATAACCAGATACACAATATAGAAATCAGACCTGGAGCAGACTATGGCTCAGACCATGAGCTTCTTATTGCAAATTTCAGAATTACATTGAAGAAAAGAGGGAAAATCTTCAGACCAAACAGATACAAAATAAATAATATCCCATGTGAATATGCAGTGGAAGTAAATAATAGATTTAAGGGACTAGACATGGAAGATAGAATGCCTGAAGAACTCTGGACCGAAGTTTGCAAATCCTTATCCAGGGAACAGCAACAAAGAATATTCCCAAAGGAAAGGAAACTAAGAAGGCAAACTGGCTGTCTGATGAGGCTTTGGAAGTAGCCCAGGAAAGAAGGAAGGCAAAAGGAAGTGTAGATGGAAAAAGAATGCAGAATTCAGGAGGACAGCATGAAAAGACAAGGAGACTTTCTACAATGAGCGTTGTAAAGAGATGGAAGAAGATAACAGAATGGGTAAGTCAAGAGATATTTTCAAGAAAATTGCGGATCTGAAAGGCACCCTACATGCCAAAGTGGGCGTTATATAATACAAAAATGGTAGGGATGATATACTCTGATGACTGAAAGTGTGGAGAAAGTAAAGGACCTATTGATGAAGGTAAAAGAAGAGAGTGCAAAAGCTGGCCTGCTGCTCAACATTAAAAAGACGAATATCACGGCAGTGGCAGTCTCGGTTCCTAGCAAATAGATGGGGAAGAAGTGGAGGCAGTGACAGATTTTATTTTCCTGGGATCCAAGATCTCTTCAGATGGTGATTGTCATGGCAGATGGCAATCTCAGTTCCTAGCAAAAAGATGGGTAAGAAGTGGAGGCAGTGACCACATTTTTTTCCTGGGATCTCTTCAGATGGTGACTGTAGCCATGAAATTACATTTGACACCTTTGATTGTGGTGTTGGCAAAGACTTCTTAGAGTACCTTGGACTGCAGGAAGATCCAATAAATCAGTACTTCATGAAATCAAGACAAACTGTTCATTGGAAGGTATCATCATGAGGCTTAAACTCAAATAGTTTGGTCATATCTTGAGACCACAGGATTTCCTAGAGAAGCCTCTAATGTTGGGAAAGATTGAAGGCACAAAGAAGAAGGGGACAACAGAGGCGGAGATGGATAGATGAGGTTACTGAAGCAATGGACTTGATGGACTTCAGAGGCGCAGTGACTGACTGAAATGTATCTGGCGTGCTGTGTTCCAGAGTTTTATGGAGAGTCAGATACGACTGAATGACTAAACAACAGTATGTCTCTGATTGTTACCCAAATGTAAATTAATAAATTTTCTGAGTGTTAAATATCAGAATACTGTAATAAGTTTTATGACCTTTCCCCCTTTCTACAAGACCTGTATCACTTTAATCAAGTTTGCTATATTTCTTCCATATCTTCCATTTAATAAAGGACTTTGCAGATAATCCTAATTTATATATATATATATATATATATATATCTTTATCTAATTGATAGTTTCTTTTTACAACAAATTTTACTTTGCTACAACTTGGAACCAAAGGCTTGCTTCCACTTATGTGCTATGAACAGTTTAGCTGAGCACATTATCTGCAGAAATCAATATTTTCATTTCTATAGATAAGTTTTTAGAGAAGATAGGTAATAATGCAACTTGAGTTTTTTTTTAACCATGCAAATAAATTACACTCACATGAGGTATACAAGCAATCATGGATTTATCATGAGGGTCAGATAGTTACCCCAACTACAGGCTGTTCACTTGAAACCACAGAAATGTCTTCGACAAAATGATGGCAAGGTATCACTGCTGGTATTGGCGAATTAGCTGCAGGGACCAACTATATTACAATTTATGTACAAGCAATATGATCCCTGTATAACAGCAATAAGTGTAATGATATTAAGTCATGATGAAATTGTACAGTGCATACCAGATGTTTTATTGGTTCCTATGTGATTCAGCCCTTGGTATTATGATGATTACAATCACAAAACAAAAACTATAAACTGTAATGCAGCAATAAACAAACAAAAAGAACAAATTTGTTGTCAAAAAGCTACAAAAACAATATTCAGTTATTGTAGTTATATTTATGAACACAATCAAATTAACTATGTTAACATTTACTGAATATAAATTAATGCATATTATTCAAGCTGAAAATAGTTTTGATTCATCAACAACATTACAAGTTTAAAATAAAAAAAAATATTTGTTAATTTGATATTATTTTGCCTTTCACTTTGTTCAACATTCAGATTTCAAAAATCGGTACCCTTTATATGGAATTATGCAAAATAAATAGAGCATACTCCATGAGCTCAACAACCTAATGTTCAATTATTCTATCAAATACATTGACTGTATAGAAAAATATGCATTACTCATCTGTAATTAACGTGGCTGCAATCGTTTGCTTGAGCTTCAAGGAAATCCCACCATATTAATTAAGACAATTAGAATAGAGCATATGAAAGTTCCAGACATTTTGGTCCTTTCCCTCTTCGTCTGCGCACAACTCAAGTGCGCGGCACAGTCTATTCAGAACATGCGTGGTGCGCACTTGTGCCATCTAGTGCTTAAAAAAGGAGACTGTGCTGGTGTGGGAACATACGCCATCTATTGGCTAAAATGTGCTAATGTTTATTATTTTAAATGTAACTATGTATGCAATGTTATTTTATATGTAATGTAATTTGTTTATGATGTGTGTTTAATAAAAGACGTGTTTATTTAATGTTATTTTATATGTAATGTTATTTTATTGGGATGTGTGTTTTAATAAAAGCTGTGTTTATTTGTGTGTTTTGTGTGTTACTTTTTTACATTTTGGCTTAAGGGTTATGGTTAGGGTTAGGGTTTAGGGTCACGGTTTATGTTGGTTTAAGGATTATGGTTAGGGTAAGGGGTTAGGGTTTAGGGTCACGGTTTATGTTGGTTTAAAGATTATGGTTAGGGTCAGGGTTTAGGGTTAGGATCAGGGTTACGTTTAGGTTTAGGGTTAGGTTTATGGTTAGGTTTAGGGTCACAGTTTACTGTCAGGGTTAGGGATCGGGTTATGATCAGGTTTAGGTTTAGGATCAGGGTTAGGTTGAGGGTCACGTTTAGGATCACAGTTACATTTAAGGTAAAGGGTTAGGATCAGGTTTAGGGTTTATGGTTAGGAACAGGGTCAAGAATAGGGTTAGGTTTAGGGTTAGGTTTAGGGTTCTGATCACCTAACCGAACGGGGTCCCTGGGGGGGGTGGGTAGGAGATCAGAATGGGGACCTGGGGGGCAGAATAGGGGACCTGGAGGGGGGGTAGTAGATCAGTATGAGGTACCTGAGGGAGCCCCCCAGGTTCCCCATTTTGATCTCCTACCTCCCCCCCCAAGTCCCCCATTTGGGTAGGAGATCAGAATGAGGGACCTGGGGGGGCAGAATGGGGGATCTGGGGGGTGGATGGGAGGTAGGAGATCACCTACCCCCCCGATGCCCCATTCGGGTAGGGCATCAGTGCTGGTGATCTCATGTGCATACACAAAAGAATAGATCCAGGGTTAGGCATGGGTTTAGGTTTAGGTTACACATGGGATTAGGCTGTTATTTTAATAAAAAATGAATGAGACAGACTTTTAGTGATTCAAAAAAACTTTAATTTTTCTGGAACATAAATTGTGAACTTAACAACAAAAACAGTTATACTCTTGGTGGTGGTGAGAAATCCACAATGTCTTTTAAAATTTGATCAAAGGGGTCTTGCTCCTTGGCTAGTCTCTGCCTCCGCATAAACTCCCAAAGATATGAATCTAGCATTGATCTGTGTGTCCCCCAAAATTTTTGTTTTTTTGCCTTTGCCTTACCCCACATGGATTCGATTGTTTGGGTGTGCGCACCGGTTTCCTGATTTACAACATTTATAGAATGGTTCACTGTGAGGTGAGTGTAATCCTCTCGTGAGAGCCATTCTTTAGATACAATAGTTGTACCAGGTTTAATGTACTGTTTTATAAACGGTATCAGGGTGTTGGCCGTTCTGTCAATGAGGAACGCCTCACGGGTTTCTCTACATATGCCGCTGAATACCCACTGTTCAAGGAGGAGTCGCCCTGCATTGTTTTTCCTTTTTGAGAATGGACTCTCATCAATTTCAACAGTGGTTTGTGGTCCACCAATTGATACTAGACTTTTTAAGAGTGATGCAGCACATATTTCTCGCATGTAATTATTCCAGTCCACTGTGGTGCTCTTTCCCATGTGGAGTTCATGTACACAGTATGCTATTGTGGTGTATTCTCTGCTCCATGAATAGATAAACAAAAGCACAGTTTGGAAACGTAGTTTCGATGTTGCGAACCAGGTATTGGTGCGCATTGGAATTGAAATTCTGCAAAAATTTTTATGACATCTTTATACTTGGATTGTTAGTTTGTTTTGGTGTATTGGCGCATGTCATAGTTCGCTGGGCAAGTACGCTGTGCGGGTATTATTCCTTTTTGCTGAATAAAAATAACCGCAACTTCATTGCTTTTAATGCAGTGCGTTAGTTGAAATATATTCATGTTTGGTTACGTGGTGTTGTGGATTTTATAATACTATTATAGTATTATTGTAGTTTTATTATTGTTTAGTTTTAAAAATACTTTTGGGTAATACATTTTAATTATATGTGTGTTTTTGATTTGATTGGATAAACTCTTTTCAGTTCCTTCTGCTCTGCTCCAGCTTCTGTCAGATTTCTGTCAGAGAGCAGAAGCAGGTGCGTGAGCGTACTCGAACTTGAGTGCATGCACGTTCTAGAGCCGGCGGGCGAGTGCACAGTAGCGCAGGAGACCATTAAACGCGCTGCTGTGCACTTGGAGCAGAAAATGCGCAGGTAAACGGGGATAGATCCAAAAAATTTTTACTCGTCACATTAATGCATTTGTAAGTGCATGCAAAGGCCATAAACTATAAACAAATGAGTAGCCGTTATTGCTGCAAGTGCAACAGGAAATGAGATTAAAAATAAATAAAATGAATGTTTCAGGGTTTATGACCCCATTGCCTATGCCCCACTAACCCCTAATTTTAGCAGTCTGTGTGTCTCCTAGGACACTTCTACGCCCAAGGGGCAGCCGGCCTCCGTTACTCACATGCGTTGTGTTCTTGGATGGGGGCCCCATTAATGCCTTATTAGCCCTCACCAACTCTAACACAATAATACATAAGCTACTATTGCCCCATGGTGGTCCCTATCCCTTACGAAGGTCCCCTTTGCCTACTAACCTAATACCATAGGTGTCCCGTGTACCCCCATGGAATCCAAACCATTACCATAGGGGTGCTTATGGACCTCCATGGACTTTATCCCTCCATCCTAAAATAATTGCAAAAAGAGAAAAAGCATAACCAAGAAAAGAGAAAATAAAAAATAATTATTGAAAATGAAAAAATATTTACATTTAAAATAATTTTAAAAAATACAAATAAAACAAAAAAGAATGACAAAAAATAGAAAAGACTATACCTGTGGAAAAAAAGGATTATGTCATGATCCTCACTCTTCAGCCCTGCATATGTGGGCCTATCTAGTCTTGAATGAACCCAAAAATCTGCAAATTCTGGCCATCCTGGAAACAGGCTTCATCTGGCTTTATTGAAGACCCTTGGCTCCTAGTTTTCCCCTGTGGAAACCAACATCAGGGGGGGAAATAAACTGCACCACTGCTCTATTAAAAAAATAACTAATCTAGAGGAGCTCAGACGAGCTCCCATCTGGATTAAAACGTTTTAGGCACCAGGTTATAGGGTTTTCTAGAATTCTGATTGGCTGAAATATGTGTTAATCATATAATAGAAAATCAAAATCGCATATTTGAATTCTCAAATTCTGATTGGTTCCTGAGTAACCAATCAGAGCAGGTAATTCCCCATTTCTGCTAGGTTAAATGCTTATCCAAATAGAATGCAGGGAATAAAGTCATGAGGCAGACTTACAGCAGTTTCTGTGGGACCCCTGTAATCAAGCCCTCTATTTGTATGGGATTACAATATATTTTTAATCATTACAGTAAACAGAGAGGATGGTACTGTGTCAACCAGTTCTAATAAAAATATAAAATAACAAAAGTGGTATAAAGAGCATACCTTTAATGGCTAACTGATGTGAAAAAGAAACACAGCTTTCGGAGCACTATGATACTTTCATCAAATTTAGACATTTGTGAACCAAAACCTGATGAAGGCACCATAGTGCTCTGAAAGCTCACTTTATTTTTCTCATCAGTTACCCAGCCATATATCTCTATTTAAAACTTGCTCTGTTAGTGCATGATCGCAAATTTATAATAGTAACTTTCGTGTCCCATTAAGGAGCCATTGTAAAACAAAACAGTCTATCGTGCATTTAAAATAATATGATTTATACATAAGAAAAGTCCCCCCATGGAAAATAAACTATATAAACTGAAGAAAATGAATACTAACACACATTATTGAATGCATGACAGCTTTCATGCAAAGCAGAATTTGTATCCCCAGCTGCTCAGATGCTTTTGATCTGGCTTCAAATTCCTGATAGCGGGTCTGAATAGGATGCCTCAAATTCTTTAGCTCAGTTAATTCATCTATATAAATTTGTTTATAAATTAGGGGCCCTATTAAATTTGAAGCCCACATGGTACAGCTGTAAAGAATGCAGGCTTAAAAATGTGCCCGCAACATACGTGGCCAACATTTAAATCCGTAAACCATGCTTCCACACGTTCCATTTGTGGCAGTGAACTTGATTACGGGTTTAGATGGAGCCAATAGTAAAAGAGATTGTCATCTTTAGGTCACTACAAACATGGAGGTTAGATTTCAATCACTTACGGGTTTGACGTACGAGATGCGATCGGGCCCGCAATATAAAATAAGAAATAAATATGATATTCTAGTTCATGCGAGTTCTATTATATGTATTAGCACATCGATTGCCGGGATCGATATAACACAGAAATAAAACATAAAATAAATTATTTTTTATTGCCGATTTGAGGGCTTGATTTCTCTTTAATTTAAAATACAGTATTGTGTTTATATTTGCTTTTACAGTGCTACAGACAGGACTTTAATCCCCTTGCAGGTCCTCTCTAGAAAACGTAGGATTTTTGGCTCCATTTGCTGTTTACGTGTTTGAACGTCAGTGCGTCTTTGGGGAAATGTTGCAATTTAATAGCGATTTGTGAATGTAATATTTACAGGCTTGACAGATCAAAGGCATAGCTGGGACGGAGTTCAGAGTTTGATAGCCTGTAGGGTTTTTCCACCTGTAATCCGCAGATCGTTTGCGGGTAGCTAAAAGGGGCTAATTTAATAGCAGTATCTTTTGCGGGCTACTTTATGGGCTACGATTCCTAAAATCATAGCAATTTAATAGGGTTATTGGTTTTAAAAATGTTTTATTTGATCTGTGTTTAACTTACTAGTGTAACAAGAGGAAGGGTTACCAAGAACTTATGGAGGAGACCCTTTTAATTATATATTCTTATCCGATCCCCATTAAAATCAAGGGAAACAATAGCACAACATATTGTAATTCCGGCATCCATGAGTCACACTGCCCCTCCTTAACTTATCAGAACAGAAGAGGAGGAAACAATAACAAAATCACTAAATTTAAAGGACCACTGTAATGCTCTGAGAACATGAGCTGAATGTTTTATTTAGGCATTGATTATTTATAAAGTTTATATTCAATGATAGACGCGTTACATTTTTAAAATAACTTTTTTAAATTTCAGACTTAGGTGCTGCTGTCACCCACTTAAGTCAATGGGCGAAGCAATTGCAGTCAGGGCTAACTTTTCAGGCCAAAAGTGTTTGGTGTATCAAAAGTGTATTAAAGTGGTCTAGACTTGCGGGATATGTTCTCTGTTGAAGGAATTTCCCTTAGCAGCAAGATATTTCTGTGAGGGCAGACTATTACATTTTGTTTATCTTATTGGGCACTATTCTATTGGCCAAATCGTAAATTTATAGAAACTTTAAAAACACTCTAAAAGATTCCCACGCATTCTATTAGCGACTCACATTCTGATTACAAGTTCCCTGCCCACAATCACTACGGGCCAGCCAAAGATTCAAATTTACATTTTTTTTAAGCAGCTCGAACATTATGAACACTAAATAGTTAAAAATCAATATTCTAATAGATCCATAGATCTAGCTTGCAAATTAAGTCTGACCCGTGACTAATATTGCTATTATAAATCAATAAATAGGAATATTATTAACGATTAATGCATATTTAAAACTAAAGTACTGAATAGGACTCACAAGGGCTTTTTGAAACACTTATTATAGCTGTAGCAGCAATTAAACATACAATACTGTACTTAAAAAGCATGGGAAGGCATGGGAAGATACACAAATATGCAATTACAAAATATTATTTTTAACTGTGATTTCTGACTAATATTGATCCCGGGAATCAAGGGGTTAATACATATCATGAAACCCACATGAACTAGAACAGATGATCTAATGCATTTTATAGAGTGCTTGATTGTGAACCCAACTGGCATATATTACTTATTAGCACTAATTAATTTGTAGCCTGGGATTGCACATTACATGTAGCTTCCATATTGTACTGACATCATGATGATGGACTCATTTACTATTGGCTGTGTATAAGAAGTAAATTATGGGATTGTTTAATTATTGCCAGATTATATGATCACACCCCCTGAGATCCTACTTAAAAAGGCAAGGTTTACGTGTGAAGGCTAAAAGACTTAACTTGTGGGCTTGAGTCAATAGAATACATCTAAACATTTAGAGAAAAAAAACACCTGCAGCCAAATTTACGGTTAGTCACTTATGGGCTTCTAATAGAATAGGGCCCATTGTTTTTAAATCCCATTAGCCCTGTCTCTAAAATTAAGTCCCCCTTGATGGTCTTATCTGGGTGGAGACAATTAGTTGAACTGGAGGCTAAAACTCTATTCTTTGAAAGTAAATTTAATATCAAATATTGCTATTTTAAATCAATAAATAGGAATATTGTTAGCAATGAATGCATATTTAAAAATACAAGCCCTTCTTGTCAGGGTATAAGAGCAGTCCTTTAATGTAAAGTTTCTACACTATAGATATATAAAATTATTTTGTAATGTAAAGATATGATTTTTTAAATGCATGTTAGAAATTGTTAGAATTCAGTGGTCCTTTATGCATTTTGATAATAGAAAGATATCCAGGAAATAGAAATATATTTTTGTTTTTGGAAGGATAAACATATTTAAAAAGTGTGTGGGAGATACAGAAGGTTTTCAAAAAAAGCAAAGACATGGGGCCATATTCAATTGAAGTTTCTGGTGATCCGGAAGCCCATAAGTGAGGTCGCAAGTTAATTTGCTATTCAATTGACGTCTTTTTGCGGGCTCCAAACAGGTTATGAGTTACGGCCTTGAAAATATTGCCATGGTTAAACCCGTAACTTACAACCTCCAGAAGCCTTTGACCTTTCACTTTCACAAGGCTAAAACTGCAAATCACTATTCAATGGCTCAATTTCCCCAAGCCCACAAATGTAGGAGAAAATCCTACGAGTGCTAGAGAAGACCCTCAAGGGGGTTAAACACCTATTCGTAGCTCTGTAAATGCAAATAAAAAATCAATACTGCACTGTAAATAACAGGGAAAGCGATGATAGACATTAGAATTAATTGCACAACAGTCTTAAGCTCGCAAATTGGCAGGAAATGTAATTATTTTTATGTTTCAGAGGCATTAATTTTCATTATTCTTTATTTTGAGGGTTTGCGAGTCTGATCGCATATCGGACCCCCAAACCTAATTGATTGACATGTAACCTCCATGTTTTACTTCCATAATAATGACAGTCTCAATTTCTATTGGCTGATTTAAATTGGGCGGTTACGGGCTTGCTTCATTGATCATGTTCCCGCCCTGAACTGCAACGAACCAGTGCATGGTTTACGATTTCGGCTTTGGGCCAGCAACTTGCAGGCTTCAGCAATTGAAGAGCATCGCAATGGGAGAAAAATGGGGGCCCGCAACTCACCCACAGACATTCGTCTGTCTATGATCGAGTTCCGGGCTTGCAATTGAATGTGGCTTCCTGTGTGCTGTGAAGTGAAAGCTTGTGATTTAGAAAATAAAATTAAATCAGTGTTTTTAATAATTATAATGCATAAATCAAATACCAAGTCTATTACTGTTTGACAGTACAATGAAAGGCAGGCCTGGGATATAGCTATATGTGGTAACATTTCATTTTGAAAAGACTGTGTAGAAAGCAAGGGACACATAGAAAGAGTTGCCCTTTATGCGAAGAGCAATATAAAAGCTACTATAATACAAGATAATAAAGCAAATATAGAGACACTTTAGGTAACCATAGCAACTGTAGGAAGGGTTGCTGGGCTATAAGTACCGTGTTGATCTATAGACCTCCAGGACAACAGAATGACGTGGACAGGGTGTTAGCAGAGGAAATCAATGATATGGCCATAAAGAGGAAGTTAATAGTTAGGAGAGACTTCAGTCCCAGGAATATGGGCATTCAGGGCACCATTGCAAGCAACCTAAACACTTGCTGAACAATTGCCTTCACATGGCACACTAGATGTGGTCAAATAATAGATTTTGATTTACATATAGGGGCATGGTTCCAGATCTGATTTTGGGGACAAGGTTTTTTGAATACGTAAGTAGACATACTAATTTGTATCCCTCAGGCGTAATATTACAAACCAACTGGTAAATAAAATAAACCTGGCACTTGCACATGTATAAGTGCCTGTCTTGAAAGTTATAAGTTGGAGATCTTATTTTGTTAGCTTCCTTAGACACTGAGGATGAGAGAATCTTCAAGTTATGTTTAGCTTCTTCACATTCAGCCCTGCACATTCAGCCCTGCAGTGAATGTAAGATACAGAAAATATGGTAGGCAATAATTACAGGTACATTTCATTCATATTTTTTATTACATTTTCATAACTTTTATTCACTTCGTTTCTGTATTTTTTGTAGTTAGAACGACACAGATGAGGTTCCCAATTTTGCATTATATACATACGTATACTTTATCACATGAGCCTTATTTAAAAAGAAAATGTTTTTACATTTCAGCCAGCTTTTCTGATCCTTCCACTATGCATAGACTGGTATCTCTGTTTAAAGGTATATGGAAGTTTCCTGGCAAACAGCCACAGATTAACAGAACGTGCCCGTCAAAAATGACGGGAGTAAAATTGTAAGCTATGGGCCCTCTGAGCACCTTTTGCGCTCACCACAAGCCTTTGGCGCTCATTGGGAGCTGCAAATTTCCTGCTTTACAATGATCACCTTCAGCGCTCCTTCTGAGCCCCACAATGAGCATCTTTGGTGCTTATCGCAGCCTAAGTCACAGTCAGTGGCTCGCCCTCGCTTTGCGAGGCTCGCAGGTGTTGCCCTACAGGCCGCAAAGCATGACCAACAGCCCGTATTTCCACAACTATTATAGGTGATATTGAAAAGTTCAGTCTACTTACAGATTTATGTGCAGCTGAGTTAAATCCTGATTTCCCCATCCACATAGTGCTTACATCACTAAAACATACTAGCCTATAGCAGCACAACATTCAAGAATGGATTTTAACCTGTTCATTACTCAGCAAATGGCTGTTCAGTTCAATATGCCTGCACAATCCAATTATAGGCTGGGGTGGGGTCACAGCTCAGCTCACAGCACAAATGCAGAACTCAGCAAGGAAGGGGAGAGAGAGACACAGAGACAGAGATATTAAAACAACCCCCCAAAAACAAACAAATAAAATAGCAGTAGATACACAGAATGGAGTACCAGTAAAAGTGGTAATCACCCACTTATACTCTACCATCTAGTTAGCTCTGCCAAACAGAGAGAGTAAAGAAACAGCAGCAGTAGATACTCACAATAGACTTCTAATAAATGTGGTAATCATCCAATTATGCTCAGCTGCTATTAGTTAGCTCTGCCAAACAGAAAGAAGAAAAAAAACAGTAGCAGTAGTTCATATGCAGAATGGACTACCAGCTGAAGTGGTAATCAAGTGTGCAATGTGCTGCAGAGAGAGACTCTTATATGAAAACACATAGCACCTTCTAACATGGATATGTGCCAGTCTACACATCCCATGCTGCTTTGCAGCAGAGACGGATTCCTCATACTTTGATACAAATGTTGCAGCTGCCTGTGCCTGCGATTGGCTAAAACAAATTATGAATTTCATGCTAAATTAGACAGAGTTTGGAGGGGGCGTTTACTCTAAAATTCAAATGTCAGAAATTAGCAGACATTTTGCTAACTTCAAGGTAAGTTTCTTAATGTTAGTTTTGGTATATTTTCATGCAAAAAAATGTTTCATACACTACTGATTCTCCTCTATGAGATGCATTCATAATCCATTCAATGCAAGTTAACTGTAAGAAAAGCAGCTTCTTATGTTTTTTTTAATAACAGTCAGTTGATAAAGAACTTGCTATTTATAATACCAACACTAATAATAATAATAATAATAATAATAATAATAATAATAATAATAATAACAATTAATGCTCTTATTATCAATTAAATAATGAATCATAAATGAGTATAACATATATTCCAGTCATTTGTAGGATGAAAGCTACCAACATGTTGATTGTCTGGGTCTTTTGTCTTGATAAAGTATAATGCATACCAAATGAAACAATAAAAGCTTCTTGTGGCTTAACTACTCCGACCACTCAGTTTCGGCGCCACCTGCTAATGGAATGCAGAATCTCTAAAAAAGCAAATAAAATTGTTGTCAAAAAGCTTTTCTTAATTAACCTGAAAGGCAAACAGGATATATTTATCTCATATGCAGTACTTACAGCGGTACACATTTTCTATATTTGTAACTGAAATTTTAACTTGAATAGAATATTTGAAAATGCAACTAATACAATATGCATCTGTATATTAATAAGAGAAGAGTGAGCTTATTGATTACTGGCTATTAATAAATAAACTGAGGTCAGACAATTTGCAATGTTAGCTTTTATCTGTTTTGTTTGTGTTTCCTCTGTACTCAGGTTAATGAATAAATGTTGTGCGGTAACTAACTTAAATAAATGCAATGAATACAAATGTATTAAATACTGTTTTTAATCTGGACCTGGAAATGCATGTGTATCTCATAAAATAATGCTTACAATTACATATACCCTTCATCAATGCAGTTTTTGATAAATGTATAATATTAAAAAGTCTGCCATAATGTTAAAGGGGCATGAAAGGTTGCCTGATTTTAATATTAAAATAAACTTCTTAGTGTTCTTCAATGAAGCTGTGAGCTATACCATGCATATCCCCCAATATGGGCAGGTCATGACAGAGAGATCAGACAAATCGTGGTCCACTGGAGAAGGAAACTGACATCCACTCCACTAACATTGCTAAGATAACTTTATGGACAGACACAATCAGAGACATAATGATATGGTACTGGAAGATGAGCCTCTCAGTTCAGAAGGTGCCTGCCACATTCCAAAGGAAGGGCAGAGGGCAAGTACAAGTAGCACCAGATCTAATGATGTGGTTGGGCCAAAGTCGAGATGCTGCCCTGCTGTGGATGTGTCTGGAGGGGAAAGGAAAGTCTGCTGCTACAAAGAAAAACTCAGCATAGGAACCTGGAACGTTAGAACTATGAACCAAGGCAAACTAGATGTGGTCAAGAATAAGAGGAAACGTTTAAATATTGATATCCTGGTAAGTAGTGAACTTAAATGGACTGGAATGGGACATTTCACATGAGACAACCACCAGATATTCTACTGTTATCAAGAATCTCACAGAAGAAATGGAGTAGCCCTCATAGTCATTCAAAGCGAAGTCACAGCAGTGCTTGGTTACAACTCAATAAATGACAGAATGATTGTAATTCAAAGCAAGCCATTTAAAATCACAGTGATCCAAGTCTAAGCTCCAACCATGGATGCTGAATAGGCTGAAGTTGTCCAGTTATATGAATATATTCAACGCAGCATAAATATAACACCTAGAAAAGATATTACTCTTATTATTGAAGATTGAAATGCTAAAGTAGGGAACCAAAAGATAACTGGATTAACTGGCAAGTTCTTCCTTGGAGTAAAAAATTAAGCAGATCAGAGATTAGTAGAATTCTGTCAAGATAATTCTCTGGTTATAGCAAACACCCTCTTCCAACAGTCTGACGATTCTACACATGAACTCCCCCAAATGGAGGATATAGAAATGAGATTCTAAGTCTGATCACTGTAGAATTGACTCTTTTGAATTGTGGTATTGTCAAAAACTACTTAGAGTCCCTTGGACTGCAAGAAGAACCAATGAATCAGTATTTCCAGAAATCAAGACAAACTATTCACTAGAAGGTATGATCATGAGGCTGAATTTCAAATATTTTGGCCATATCATAAGACAGCGGGATTCCATATAAAAAGACTCTGATGTTGGGAAAGATTAAAGGCACAAGTAGAAGGGGACAGCAGAAATGGAGATGGATAGATAAGGTCATTGAAGGAGTAAACATGAACTTGATGGAGCTCAGAGGCAAATGACTGAGAAATGTACCTGGCGTGTTGTGGTCCATAGGATCACAGGGAGTTGGATGCAACTGAATGACTAAACAACAATGTGATTATTTGCATTTTAAACATAATTGTATTAGCAAGTTATTAAAAGCTCTATTTTGACACACACTTAAACTTTCCATATAGTCATCACAAATATCTACTCTTGTAACTCATACTGTACATACAATGTTACTATACCACTAGAGGTACTAGCCAATGAAACTAGGAATTCAGCAACATGATGCAGAGACGCAGCTTGTCATTGGCTAGTACCTCTTGTAGTGTAGAAACATTTTATGCATAAGCTACAGCTGACGTTAAACAGCCAGTGCAAAGATATTATAACACATGGAATCCTCCATGTCCCTTTAAGAATTTAAACATTTTCTGTTTTAACCATGAAAAATTAAAAAATCATGTTGATAAATTTAAAGACTTTGGGATGTGCAGACTTTAAAGACTTTTGGATTTAACAAACTGTAGTAGAAAAAATATAACTATGAATATTTATATATCGCCTACCATTTCTGAGTTACAGCTTTTCTGGGGCCTTGATTTAACACTCTGTCTACTTATGTTTTGCAGATCATTTAATCATACAGTGTATAAATCACATATGTGGATTTGTAGGCGGTTAACATTTTGATCAGATTAAACAAGAAGGTATAACTCTTTCTGATTTGTGATGGTGCTATTTACTTATAATATATTTTGTTTTGGGAATACAATTATCATGTTGATTTCAAGCTTACTGCAGAGCTCCAAATGATTTAGAAAGTCAAAGGGAGGTTTATATATTATTAGTGTGGACACTGTGTTGTCTAGGCTTTCATTCATTTAATTAGGTTTCAATATATCTAAATAAGAAAATTGTAAATGTCTGAAATATATATGTAAATACTGTGTCAAGAAATCTATATTCATAATTAGATAAAATTTTATATATTTCAGTTTGGGGGATTACGAGCTTGCACTATAAACTCCATTAAAGCTAATTTTGTTTTTCCTTTATATATTTACACTGTAAAATATAAAAAAGCAATAAATAGAAATATAATAAGAAGCATAAAACAAAAATGCTTCCATGTGTGCCTTTAAAATTGTGATTTTCTAAGAAACATTTTTCTTTGATTTAGGTTTGCTGTGATTGCTGAGTTTTTTAGGTGCAATTTTGATGCCAGAATATAAGGAATAGTAAAATTAAAATATAAAAGTATTTATCATTTACAATCCATTATGAAATAATGAATGATGGAAGAAAGTTTAAATATTACATTTTATCCACCTTTTGAATTATTATGCTTTTATTACAGATTATTGTTTTTAGAAGCGCCATTGAGAGTAGTAATAAAAGAACTGTATAAGATTACTATATGAGGCAACTTAATAAGTATACATAAATGTACACATATTGTTGCCTTTATTAATTAAATGACCAAACTCTATGAACATATTTGTGTATAGTGTTTTTTTTTTCTTTTAACCAATTTACCCACTCTTCAAAATCACGATATAATTACTGTATATACTCAAGTATAAGCCGAGTTTTTCAGCCCTTTTTTTAGGGCAAAAAAGGGCCCCCTCGCCTTATACTCGAGTCACTCTCCCCCCGTGTCTCTCTAACCCCCCCGTGTCTCTCTAACCACGCGTGTCTCTCTAACCCCCCCGTGTCTCTCTAACCCCCCAGTTGTCTCTAACCCCCCGTGTGTCTCTGTACCCCCCGTGTCTCTTTCCCTCTCTTCTCCTCAACCGAAACCCCCCTCAACCCCCTCCTCCACCTAAACCCCCCTAAATACCTCCCCCCTCTCCCCTCACTTACTTGCTTGTGCTCCGGCCTCCGCTCCTTGACCCGGCGCCGGCGCGCATGTGACGTCACATGCGCGCCGCGTCATTAGCATATACCGGGAGGGGGGGTTTAGGTTGAAGAGGGGGGTTGAGGAGGGGGTTGGGGTTGAGGGGGATTGAGGGGTGTTGAGGAGGTGGGTTGGGGTTGAGGTTGAGGAGGGGGGTTGAGGTTGAGGAGGGAGGTTGAGGATGAGGGGTTAAGGATGAGGATGGGATGTTGAGGAGGGGGTTGAGGATGGGGGGTTTGAGGAGGAAGGTTGAGGAGGGGGTTGAGGATAGGGAGGTTGAGAAGGGGGTTGAGAAGGGGGTTGAGGAGGGGGGTTGAGGAGGTAGGTTGAGGAGGGAGGTTGAGGATGAGGAGGGAGGTTGAGGATGAGGAGGAGGCGTTGAGGAGGGGGGTTGAGGATGGGGGGTTGAGGAGAGAGGATGAGGATGGGGGGGTGGAGGAGGGTGTTGAGGATGAGGATGGGGTTGAGGAGGGAGGATGAGGATGGGGGGCTTGAGAAGGGGGTTGAGGATGGGGGGATTGAGGAGGGAGGTTGAGGATGAGGAGGGAGGTTGAGGAGGAGGGGTTGAGGAGGGGGGTTGAGGTTGAGGAGGGGGGTTGAGGTTGAGGAGCGGGGTTGAGGATGGGGGGTTGAGGAGAGAGGATGAGGATGGGGGGGTTGAGGAGGGGGGTTGAGGATGGGGAGGTTGAGGAGGGAGGATGAGGAGGTAGGTTGAGGAGGGGGTTGAGGATGAGGAGGGAGGTTGAGGAGGGGGTTGAGGATGAGGAGGGAGGTTGAGGTTGAGGAGGGAGGTTGAGGTTGAGAAGGGAGGTTGAGAATGAGGAGGGAGTTTGAGGATGAGGAGGGAGGTTAAGGATGAGGAGGGAGGTTGAGGAGTGGGGTTGAGGAGGGTGATAAGGGAGGGTGGAAGAGACACAGGGAAGGGAGAGGTTGTAAGAGACATGGGGAAGGGAGAGGGGAGAAGAGACACAGGGAAGGGAGAGGGGAGAAGAGACACGGAGAGAGAGGGGGACACAGAGGGCACAAGAGGGACACAGGGGGCAGCACATTTCCCACCCTCGGTCACTCATTTTACCCAGTATTTTGTGGTAAAATGGGTGCCTCGGCTTATACTCGGGTCGGCTTTGACTCGAGTATATATGGTAAATTATCATTTGTGTCATCATGTATAGCAAGCTGGTAAGTCATCTTGCAGACATAACGTCCCATATAAAACCATTACTATGAACAGAGTAGTTTTATATTTTTTATTACTTACAGTTCAGCCATATTGATAATTTACAATTGCCAATCGACAGGTTTGACTCAGTGGTACATAACATTGTAATATATCTGTGCAATGTTCATGTCATCGAGCATATGAATCAGAAAGTCAAAAGAGCTCAACTAATACGAAAATATGAAATGTATAAATATAAAAAAGGTAAGAGACAATAGGTCATACATTTAAAACTTTGTAAAAAAACACATTTGCCAAGACTTCCCAAAGAATTACTGAGTAAACATTGTTTTTCCTTATCCTGAGGATTCTGGGCAATGACAATCAAATGGCATGAATCTTAGCTTAAATTCTAACCCATTTTTCAAAAATAGTATGGGTAAAAAGTGTTGTTCAATGCCAGGAAAGCCTTTTCGGACAGCCTTTTTCATTCCTGAGAAAACATGCCCAGGATCATGATGTGCCCCAAATCTAGATTAAATTAGTGTCTATTAATTATTTGTTTTTGTTTTTTTAATATCATTTTAATATTATTTTACAGTGTGGCTGATGTGCATGGGTGCCTGTTCAAATGTGTGTGTTAATGCCTAGATTTGTGAGAATGTGTGTATTTGTAGGTGAATTTGTATGTCTGTGTCTTTATCACCCCCTGTGCATAGTGGGGAGGCATCATGAAGATGAATAGAGAGAAGCCCTTAGAGAGATTAGAGAGTTGATATAAATAAGGATGGGTGATAGAAAAGTGAGAACCAGGTTGAGTGGAAGAGAAAGGATGACAGGAGAGATGTGGGGATATACGGTAGTCATCAAGATGGAGAATGAAGATGGACGAAGGATGAGGTTAAACAATGGGGTAAAAGAAAAAAGATAGAGGAGGGGAAAGGAGGAGGATAAGGAGTGGGGGAGTTGGATAGGTGAAAGAAGAGTGAAGCAGAGTTTGAGTGTGGGAAGAAGATAGTAATCTAATGCAAAATAAAAGTGGAGGTGGTATGAATGTTCTTAGGACAGAATAGACCAATTTTCCATTTAGAAACCCCACTAAACCCTAAACATTAATTTACCAGGTTTCACAATAGGGAAATCTTAAGCTCTGGGTCCCTAAGCAATGATGATAGCCCTACATATGTATTTTGCAGTAGTACCTCTACAATGAGATTTTAATCAAGAAATTACACAACATTATTATGATGTTTAGCAACTTGAAAGAAAGAAAAAACGTATTCCCCTATGTGTAGTATGCCTGTTGAAAAAACAGTTACAATGCAGCTGAGCATTGTGGGTAACATGCAAATGAGACTTTGTCTATGTTATGTATCAAAGCTGTCTCAGTACAGTACGAAAATAATATTGATGTTTGAAGTGAATACAGGTTAAAAGCGATACATGAAATGTATATTTGCATGTCATCACACAGTATCCTCAGCTGAAATGTAGGAATTGTTTTGAATGACAAAGGATATATGGGTGGGCTGACTTTGATTTCTTTGCTGATCAAAGATAAGGAGATTTTCAATCAATATTCTACCTTACATTACGTATTTGTACATGGCTTTTAGTAAATATAACACTTCAGAGGGCTGTGTGTTGAGTCAGTATTAGTGAGGCTTATGCACCAAAATGCAGGTACTGTAGTTAGGATTTAGAATTGCTGCCCATTATCATTATCTGTTTTGTCTGACTACATCATACTGATAAATAAATAAAGCATTAGAACACATTAAGGATGCATTGTTTATGAGACAAAGAAAAACAAGGAGTCAATAAATTAGAAGCTATAAAAAGCAATATTTTGAAACAAAGGAAAAGTGAGGATCAATTAAATAGGCTATTTCAATGATTCACTGTGTATAAATATAAATGTAAGACTGATTGATTATCGTTATAGACCTACAATTATAAATCCTTCATGAATAGATCTAAATACTGTAGCTAACTCATACTTTTAACCTAAGTGTACAAAATTCATGTTAAGCTTATTGCTACTATGAATGACTAAACTTTGTGAACAAAGCTGTTTTATACTGAAAACTAATAGTTAGAAAAAAAGATAACACCTATTTGTGATGACATGGATGTCCTCAATTACTCAAGTTAAAATCCAGAAGGAACATTATTGCAACAAAGTATTACAGAGTTCAAAGTGTTAATGTTGTTTTTTGACTATGTGATCTATATTGATCTGTACGTAGAAAATACTCCTACTGTATACAAATATTGCTGTGGTGCAGGATTTATTAAAATTGTCTCACAATGAGGTTATCAACAAGTGTCCTGTAGTTTTGGCTGGTCAGAAGATTGCTGCCATCTTTAGTTACTGCGTAGTCAGTAGAGAGTTGTGTATGGAAACCAAGCTGCAGAGTGTCAAGCAAAAGTGTATGACAGGAAATCAGTTAAGCGGTTTGAAATAAGCCAATGTAGTAGATTGGGAACCAGAGATATAGGGATGATAGAAAGACTGGTTAATGAAAGGGTTCTTTAGCATGGAAGTACAGAGTGACTTTTGGATGGTAAATGGAAATGTTCCAGTCATAAAATAGGGATCAAAAAGGTAGGCTAGGACAGGAGTGAAGAGCGCGGAGAGGGCGGGAACAAGTTGCGAGAGGACATGGTGTTTTGTAAGGAGATGCCATGTCTAACATTATTAGTTTAGTTGCAAAAGTATTCACCCCCTTGGCATTTCTCATGTTTTGTTGCCTCACAACCTAGAATTAACATGGATTGTTTGAGGATTTGCATCAGGTAATTTACAGAACATGCCCACAACTTTGGAGATGTTTTTTTGTATTGTGAAGCAAACAACAAATTGGACAAAATAACAGAAAAAGTCAATGTGCATAACTATTCACCCTCCTAAAGTCAATACTTTGTAGAGCCACCATTTGCAGCAATCACAGCTCCAAGTCGCTTTGGATAAGTCTCTATGAGCTTGCCACATCTTACCACTGGGACTTTTGCCCATTCCTCCTTGCAAAACTGCTCCAGCTCCTTCAAGTTGAATGGTTTGCGCTTGTGAACAGCAATGTTTAAGTCTGACCAAAGACTTTCTATTGGCTTGAGGTCGGGAGTTTGACTAGGCCATTGCACCACCTTTACATGTTTACCCTTAAATCACTCAAGTGTTGCTTTAGCAGTGAGTTTGGTGTCATTGTCCTGCTGGAAGGTAAACCTCCGTCCTAACCTCAAATCACGCAGAGTGGTACAGGTTTTGCTCAAGAATATCCCTGTATTTAGCACCATCCATCTTTCCCTCAACCCTGACCAGTTTCTCAGTCCCGGCTGCTGAAAACCATCCTCACACCATGATGCTGCCACCACCATGTTTTACTATGGGGATGGTGTTCTTTGAGTGATGTGATGTGTTGGGTTTGCACCAGACGTAGCATTTTCTTTGATGGCTGAAAAGTTCAATTTAAATCTCATCAGACCAGAGCACCTTCCACCATACATTTTGGGAGTCTCCCACATGCCTTTTCGCAAACTCAAAACGTGCCATTTTGTTTTTTGCTGAAAGTAATGTCTTTCTTCTGGCCATTCTGCCATAAAACCCAACTCTATGGCGCGTACGGCTTATTGTCGTCCTATGTACAGATGCTCCAGTCTCTGCTGTGGAACTCTGCAGCTCCTCCAGGGTTACCTTAGGTCTCTGTGCTGCCTCTCTGATTAATGCCCTCCTTGCCCAGTCCGTGAGTTTTGGTGGGCAGCTGTCTCTTGCCAGGTTTGCTGTTGTACCATGTTCTTTCCATTTGGTTATGATAGATTTTATGGTGCTCCTAGGGCTCATCAAAGATTTGGATATTTTTTATAACCTAACCCTGACTTGTACTTTGTAACAACATTGTCCCTTACTTGTTTGGAGAGTTCCTTGGTCTTCATGGCAGTGTTTGGTTAGTGGTGTCTCTTGCTTAGGTGTTGCAGCCTTTGGGGCCTTCCAAAAAAGGTGTGTATATGTAATGACAGATCATGTGACACTTAGATTGCACACAGGTGGACATCATTTCACTAATGATGTGACTTTTGAAGGTAATTGGTTGCACCAGAGCTTTTTATGGGCTTTATAACAAAGGGGGTGAATATATACGCACGCGCCAATTTTCTGTTTTCTATTTCTAAAAATAGTTTTATGTATATATTTTTCTCAATTCACTTCACCAACTTAGACTATTGTGTTCTGATTCATCATACAAAATTCAGATTAACAAAACATTGAATTTAAGGCTGTAATGTAACAAAATAGGTAAACAGTCAAGAGGGGTGAATATTTTGCAAGGCACTATAACACTATGTCAGTGATTACAAAGGCTATGGGAAGCAGTGGTGGGAGCTGTATCTTACAAAAGAGTAACTGGACAAGAGCCTTCTTGATAGTATTAACACTGTTTTTTTTTCTTGCTGAAATAGCAGCAGCAGTACATTTAAAATGGTTTTATTGAAATATTTTATAATTTAAAAGTAAGAACATGTTAAATATGCTAAACAATTATATCTGTAACTGTAGTGGAAATAAAATGTGTATATATACTATACTAGTAAGTTTCAAATTATAAAGCAAATTGCAGTGGGAATATGCTATACACATAATACTATTATTTCTGGCTTGCAAAATGATCTTGATTCACATCCTTTAAAATCTTTGCATATATTTTAATATATTAATGGCCCAAGGATGGAAGCCTCCATTATAATAATTAAATGTATCTTAACCATTAAAGGCCTGCTGCAGTTTGAGAAAACCTTTACATATTTGTCAGTTATGTAACAAACATTAGCAGCTATGTAAGGCTTAAGCATGAAAGCATTTTGAAGAAAATCTTTAGCTGGCTGCGCTTGTGCCATGGGTGCTTCTATCATGGACTGCTAGTCTTTCTGTAGATAGAGGGGGACATTTATATTAAGGGAATTGTTGTTCCATTTACTTTTATTTTCAATTGTACTATTTGGAGGGGACATTTTAAACAAAACAGAGTATAGATCTTATCTACATTCACATCTGCTTCCTTTTCTCCCAAGTTTCAAATCCTGATAAAAACAAAGACAAAATATTTGCTCCTATTAAAGCTAAATTGAAAAGAATAGTTAAAAATTAAGGATTATATTTATTTATTTTAAACTCAGTGAAAACATTTTTCAACATTAGCAAGTTGTTTATAATAACATACTATAAGTATGACACTTTGATAATCCTTGTAATATAATTACTCTGGATTTAAAATATAAATGTTAAATCTTACAAAAATCGACCAAAAATATATAGTTTTTTTAAAATAAATGATTATGTAAAGACCAAATAATAATTATACAATTGCATTATTTGTTTGTGGTTGTTAATCAGAATATAGTACAGTACAAAATAGTGAAAGTTTCTGTATGTAATAATAGTGCAATTGTGCTTGTTCTAGGGCGTGGGTCTGTTTTATAATCAAATAACTATATAAACCAAACTTTAAGATTGAGATCAAGATGATTAATAAATGACATGGGCCCTCATTCAATTGCAATTTGGCCAATTGAATAGGGCTCTAAATAAGCACATAACATATATTTTTTAAAGACATTTTTAGTTAGTGAAAACCTTGCTTTTGGATAGATGTTTACTAACTAAAAACTTATTTAAAAAAAATATGTTATGTGCTTATTTAGACCCCTATTCAATTGGCCAAATTGCAATTGAATGAGGGCCATGTTCTTTAATAAATAGAGGCGCTCAATCTGAGAACGAACAACATCTAAGTAGGTTTTTTCTATAGGCCTGGTTACCTACTCAGGCCCTCATTCAATTGCAATTCGGCCCATTGAATAGGGCTCTAAATACGCACATAACATATATTTTTTTAAAAAGTTTTTAGTTAGTGAACTTCTATCCAAAAGCAAGGTTTTCACTAACTAAAAACTTCTTTAAAAAATATATTCTATGTGCTTATTTAGAGCCCTATTCGATTGGCCAAATCGCAATTGAATGAGGCCCTCAGAGAGCAGCCTCTTTTAGCTCATGTGTGTCCTTCACAGGGAGAAATATCCAGTAGTATATCAGTCTGGTTTCACTCGAAAGAATTATCCAGCCCCGATAATTTTATTGCTTTGAAAAAGAGTGAGAATAATGTGATTTGCAAAGAGCTAGGAATTAAGTAAGCAAACTGTCACTGATTACAAATCACAGTTATATCAAAAGACTACTGCTTACTGAAATCAGATATGAGCTCAGTCTCCATGCATCATGCTCTATTACCATTTAACTAAACGCATAGCTAGTGAACAGACTGCCCCAGTGCAAAATAATTTGGAGCCCCCAATTCAGTCTGTCAATACAAGGTAAGTGCCTAAAAGAAGCAATACAAAAGGCATGGGTGAGCAGATCTCCTGCCTATAAAGCCAATTATCTGTTCCTAACACTAATATTTTAAGAGTCCCCATTTACTTCAGGCCACTGCTTGTAGCAGAGCCTTGGAGTAAATGGGCCCTAGTGCTTTGCAGTAGCTGCCCCATTACATTTAACCCTTTCCACACATTTGGGGAAACCTTAAAAGGAACTCTGTGAAGTGGGCAGAGCATTTTTTTTGCTCCAGACCCAAAGGATGCTAAACCTATGCAAGAAGGTCCTGTATAATGCAATTGATTATACAGGGCAATATACAGGGTGACGTCAAATTAACAAGTTACATTTAAGCACAAATTGCTGTCTCCTAGATACTGTATTAGGAACATGTCACCAGCCAATGAAACAAGGCTCTTACTTTGTGTCCAGTGAAGTTTGTAACCTGATGTTTAATTGCAATCCTTACTAACTTTTGTAAAGCTACATCAACCCTTTAAGCATTAATTAAGGTTCTCTCTGTTACAAAACAGGAAATCATTAAGTTTTGCTGCCATCAGTTTACAAGATCAGCAAACTCTCTAATACTCTCTGGTTTTGCTAAGCTATGTTCCTGAGAAAGCCGGCAGTTTCAATGACATATGCCTCTGAGTAGCAGTAAGATTTATATTCTGCTTTCTTGCTACTGCAAGAACAATATTTCAGTTGGCTTTCTACTTCACTTCCTTTTCTACTTCTCTTCATGTTCTTCTTATTATTTCCCAGATACACTGTAAGATATGACAAACATAAAAGTACATTATTTTCTGAAGGCAAAAATGAAATATGGACCAGGGCAGTATTTTGCATACTGAAACACAAACAGCAAAGCATTTTTCTTTTTCTAGCTCAGACCTTAATGCTAATTCAACTTTAGAGTTAACATGCATCACTTCTCATGCACATTAGATGAATCTGTATTCAAAAGTAGAATATAATTTAAAAGTAATTACATTTTTTTTTCAAGCTTATATTATTTTACATCTTATAGTATGCTGTGGCTGGACCAGTGGCAGAGCTAGAAAATGGAGGGCCCTGGTGCAAAAAAAAAAATTCAGCCTCCACCCCATGGGGGTTTGTAAAAAATTTTTTGTGCTGGAACTCTCGGTACCAATTCACTCAGTGCCCTTCCCATAACACCCATCTCTAAAACCCCTTCCCATAGCAGTACCCATCCCAAAATCACCTTCCCAATACTGCTCCCCAACCCCAAGAACCCTTACCGTAGCTGCTGCCCTTTCCTTAAAACTTGCGTGACACTCCTTGGGGGAGGCTGTGCTGATGCTGCAAATTCACATAGCATTAAAATACATCTCCTTTGCTTCACAGAACCCACCCATCATGCACTTTGCCATCGTTCTTGCTCTCTTACCGTCTTCTCTGATACACATTCCCAGCGTGATGCTCCATCTCTTGGAGTTCAGTAGAAATGTTTGGCTAAGGGAGGGGGGTGGGTCCAAGAAAGCACAGTTCAGAGGATCCAGGGGGGCAGAGGATGAGCCCTTGGAAGCCGGGGAGTGCCATGGTGGGTTAGGCAAGGGTGGGGGGCCTACACTACAGGAAAAAAAAGCAAAAATTATAAAAACAGAGGAGGACCCTGTTGCACGGTACCACTGGTAGCTTCACCCCTGGGCTGGACAAAATAGATTTTGACATTATACAGTAGCTTAAATTCACTGGAGACTCTATAAAAATATTGCAACAAATCATCAAAGTAAAAAGTTAAATAATGTATTCATTATTCAATGTATTCATGTCTGGTAGTGACTGACTTTTAGAGTATATTATCAATTGTTTGTATCATCAAGAGAATTGTGCATTCCATGGAATTCTACATATAATGTATTTGCAGAAATTATTTTATTACATTAGATAAGAAAAAAAAAACACACTGCATAAAAAAATATTTTTAATAAACTACTATGGTCAATTTTCTTCTATATGGTCTTTTAATTAACTAAAAATTATAATGGGCAAAATATATAAAGCAAAAACACACAACCTGTAATTTTTTTAATGTTTATATACAATTATTCAAAATTGCAGATTTCAATTTGCAGGCTGTTACTGTCTCTGAAGTGTGTGTCCATGTAAACTAATGAAGGGTGACTGGTTACCACTCAATAGAACCAGTTACCTATTACTTAAGTTGGAAATAATACAGATGTATTTAGCTTTGGGTCGTGGCAGTTTACAATAAATGACAGCTTAATAATACAGGTAGATCAGCATCTTGCTTTTGCTGGACAGCATTCAGCACAAGAAGGAGGCAGATGGTCATGACAACAGGTTATGGCCCCATGTTGAGCTTCTGATTAGACCAGGTGCTAACCAATTTATATCCACCTTAAAAAGTCACAGAGTCAGTGCTTTTATTCACCACGTGGTGAGCATTCATAAGGTAAAAATAATAAATCTGTATTCCTTAAAAGAAGTGTCATGACTGACTTTTGGGGCCAGGGTGGGACTCCCCTGAACCAAACAAGGAAGGGTCCTGTATGGCCCAAACAAAATGGTTATAGCCCCATGAACGTGAGATGTGTTTTAAGGACTGTGACAATTTGTCTTTCATGTATTTGTAATGTTAGGCCTCAGACTCTGATAATGTACCCTGGATTCCCAAGTTTATTGTCTATGAGTATTCTGGCCTACTAAGTATTGCTTGTATAATGTTCGGGTTGTGGTCAGGACATACTAGGACATGACACCATTATGCCAAGCCCAATTAAAAAGTATCAATGTAGTAATGTTATAATGTGTATATTCCTGACTTGATTTCGGAGTGGGCATTTGGTTTATTGTGTAATGTTTAAAGAATTTACGTGTGTTCAGAATGTACTCTAAGTTAGTGATTTGTTTTAGTGGTAAGTTTTTATCTTCACTAGTTAGTTAGTAGCAATAGTAACTGCAAAGATGTTATTTAAAAAATCACTAATGTGAATACATTGTTGCTTATTTAATGTGTGCATTTATTTGCTGTTATTGTTTATTGTGTGAATTGTGGTGGGTAAAAATAAATAAGTGAACTTTTAACTCCCATGTTTGGTCAAAGCAGAGGGTCATAAAGTTGATAAGGATCATGGAACATGGAATCTGGAGATAAGAAGAAACCTGACCTCCAGGCCTATTGACAGCATAAAAATACCAGATGAGTTCTGTCTAAGATTGAGAAGGGAGGCTCAGGACTGACAATCACAATCAGGTGGTTAAGATCTAATCAGCTTTTTAGTGATTGGCTGAAAAATGGGTTGCCCAGTCAAGGGGTCTTGTGGGTCTTTGCACCGTTTAAATATAACTGTGCAAAAAGAATAAAGTGAGTGTCCATACACTAACCAATGGTGAATGTTTTATCTTGATTGCTACTCTAGCCTAAGCCAGAGGTTACAGTCAGGGAAGAGAAATATAGAGAAATATAAATGCATAATATAATATATGTATAAAACTAAAAATAATTATGGTACATACATTCTAAAGTGATAATATGTTTTAAGCCTGACTTATGTTGCAACCTACCACTAATTAGGTATCTATCTTGTTTAATAGAGTGAAAAAATGTGGTGTTACAGTCAACCCCACACAGGTATAAACACTTCTGCTAGTGTCTACATACATCTTGACACATAACGTACCTCATTTGGTACAGAAATAAACTAATTAAGTTGCTTTCACGTATGAGCTGTAATGAAAACTTCTTAATTTTTACTAAAATGGTGAAGACTGTGCCAGGAAAATAAATATTGAATTAATTGTACACAAAAATCACAAGTTTGGGGGTGATAAAAAAACAATATTAGCTTTAACCCAGAAATAGCAGAGAACCCCATTTAGCCATATATGGTCTAGTGTTTAGCCTTATTTACATAGAAGAACATAATTATTATGTAGTAAGTGGGATATATATTGGATATCTCCCTAGTCTGACCGGAAGACCACCATGGGGCACATGGACTGCTGCTGTAACAATCAAGCTCCATCTCATGCTTTTAGTTGTTAACACTATGGGATTCTCCAGTGGAAAATGAGATAGCTGAGCTATATTTTGCCATAAACCTGCCAGCACTCAAAGTAAACTCTTACTTTTTCCAACTTGTGTGTGTTCACTCTCTTTCATCTACTGCCGTCAATAATCACAAACTACTGAATACAGGTGACTGGCTTTTATTAGTGCTAAGAATTGGTCTCACTGTAACATCTCTTCATAGACTTGCTCCTCTCTAGCTTGCCCTAGTCATATCCTGAAATCTACTACAACATTCCCTACGATCCAAAGGCTTCTCAACATTCAAAAAAATGTTGCCACATGTTCCTACTCCCACAATTATTCTTTCTACCACCCCTTAACTAAAATAGCCTCCCACTTCACATAAGACAAGGTCTCCAAACCTACAGTTTTCCTCTCTCTATCCTTGATCTTGCTTCTGGCCTTTTGTACAATTTCAGCAACAAACCTAATCTTATTTTATACTCTATCATGTTTGTTCTGTAATCTTTTAAGTGTAAAGCCATGTGTTGACAAATAGGCTGATCATTCTCATACCCCTGGTAAGCAATTGGCATTATCAGCCTAGATCAGTCTTTTGAAGTGTGATCAATCCTCTCAGACAAAGCTATACCAATGTTAATCCTTTAACCTTAATGTTTTACTAATGTTAATCAATCTTTTTTTTTTACTTCAGTTAAAATTAGTGCTGCCTGTGTTTTCTTCTTGGCAAAATGCTATGTATTTGTATTATATTTAATTTCACAAATGTGTGTGTGTGGTGAATGACTGGTCTACTTTTCTTATAAGAAGCAGAAAAAAGTATAGTTCTATAGTTCTAAATGTGCTTCTTTTTACAAATAGATTGAGCAGAATTACCATAACATTAGCCTGACCTCAATTACATCTGTTGTTCAGTTTTATTTAATAGCCCATTCTTTTTCATTGCAGTTTACCATATATCCTGCCCAGGAAGTAGAATGTACTAAATAATCAATTTCAACAGAGTGAAAATGCTGCTTATTTGTAATGTGCATTGAACACCTCAGCAGGCTATCCATTTGAATCTATTTATAATTTCTAAAAGGGTAGCATACTGTACATATGTAGCCAAGCTATTAACCACATTATTTGAACCAAGAAATACTTGTATATATCCTCTTTTTTCTTAAGAATTTTACTTGTTATTCTGAAGAGTAAGCATTGTTCTCCCTCCATCAGAATACGTAAGTGGGGCTTGTCTTTGCACAGATCCTGCTAAGTTTGTGGTGGGCTGAGCAAATTAACCATTTCTTAAACGACTACCGTGGTCATATTTTTAAAATATATTATTTTGAAAAACTTCATTTAAAAAAACATGTTTTTTTTTAAATTATCCTGCTGGGGAAACTATCATTTTGGTTTCAGCAATTCAACTGAGGAGGGTGGAGACTTGAATGTGGTGAATGTGCAGGACGTCTATCTGCACACAATGATAAAGTGGTAACTACCACATCTGCCAGAATTCTTTAGACTAAACACAGGTTCATTAGTTTGCAAGGGCGCACTCACCTGAGAAGCTATCAGACAGTAACATTAGGTTTAGTTATTCAAAATGAATATATAAAATATAAGCTACTACTGTTGAAAATCAAAAGTAAGTCTTCTTAAATTTAGAGCAATACTTTCTTTATACAAAAAGCTTTTTGAATTGTTTATATGGCCACCAAAAAGATTAAAGAAATATAAAATATTTTCACCTAAATACCTTTGGAAGTCTTGTTGCCAACATTATGGTAGTGTGTTGTGATTTTGAGACACTGTGTGCACCAGGCATGATAAGGTAATCACATATATAGTTGTGAGCATACGAGTTGTTGGTCACGCTTGCGGGCTCACTCAAAAATTCTCTAAGCGAGAGAAAAAATGGCCGCCGAACAAAACGAAAACGAGGCTACAGCACTCTAAACACGCAAAACACCACAAGAAACACGCAAAACACCACAAAACACCTACGGATATTCCGCAACAGATGCATACCCCACATTACCCACCATTTTAGAACAATGCGGAAGTACACAACAACGCTTACGATTTGGTCTTGCGCACGCATACTAAACTGCAGACATTCATCACGCTTACACAGCAGCTCCACACCACTAATGCTGCAGCAACATCAACACAGATTGCCAGCTCCTCAACACAATGCTTCCTGCATATATTACTTCAAAATAGGTAAATTATATTACTTTATTAATCTATTAGTTATTTTATTATTATACACCAAATAGCATTAGCTCACTTACAATTTCATTGCCGTCATTTTTTGACGGGCAATTCGCTAGTACATAATATTAACCAAAGTGACACCAATCTCTATTAAAATGTTGGTGCACACCTGTCTAATGATTTAGGGCCCCATTCAATTGCAAGCCCGGAATTGCCTCTAGCCCTTCATTTTGGTTGCAGGTTAAAAAATTTATAATCCACACTAAAACCATGCATTCATAAGGAGGATTTCAGGGGGTGTGATCATATGATCTAACAATATCTAAGCAAGCCCGTAATTTACTTCTTAAACAGAGCCAATAGTAAATGAGGCTGTCATCATGATATCAGTAAAACATGGAGTTTGTACTTAAACTTCACTCAGAGAATACAAATTAATTAGTGTTGAGAAGTAAATTTAGTGATCGGACTCGCAATCCAGCAATGTAGAAATCAATAAAATCATTAAAAGCAACAGTTCTACTCCATGCGGGTTCCATGATATGTATTAACCACTTAAGTCCCAGGAAACCATTTCACACAAAAAAAATCGTGATTTTTGTTAAGCAAGCTCCTAGAAGAGAACTAACGACCTTTGAGTGCAAATTAATCAAGGGTGATTATGTTTTTAATATTTCGAACTGTAGGAATATTCTGGAGCTAATTACTTCCTATTGTAAATCGTCAGCAATGGAGAAATGGGAATCTGATTTGGGTTTCTGCTTAGAGATGGATGAATGGAAGAGTGCCTTGTCGGTAATATATAGAAATATAAGCTGTGTACCCTTGCAGGAAATATATTTTAAGATTCTGCAGAGGTGGTATTGGACTCCCACATTGTCACACAACCTAGATCCTGTACGAAATTCGGCAGAATGCTGGAGGTTGTGTGGCAGTGTGGGAACTCAGGTGCATATGTGGTGGAAATGCCCAAAGATTCACTCTCTTTGGAAAGAGTGCATCTGCAGTTTGTTGACTATCTGTAATCTTAATGTGGACCTGTCTCTTGAATTGGTTTTATTTAATATTTTTCCTCAGGGTTTCGACCCTACTAGCAAACCTTTAATTATTAATTTACTTGGGGTGGTTAAGAGGTTGGTCTCACTTAACTGGAAGGAGGGCAAAATCCTGACATGGGGGCTAATTTTGACTAACCTGCAAAGGAATAGATTGTTGGAAAGAGATTTTGCCCAGAGATCTCCTAAAGATACTCTTAAGGATAAGAATAAATGGTTAAAATGGGATCTATTTATTTTTAAAAATGAGGGTCAGTGTCTTAACCTCTCTCAATAGCTATACAATTTGGGTGTCTAAATAGCATTCTTCCGTTACGCTGTTCTTATTATGTTTTGTGTTTAGACTGTATGATGGATGGATGTATTTTTTTATGTAATTTTGTATGTTAAAAAAAGAATAATTTTTTTTTAAAAAAAATTAAAAAAATTCTAATGTATTTATACGCCTTCCTGTGCTTTTAAAGTACATAAGTGTGTTTTAATAAGTGTTTAAAAAAGCCCTTGCAAGTCCTATTCATGACTCGGAACATTTCAGGCAGAAACTTGATATATTTTATCAGACTTAATTTGCGAGCTGGAGCTATGGGTCTAATAGAATATTGAGTTTGTGTAACTTTAATTATTTAGCACCCGTAAATCTTGAGCTGTGCTAAATCCAATGTAGTTTTAAGGCTGGATTTGCGGCTTTCACTAGCCCGTAGTGATTGTGGGCAGGTAACTCGCAATTGGAATGCGAGCAACTAAATGTAGCCAAATTAGTATATTTACGAGCTGCTTTACAAGTTCAAGTAATGGTGATTTGACCTATTGAATGGGGGCCTTAGTGTCCTAGTGATGTTAGTGCATAAACTTAAAACACTGAAACTTCCCCTGGGAATATTATAGGAAATAATATTGTGTAGCCGTCTATCCTGCTTTATCAATTAAGGATAATTGAATAGAATTTAATTCTTAAGGTATACATATTTCCCAAAGTGAGGAGCTATCATTGAAGCGGAGGAAACCTAATCTGAAGGTCCACAACCCTTCTATCAGAAATCAGTCCAGAGAATACTTGAGGAATTTGGAAATCTTATATTGTAGTTTAAAATATTCTATTGCTACCCAAAACCTAATGTATTGCCTTTGGAGACATTTGCTGGACATTGGAAAGTGCACAGACATTTTGCAACACAGACATTTTTATTGTTTAGACATATACCAGAAAATATAATGGTCAGGATTCCCTAAATTGAGTGCAACATGGAAAAGTTGTAGAGGTTTTGGACTGAAGAACCAACTTCTATTTTGTTTTAAATCATTTAAATTTGATTTAATATTAGAAGTGCAATCATTTTTGTCTAACTGTAATAGGTAGAAGGATAGATTTTAATTACTCCAAAAAAAATATAGCTTATTCATAATAGAAGGTAAAACCAATGTAAGTGTAGATAGGAGCCACTAACTTTTTTATTTTTGTGTTTATTAATATTCAGAAGCACCAAAACCACATAGTTTGCAAGGTATCAAATTGATCAGTCATATCAGGAAAATATAACTCTGTTTGAAATGACAGAAATTGAATTTCAAAATACTGTTGTAAAAAATATAAATAGAGAGTTACAAAAAGGCAGTTTTATATGAAACGTGAAAAACAAAACAGTGTCTGCTATAACTTATCTGTAATGTGAATGGACAGATGCACACACCTGTGAATTTAAGTGCATTATAATGTGAAACTGATATGATGTGCGCAAATTAATGGAATGTGTCACAGAATGCAATGGCGTCTGCACATTGATCATGGTGAATTACATATTGTATTGGTAACATCTACAACAGTTCAACTACGGGAAGAATTGACCACAAATGCATTTGTGCTCCATATCTTCTGCAAAGAGATAATGTACATTGTAAAAGGGGTATATTGATCGAAACTCTGCCTCCTGTTAGAAACACCACTTAATTTAAAGGGACTCATGATGTTCAGACACACAACATGGTAATGTGTACTTTCAACAGAGCAGAATGAGATACTGGTAAAGTGAAACCTTTTCCTGTGGGCATGATCGTAGTTCATGGCATCTTATATGAGAGAGAACTGGAAGATGGGAACATTCCACAAGTCAAAAACTGTTCCTGTGGGAGCCTCTGAAATTATTATTGCATATGACAATTAGAAAGAAGTGGATACAATTAGTGAAGCCACCTAGTTATACTTATATATATATACAACAAAATAAATGTTGCCTAAAAAGTCTCTTTATTGAAACATTCGACTTTGAGCAGGTAGCCTATATATGTTTTCCATATGGCATTTAATAATACATATTTTAGTTTTTTGCCATTTAGGGCAGATAGTAACTAAAATATGTAAAAATAAAAAGCTAACTTCTAAAATAGAGAAACATTACATTTAAAAGAAAAGCACATGATAATGAATATAAAATGGACCAATTGGCCACTGCTTGCAGGGCATTTTTGCAAAAGATTTTAAGTGTTCCTAACAGAATCACTTTACTCAGCCTTCTCTCAGTTTGTTCGCACACTGCTGTTTGTTCAGTATTTAGTAGCTGTTAGGCAGACAAAGCTTACAAAGCTGCATTTTGTTGACATTGCAGTTGCTAACAAAAAAACATATTTTCTCTTATTTTGTAATGGTTATGAACTTTTGTAATATGTCCAAAGTATATAGGTATGCTTCAAATATCTATAGAGTATATTAAAAAAAGATATATATTATAAGAAGCAATTAGAATGTGTATATAAGGAATATAGAAGGTTTCTTGTGTTTTGCCCCAGATAGTTTTAGAAATTGTTAATTCAGGATTTCTTCACCTGACCTCTCAAGCCAGATGACTCCTGATTTGTATTATAGAGTAAGTTGCATATTAACTTATAATAATACACAAATCAGTATAAAGTTAACTGAAAGGTTCTATTATAATACAAATCCCCTTAGAGTACACACATGAAATATGCATTAAACCTAAATTTTCATTATATTTCAATGTATGTATGTGCATATAATATAATATTAGTTATCACTTCTAAGGCAAAGTGATAGGGATGCACTCTGTCTTATTGAAGCTAACTGTAGTTGTATCAAGCTTTACTTTGGACACTTTACCCTTTAGTCATCCTGATGCAAAAAAAGTTTATAAAACCACAAAACAACAAAAAAAATATTTGGTGATAGACAGAAGACACTTGAATCAAACATTAATACAAGTCATGTCAAGTTGACATGCATTAGTTTGCTTGTACAGTTCTGTGCACTTTTCTCAATTTTATACTTTAGCTGTCTACAGCAATACAAAAAATGCACAAGCTACTAATAACTCCAACCTTGTTTGTTTTTTACTATATCTTTAAGGAGATTATTTTCCTATCTATTTCAGTAGCAGCTGGCTTTGGATAAGCTCTAGGCAATACAGTGGCTCAGTAGTGCTCAATTTATTCTATCACGAAAACAGGGATTAAAGTGACATGATCTGTTGAGGAACACAATTATTATTTAAACTATCCTCTTGAGGCAAATGAGCTGATGTGCCCACCAGAAACTCTGGTGCAACAGAAATCCAAATGACAGTGTCCTAATCACATTTTAACAGTATTGTATTCCTGTTTCGATATGACATATTTTTCATGCAAACAAAATTATTCCCTGATTAGTATTTGACATTAGTATTAGTAGTATAATCACATTTAGTATCACTAGCTTATATGAAGCAAAATACTGCAAAGTAAAGTCAAGTTAAATTTGTTTAATGCACAAATATGTGTTATCAATATGTTCGACAAAATACACTCTTGAAAAAACAAATGAAGCTTTTTTTCTTCTGATAATTTCAAATAGACGCCTCGATTACTATGAGAAATCTAGATTTTATCATAATTTCAACAAAATAGGCCACTTAAGACTCTGTCTACAACCAATATATTTTGTTTGAAATTAGATTTTTTATTTTGTAATATAAATTATAAAAAATGTTAATGGTTATGTTGGTAAGCATGTACAGATAATGTTTGTGGACCAAATAATGATTTTTCTATGTGTTCAAAATTGCAATATGCAATACTATCTTGAGATATAGAAAGGGTAAATGAGAAGCTTCAAGTGGTGCATGCAGGCACCCAAATCTGAATGGCCTAGGGTAGCATAAAGCCTAAATATGTCCATTGTGTAAAAGTATTCGCCCCCTTTGTCATTTTTCGTGTTTTGTTGCCTCACAACCTGGAATTAACATGGATTGTTTGAGGATTTGCATCATTCAATTTACAGAACATGCCCACAACTTTGAAGATGTTTTATTTTATTTTTATTGTGAAGCAGACAACAAATAGGACAAAATAACAGAAAAAGCCAATGTGCATAACTAATCACCCCCTAAAGTCAATCAGCTCCAGTTGCTTTGGATAAGTCTCTGTGAGCTTGCCACATCTTACCACTGGGATTTTTGCCTATTCCTCCTTGCAAAACTGCTCCAGCTACTTCAAGTTGGATGGTTTGCACTTGTGAACAGCAATCTTTAAGTCTGACCACAGATTTTCTATTCGATTGAGAGCTGGGCTTTGACTAGGCCATTCCAACGCATTTACATGTTTCCCCTTAAACCACTCAAGTGTTGCTTTAGCAGTGTGTTTGGGGTCATTGTCCTGCTGGAAGGTGAACCTCTGTCCTAGCCTCAAATCACGCACAGAGTGGTACAGGTCTTGCTCAAGAATATACCTGTATTTAGCACCATCCATCTTTCCAACGACTCTGACCAGTTTCCCAGTCCCGCCTACTGAAATACATGGTGTTCTTTGGGTGATGTGATGTGTTGGGTTTACGCCAGACATAGCGTTTTCTTTGGTGGACGAAAAGTTAAATTTTAGTCTTATTAGACCAGAGCACCTTTCTCCATTCATTTTGGAAGTCTCCCACATTCCTTTTTGCAAACTCAAAACGTGCCATTTTATTTTTCGCTGAAAGTAATGTTTTTTTTCTGGCCACTCTGCCAAAAGCCCAACTCTATGGATCGTACGGCTTATTGTCGTCCTATGTACAGATACTCCAGTCTCTGCTGTGGAACTCTGCAGCTCCTCCAGGGTCTCTGTGCTGCCTCAGAACCAACTATAAAACAAACTGACTGGTTCAAGATCTGGAAAGGAGTGTATTAAAGTTGTATATTGTCACTTTATTTATTCAACTTATATGCGGAATACATCATGCACAAGACCAGTCTGGAATAATCCAAAGCCAGATTTAATATTGCTGGGAGATAGATCAACAACCACAGATATGCAGATGATACTACACTGATGGCTGAACATGAGGAGGAATTAAAGGACCTATTGATGCGTGTCATGGCTGGATTTTTGGGAGGCACAGAGGGGCTATTTGCCACCCAATTTCTTCATTCCCACAGCTTTACTGGACTATTGTTGACTTGGATTTGGGAACTTCCCTGGGTTAAAATACAATTACAATATTATATATATTTTGATTTATGAGTATACTAGGTTTTGTATAATTTAGAATACCAGTGTACCTATGCTATTTGATGTCATGCACAGAGCCTAGAGTGTTTGCTAAAATAATGTGCCTAGGCATAAGATATTAAGTTCCTGCCCTGCACAACCCAGTGGGACATAAAGTGTTTATTGCCAGTAATTATGAATATGGCTGGGATTTGCTGGATAAGGATCCTCCCAAGTGTATGCTGGACTAGCTGGGATGCACTGTTTCCCCTGGACTACCTTGAAGGGTCCTCCAGGGCTGTTGTCTTATCAGTCTCCCCAGGGGCTTGGGAAGGTCACTAGGCCACTGGTAAGGAGTGAGTATTCACCATGGACAGGGGAAGGCAGGGTACCCACTGAGGCTATCACATGGATGGACTGTCACATCAAGAGGACCAGTAACCACCTGTATAGATGGGAAGTTATCTGACATGATAAACTTCCCATGCTATACTAGAAAGGAAAGGGGGAGAAATTGTCATGATTTAATTGTTTAAGGACTCATATTGCCAGTAATTATGAATATGGCCAAGGGAGCATGACATTGTTGCATTGGGATTATGTGTTATTGTGTGCGGTTATATGTTGCCTGAACATGGTTATTATGTATAGTAGTTAGTATATATTATGAGAGGGACAATGCTATATATAACATATGTGGAACTGTCAAGAATGCTCTTCACAGAAGTTAGTGGAAGATCATTGCACCCTCACAGCCAAGGCAGATGTAGGTACTTTTCTGCTTGAGATAAGTTACCATGGCTAGTACAGAGCAGATGTTGTCTTGCACATATACCTGAGATGCTCTTTTTGACATGTAGGCATGCATTCCTAAGGAAACTAAGAATGCACATTGGCCTGGCTGGTGGCTACTAGATGTTCCATCTCACATATAGGCATGCCTTTATTGGCTACTTAAGAATGCACATTCTCCTGATTAGGGAATCTTAATTCACATGTAGGTTTGCACACATTGGTTACCAAACAATGCACAATTCTGAATGCTTGTTCTCAACTGGAGAAACTGTATAATGTCCATAGTTCATAATAAAGGTTGTCAGTTCTGGTTTCTACATAAACAAGGTGAGAGACTATTTACTGTGGGCCTGTATCCTGAGTGGGGAGTGACCTTGTTCTTAGACCACTGGTATCCTGTCTGCATTATCATCTGCACATATTCTTGGGTGTTGTCTCTATCCTGAAGTCATCTTTTGTGCCAGAGGTAACAAGAACTACACAGTCCTGCTGTATTTGGTTTGAACTAGGTTCTTATCAAGCCCCATTGGAGAAGCAGGTCGTTCAATGAGGGTGAAGGAAGAGAGTGCAAAATCTAGCCTGTTGCTCAATGTCAAAAAGACAAAGATCATGGTAAACAGCAATCACAGACCATGGCAAATATAAGTGGAGGCAGTGACAGATTTTATTTTTCTGGGCATCAAAATATTTTCATTGACTGCAGAAATAAAATTTAAATATGTTTGTTTCTGGGGAGGAAAGCTATGGCAAGTCTGGATAAGTTATTAAAAAGTAAAGATATATCACTATAAACAAAAGTCCACATAGTTATAACTATAGCATTCTCACTAGTAACATACAGATGTGAAAGATGGACCATAAAGAAGGCTGAGCTCCGTAGAATTGATGCCTTTGAATTGTGGTGTTGGAGAAAACTACTTAGAGTTCATTGGACTGCAAGAAGGTCTAATCAATCCATACTATAGGGAATCAAGACAAACTATTCACTTGAAGGTATGATCATAAGGTTAAAGCTCAAATATTTTGGCCATATCATGAGAAGACAGAATTCTCTAGAGAAGACTCTGGTGCTGTTAGAGATTAAAGGCACATGAAGAAGGTTGTGGCAGAGGTGGAGATGGATAGATGCGGTCATTGAAACAATGAACTTGAGCTTGATGGATCTCAGAGGGGCAGTAGCTGACAGAAGTGCTTGGCATGCTGCTGTTCATAGTTTCATGAAGAGTATGACATGACTGAACAACTAAATACAATAAAAAGGTCCATTTGGATTTGTCCAAACCCATGACTCATTTACTTCTGCGTCTTCTATGTCTCTATTCTAAGATTACCATATCCATATATAAAAAAAGTATAAATGTGGGTGTTTATGTGCAGATAAAGTGCCACAAATATCAGGCATTCTTAAAGCCACAAGTAACACAGTATATGCAAGTGTATACACAATTTCATGGAACTGCTGTTGAGGGAACTTGCTTTCCTCTAAAAAATGTAAAATGTAATAATATTAAAGCGTCAACATTGTGTCATAGATTTGCAAATTATAATTACAATTTGTTACATTCATTTTAAATGTTCCAGTCTAGTTCTTAAGTACTTTAATGAGTAGACCTTGGAGGTATGTACTAACCATCTCAAATGGCTGAGATGTGCATCTTTGTATTTACTAAGCACCATTTCCTATAAGGAAAATTTAGATCATCACACCTCAGATACTTAGTAAATACCCCCATATACTTTTTCTTCATCTTACTGGAAGAAAAGCACACGCTATTGGAATTGTGAGGATAAACTTTTAATTCTATAATACTTTGCAAAGTTTTTACAGCTTTCAATGAATTATGTAGTGTGAATTAAAAGTATCATTCACACATTGTTTTCATCCTCAGTACTGCCAGTGACGAATATTCAGCAGTGCAAGGTTACATAAAATTGATGTTTATATTCAGCAAAAGTATTTCTTTCACGGTGTTTCACATATTTTCTATAAATGTGTTAATTTTTCAGATTCATCATAAATCATTTTGGATAGATCATTATTTTATTGGTGAATGAAGAGAAATACAGTTTGTAAATGTAGTAAAAGAAATATTATATATTATGTATCAATGGTATTAAAGGGTCGTGAGGTATATTCAGGAAAAATGAGAAATAGAAATTACTTTATATTGGGAAAATAATTAGAAAAAGTGCAAAACAATTAATTGGAAGTTGAAAAACTTACATTTCCATAGACATACCAGAAAGCATATGACTGTTCAGAGTTCTTTTTAACACAACCACAGTGATATATAGACCGCCATGATATTCTAATATTAACTCCACTATGAATGTCTATATGCTAAAAATACAATGTAAGAAAAAAAAATACATTATGAAATAAAAAAAATTCTATATTACACTAAATAAAAATACATAAAACCTAAATCATAAAAAATAACAGAAAAAATAATAAAATTACTAAATTACAAAAAATAACTACATTACATACAAGAAGATTTACATAAAATAAAAAATAATTTTGTATTAGAAGATAAATAAATACATTAAAAAAATAAAATACAAATGCAAAAAAATAAACAGATTTTTAGATGTCACCCTTCTCTCTGCTTTTTTCATTTTTTAATAAATCAGAATGTTCAGATTGATGGAGTTTATCAATCTGAGCATTCTTTTTTTTTTATTATTTTTATTCTTTTCAAACATATAATAAAATTGACATAAACATATTACATATCACTGTTTAAAAATAACATTCATAACATGTAACAATCATACAATCATTAGAAATGAAGGTTCCATTTTTTATCTAGAACACACCTTCTTCAAATTTTAGCAGAGATAATGTATCTATCCCACTTAGTCCAGTTAATGTGGGAAGTTTGCTTCAAAGGGACTAATCAGTTCAAATTATATGTCAGATCCCTATTAAGGCTGATGGCATTAATTAATTCTTTCATTGTGGGAACTAAAGGTAAGTTCCAATATTTCACCATTAGCCATTTAGCACCTAATAGGATATGACAAATCAGATATCTATCAGCATATGGTAGGTACTCCAAATCCATATGAAAAAGGACTAATTGTGGGGTACAAGGAATATGTTTATCGATCACTTTAGATAATAACTGGCATATTTCCACCCACATCTTGTGTATTTTTTTGCACTCCCACCAAACATGGGCTTCAATGCCTCGTAAACCACAATGTTTCCAGCATAGGCCTTCCCATTTTGAGTTAATTTTTGACATTCTAACAGGAGTAAAGTGCCACCTATGCATTCATTTAAAGAACAGTTCCAGATATGCTGTGTTAAGTGCCGATTTCTTAACCATTTTTATAATTCCCCTCCACACAGTTTCATCTAAATTCATTCTGAGATCTAATTCCCATCCTTTAATTCCTATAATTTTAATAAAGGGAGCTGTCTCACACATAATCTTACTACATTTAGAAATGATATGTGATTTTACTCCCTTAATGATTAGTTCTTCAATTTTCGTTGGAGAGTTCATTCCAGTTATTTTGTAACACCAGGTAATTAGAGTTTGTTTAAAGCTTTCGTAATTTAACTAACGTAATTTTCTTCTGCATCTCCAAAAAAGTTAGAAGGTTATTCTTTTTATATAATTCGGGAACTAAGGTTTTGCCCCTACTTCGCAAAAGGGAGATTGCTGAAGGGAGATCTTTTGTATTAAAGAGATCAATAGGTGTAGCTAATGATGGGAATTTTTATATTTGCAATCTCTCTTTATTTTTATACCAAAATCTTATAAAAGTGCATTTACATTTTTGGGAAGCTTGCCAAAGTTTTATTATGATTGGGGAGTCATAGTATTTTTTTTTATAGGGATCTCCCTTATAAGGGCCTCTTCCAACACCAACCATCTAGGTTTATCTTGAAGGGCATCCCAACTTATAAGTTGGGCTATAGCAATTTTTTGATGTATATCTTTTATGCAGGGGGCACTTAGGCCTCCTTTTTCTAATTTCTTACACACAAGACTTTTCCTGTTTTTCACCCCCCATATATAAATTTGTGGGTGCCGTTACCTATTTTGAACTTTTTTGACTCAAAGTCAGGGCTCGCAACAAAGGCAGTTGGATTTGTGTTAAGGGACTTTACTGACTTCGAGGCAAACTCTTCAAATCCATATTTTAAAAGGACTGCCTGCAGAAATTCCCAATTAACCCTATCAAAGGCCTTTTCAGCATCCAATGATAGGGTCAATATGGGAAGATCATTGCCCTTAACATAGTTCAAAATATCAATCATTCGTCTAGAGTTGTCGGAGGCTTGACGGCCTGGGACGAAGCCAATTTGATCATAGTGGATTACTTTGTTAATTACAGTTTTCAATCTATTCGCTAAGATCTTTGCTTAGATTTTAACATCCACGTTAATCAGTGAGATAGGACGGTAATTCCTACAATCGTCCGGGTTCTTCCCTTCTTTCAAGATATTGACTATTTTTGTTTCCGACAGCTTCCCTGTTTGTTTACTGTCATTAAAAAATCACATAAATACATTTTTATTTCAGGCATGAGTACTTTATAAAACAAGAGGTCAAATCCATCTACCCCTGGGGAATTATTTGGTTTACCACTATTTATCACTTTAGTTATTTCATCAGTACTTATATCTCTATATAAATGGCATAGATCTTTTTCTGAATTGTTAGGTAACTTAATTTTGTCAACCTCAATATCCTCTGGAGGGTTAAATTGGATATATTTATCCAAGTTGTATAATTCCATATAAAAATCTTGAAACACCTCACCTATTTTATCTGGATGGAAGTGTAAATTTTCATCTTGTATTCTTAGAATCCTATTTTGATTCCATTGCCTATTTGTTCAATTTGCTAGATATTTCCCTGTTTTTTTACCATATAAGAAATGTGATTGCTGAAATCTCCATACCAGACTATCAGCTTGTAACTGAATAATTCTTTTGATTTGGTTATTTATAGCCTTTATTTTATTAAGAATCTCTTTATTTGGATTATTTGTATTAATCTAACATAAAGTTTCTAATTCTATATATAAGCGAATAAAGGCTTTAAAGGAGCACCACAGCCTCTTTGCAGATGCTCCTGAATCTTTATTAATTTCAAAGAATTCCTGATTATCTTTTTTAATAGCATTAATGTATTCTGTTTTTTTAAATATGACGGAGTTAATTTTCCATCTACTTTTTTTATTTGGCATAATATCGTTCTCGAGGATTATACTATTCATCAAATGATCACACCAGGGAGTCAATACAATATCTGTCTTAATGATTAATCTCATAGTTCTTAGATCCGCGGAGACATAATCGATAGGGGAAGAAGATTCAAATCTATTTGAAAAAAAAGGTATATTTATTTTGATATGGGAGAAACACCCTCCATAAGTCAAATAACTCATAGCTATTTATCAGATTTGAAAATTCTGCAGCTGTTTTAATAATTAAGGATTTTGATTTTGCCTTGTGGTGTCCCTGTTTATCTATAGATGCATTTATTGCCATATTAAAATCTCCACATATTATAATCAATCCTTTTTTTCAATTTAAATATATCTGTTAAAAGATTCTCAAGATATCTAATCTGATTTTTATTTGGCAGGTAAGCATTTACCAGAGTTATTAATCTATTGTTAATGAGACCAGTCCAAATTATATACCTCCCCAGAGGATCTATCTTTGTAAATTTATCTGACACAATGAATCTCTTATTAAAGAAGATGGAAACTCCCTTAGATTTATTAGTAAATGTAGCACCTATTCTACCAGGATATTGCTTATTTGACATATATTGTTGGGCCTCCCTCTTAAGATGGGTTTCCTGGAGAAAAAGAATATCGGCTTTAATTTTAACAGAATTCTGGATGGCTATTTTCCTCTTTGTCGGTGAGTTTAAACCATTTACGTTATGCAAGATAATTTTTATACCCTAATTTGGCACCTTATACTGCTTACAAAAAAGTAGTTCCTTTGAAATTGCCTTGATTTCTTATTGGGAGCCTTCATCATTCTAACAGCATACATACACATCCTTAAAAAAACAAAGTAAACACACACCATAGTCTTTGGTTTAGCGGGGCTATTGCCCGATGTTAGGAAATGTCAGTAATGATTTCTCATCTATGATTGGAAGACTTAATTATGGAGGTAAACTATCTGGTCAAACCGTATATATTTTTTATTTTATTTAAAATAATAATAATAATAACACACATTCTGATCATAACATAAAATTTAACATAAGCATATTCAGTAACAATGACAATAACAACTATAAGGTGCAGAGATGATTGACCCTACAAAGGCCTCCCCATGGTATCAGCATCCATATAATTGTCCCATGAAGACCATTTCAAAGAAATTCTGTTTCTATGATCCCCATTAGTTAGTGCAAATTCCAATTCCAATTGGCTATTACAGGCTACTATAGCTCTTATTTCACTCCAGGTAGTAAAATAGCCTACTTTCCATTTCGAGGCTATCATCCATTTATTAACCAAAAGTATATGTATTAAAATACCTTTATATTTATTCTCTATTTCCAATGGAAAAATATGAAAGAGGAATAATTCTGGTGAAGGGTGTAAATCTCTTTTAATATTCTTGATAATTGTGATGTACACATATTCCAAAATGTTTGGATCAATTAAAAAAAAACTAATTTTTACATAATTTTCAATGTCTATCTGTATCTGATGAGTAGTTTGGATGACTTCAGTGGCCCTTAAAATGTTGGTTCTTTGCCATGTAACCAAGTATGTCATGATGGGTGGAAAGGTGATTGAAATACCCTCCACTGTTTAATAAGTAAGTAAAGAAAACATTCTAAGTATAATGACACATGCTAAACGGACCAGGAGACCTGTTTTTCCCAGAGAATGTCTCAGCTTGCAGTCCACAGTAATAGGGGAAGACCTGCCAATGGAAAGACAATTCCAGCTATAAAAAACTGTGTTTGCACGAAAGTAATTTATATACAGTATAACATTAAACAGGCTGCAAGGTGCTTTACTGCATGCTGCAATGGATATTTCCTATGGGTCCCCAGTACTCTTGCAAAAGACTTTGTAAAAATGTCCAAATGTACAGTTATGGCTGATGAGGCTGATTTTCTTGATCAAATGTATTCTTCAATACTCATTTATAAAATTTTGGTTTTGTAATCAATCTTGTTATTGTTGCATCACTCAGCAGGGTCCAACTCTCTGTGACCCTATGGACCACAGCATGCCAGTCATATCTGTCAGACACTTCTCTGAACTTGCCCAAATTCATGTTCATTACTTCTATGATCTTATCTCATCATCTTAGCTGATCCCCTCTTCATGTGCCTTCAATCTTTTCCAGCATCAGAGACTTCTCTAGTAAATCCTGTCTTCCTGCAGCTATGTTATCAGCAACACCTCATAGGGCCCATCTCACTTAATTCTCCAAGGTGTCTGGCTCCAGGCCATTAGACAAACTATTGATGTTATCAATACTGTTAAAAAAAAATATTGTATAGATCTTCTGTGTATTCCTGCCACCTCTTCTTTATCTTATCTGCTTCTGTTTTTTTTGTCACACCCACTTTGACATGAAATGTTCCGTTTCGATCCCCAATGTACTTAAAGAAATCTCTTGACTTCCCCATTCTGTTATCTTTTTCTATCACTCATTATAGAATTTACCCTTAACCCTTCTTGCTATGGAATTTTGCATTCAGTTGCACTAATCATATTCTATCTTGGCTACCATTCACTTTCCTTCTTTCCTAGGTTACTTTCAAAGACTAGTTAACATGTATCTCACAACTGGAACAATGTGATGGTATTTAAAAAAAAAATCAATTGGAAAGCTACCAGTGGATTGCGATTTTAGGTAATTTACCAGCAATCTGTGACCAGTTCAAATAGGGTTAGTTTCAGTGTGGGATATGATTGTTTCAAAGTTATTTACGAGCCAACTTTACTCGCAAATCATCTAAACTGAGTCATGGAATGGAGGCCTAAAAGGGTTGACTAGATGGGTCATTTGTCACTAGGTTTAGCAGTTCAGCATTGACATAACATTATCCAATGACCAATTGCACCACTCTTCCATACATGTCAATGGATTAGCTCTACATATTTTATGTAGTAAAAAGCACATACTTAACATCATATTTTATTAAAAGGTAAGCACTAATGAATAAGAATGATGTGTTTGACTTTCTTTCATGTTTTTAGGCTTTTATTTTATATTTTAGCTGCTGTCTATTTATAACAAAACAACAACCTCACAGGCTGATGTGATAATAACAAGAAAAGGTTGTATTAAAAAAAGAATTATCCTCTATTAAAACAATGTTCGCCTTCTGGATCTCTACCTTGTCATGGTGAAGGGGCTTGTGTACCTCAATGAAGCTGTGAGCTATATAATGTAGGGTCACCTAAGATGGTCAGGTCACAGCAGAGAGGTCAGACAAATTGCAGTCCACTGGAGAAGGAATGGCAACCCACTCCAGTATCTTTGCCATGAAAACATTATGGATAAGCACACCCATACACACGATGTAGAGAGTAGAACTTCTAAACAACAAAACAATATAAATTTATTTAATTAGCATTTTAGTAAAATCAGTAGTTATACTTGTTCTGTTTAGCATTTTGTATAACTACGAAATCATATCTGTTTTAATCTACTGATTCATATATTCCTGAAAATAAGATATTTTTTTGTTTTTTACAATATTTGAGTATTTGTTATAAAATTGTGACATGTATTTATTGTCAGATAAGGATCAGTTCCCAGTATGTTATTTTTAGGGCTGAAAGACTTATCACAGTTTTTTTATTCAGTGAACTAGAAAACCATAGGATGAAGTGGCATTTATCGCACACAAGAAACATATATCCTATTGACGAATATACTTTTCTTTGTTTTATCCGTAAAAATGATCTTTGTTTTTACTGCTATGCAAAATAGTAAATTGGGTAATGTGGAGTGATACATTTATTATGATTCTTATTGATTTTATAATGCCATAACAACTAGGTAATATTAAAATGGTAAATTATCTAAATAATTAAAATAATATCTTATATTATGTCTTGTAGCCTTTTCCTCCACTGTGATGATTAAATTGAAACAATGGAGCATGGTGCTTCATCTCAATACCAAAATATTTTAAGTGGTATTGATCGCTGTTTCTAAATTGCATTGACAGACATTTAAAATCTTTCTATATTTAATACTAAATATGCATTAATTTAGAGTATTAACAGATAAAAAAAAAATCTGCTGCATATGTTCAAAGTCAGGATACACTTTGCGGATTAGGTATCAATGTAGAGAAAAATTTATGATTTTTTTCTTTAAAATGAAAATAGAATGTTTCAGTCAGTAGAGTAGGAAGGGGGGTGCGTGGGCGGCAGAGCGCCCCGGGTGTCACCTCTTTGGGGGGATAATTAAACGGTACTCCCAGGTCAGGAAGCAGGGGTGTATCTACCACCGGTTCGGGGGGGGGGGGGGGGGGGGCATTGCTGCAGTGCCTTGCAAAACCATTTTTTAGATTTCTTTGTTTAAATTCTCGATGTCCCTGTCCCCCCAATATAATTAAAACATTATATATACAGTTGTGCTCAAAAGTTTGCATACCCCTGCAGAAATGTTGGCATTTATTTTAAAAATATGACAATAAATGTATTTTATTGAAGGATAGTGATCATATGAATCCATTTATTATTACATAGTTTTTTTTACTCCTTTTTGAATCATAATGATAACAGAAATCACCCAAATGGCCCTGATCAAAAGTTTGCATACCCTTAGTTCTTAGGCACTTCAAATTACAGTTTGCCAGAAGCTGTGAGGCGTGTCAAGGTGTTGTCAGGTATATTGTAACCGGGCCTTTTTGTGGCATTGCCACATTAAAGGCTTCTTTCTGGCATCTCCACCGTGCAGCTAATTTGTAAATTGTATTGTGCCCCTTGAAACAACCACACCATCTTTTTCCAGAGCAGCCTATATTTCTCCTGAAGTAACCTGTAAGTTTTTCTTTGTATTCCGAACAATTCTTCTGGCAGTTGTGGGTGAATTTTTTCTCTGTCTACCTGACCATGGCCTGGTATCAAGACATTGCATGAATTTTCCACTACTTAATAAGTGATTGAACAGTTCTGAAATTTTCAAGGCTTTGGATATCTTTTTATATCCTTTTCCATCGTTATGAAGTTCCATTACCTTGTTCCGCAGGTCTTTTCACAGTTCTTTTCTGCTCCCCATGGCTCAGTATCTAGCCTGCACAGTGCATCCATGTGAGAGCTAACAGACCCATTGACTATTTATACACATACACTATATGCAATTTAAAAAGCCACAGGTGTGGGGAATTAACATTTAATTTCCATTTTAACTTGTGTCACCTTGTGTTGCTGTAACAAGGCCAAACATTCAGGGTATGTAAACTTTTGATCAGGGCCATTTGGGTGATTTCCGTTATCATTATGATTTAAAAAGGAGCCAAACAACTATGTGATAATAAATGGCTTCATATGATCAATATGCTTCAATAGAAGACATTTTGCATCAGTCATCTTTCCAAAATAAATGACAACATTTCACAATTGTTGCCAGTGTATGCAAACACTGTATATATATATATAATGATAAATTATGGGTCAGAGCTTTTATGGAAAAGACATAATAAATGGTTCCGATGAGTCAGAGCCCTACAGAATTTCATGTGGCAGCTTTGGGGATCCACCACTTACCCCCTAAATACAAACTACTCTCAACTCTTATGACTAAGAGCAAAGGTCCAAAGAAATGTATCATTGTGCAAACATAATAAAAATATAATTTGTCCAGTGCAAAAAATAAAGTTATAATAAAAATTATAAAGTATACACAACCATTCATAAATATTAATAATCTATTAATATAACTCCATCTAATAAATACTTATAAGGTGCTTTGGGGAAAGCTCTATGGACACTGGATTCTAAGCTCAAAGACAGGGCCCTCCATCCTTTGCAATTTGTTAATACTGCTACTGTTTTTGCCTTGAACTTACCCTTGTATAGCGCTATGGAATATGTTGGCATGTTTCAAATAAACAATAATAATAATAATAATAATAACTATACACCACTGTCTATAACAGACTAATGCGTTACTAAATATATGCAAAGTGCTGTAGAGCAATAAAAAAATAATATAACCCAGAACTTAATATTATGTCTCTTATATATCAAATACTGATACAGCCACTGTTGTTGATGTTGTTATAGGTACATCTGTAAACATAGTGGTTATAATTCAATACATAACTTGCATCTTCCAGTCCAATACTTATACAGTTCGTTGCCGCAATACAGTGCATCAGGAGCTGCATCTTCCGCTCACTATGAGCTGCTGTGATGTCATCAGTATGGGGCAGCCTTCTGAAAATGTCCGACTTGTGTGTTTCGCTCATGGGCTTCCACTCAGGCCTGGACCAGAGAGCCTTTGTTAAGATAATTGATTAAGTTTGAAATAGACACAATGCCCATTCCCTGGCCAAGAAGCAGACCCCTTGGATCAGCTCTCCAGAAATGCAAACTTACCTCTCATACACAATTTTCATCAGTGTATCATGGATCTCTCCAGGGTCCTGCAGAGGCATGAAAATTATATATTTTCCACCTTAATTATGCTCTGAGTTTTCAGACAAAATATTTTTTTTTCATTGTGAGATGGTCTTTTAGTTAATAAATAATTGTGGTAGTTTCTATTTGAGTTACAAAATGTTCATATGCATTTTTTGTTTCCAGTGAAACAGCCGACAAATGTGTTACAGACTTGTACTAAAAAATTAATAAATGATTAAACAAAATACTTTGGTTTTAACAATTATTTTTATTTGTATTTGTTTAGTTTAAGTATTTGTAATGATTTGTATGTTAATGTATTGGTTTTATTCAGTTGTAATATTCATCATTTTAAACATTTGTTATTTTATTTTTCACTGTTGTTATTTTCTCCCTTTTGATGTATCATCCAGTATCCAACTAACCATTCCAAATAGTCATCATGATTATCTAATAGCTCTCTGGAAATTCCCTAAGTATTTATCCTTGCAATTATACTTTGCCATTTCAAATTGGTTTATCCCCCAACTGCTGGTCATTCACTCATATGCATTTATTGTAACATTATATATATATATATATATATATTTTTGGCATTGTGTATTCTCTAAGTCCGGCGTGCCTGGCGTTGTTCATGTAAGTGTTACTGGGTTTGCCGTCATGTATTTTCTAAGTCCCATGTGCCTGGCTTTGCTCAGACTCGTTTTCATCCAGTTTCAGACTTCATGTGTTTTTCTTTTGTGTTTTTTGTTTTCCGCGGTTCGACCGTTAAATTTGTACTTTTCCGAGGTCGGATAATGTTGGGGTCAGTGTTTGTGCTTTTGCCGTTGTGTATTTTCTTAGTCCCGCGTGCCTGGCGTGTAAGTGTTACTGTCTTTGCCATTGTGTATTTTCGAAGTGCCAACTGCCTGGCTTTGCTCAGCCTTGTTTTCATCCAGTTTCAGACTTTTTTGCTTTTTTCATCCGCCATTTTTTTCCTTTTGCTTAGACGATTTTCGAGTGACGAAACATGTTAAATTTGGCTCTAATTCGCTTCCTCTGTGCTGTGTGTGAGTGTGTTTTAATTTATTTTTTATTATTTTTCGTGTTTTTTGTCTTTTTCGATTTCCGCGGTTCTGCCGTTAACTTCATACTTTTCTGAGGTCAGATTTTTTTTTCTAAGTCCTGCATTCCTCAACTGCTTGCAGCCTAAGTAAGTCCCACGTTCCTCAACTGCTTTCAGCCTAAATCCAGCGAGCCTCAACTGATCGCCTCGCATTGCGAGGCTCGCAGGAGCTCCTTTGGCACTCATTTCAGCCTAAGTCTCACGTGCTTCAATGCCTCAACTGCTCGCCTCGCTTTGTGAGGCTCGCAGGAGCGGCTCTGGCACTCATTTCAGCCTAAGTCCCACGTGCTTCAACTGCTCACCTTGCTTCGCCATGGTCGTGGGCAATGAGCGCCTTTGGCGCTCATTGCTCAAGTCCTCCGAGCTTGGAAGGCTTCAATGCCTCAATGGCTGGCTTCGCAAGGCTTGCAAGCGTGACGACAAATCGCAGTTTGACAATTATAATATGTGATAGTTCAACAGACAGATGGATACATAAATACATAGATAGATAAATAGATAGATAGATAGATAGATAGATAGATTGATAGATAGATGGATAGATAGATGGATAGATAGATAGATAGACCTGTAATTTGTTTTATGGGTTTTCTCCACTCATGGTGGATGAAAATATTTGCTGTAGCAAAGCAGTATTCCCCTTGTGTCCAGTTATGAAATATCCGAAAAGTCTTTTCTGTGAGGCATTCAAGAAACAGCAACATACTTTGTTTTGCAACACACGTAATGTAATTTCCTTTAAATTGATTTCTTATAAGTAACTTAATTTTACCTACTATAGATGTAACTTATATGAGACAAACTGCTTTTCTCTGCTTTTTCTAAAAAGCAAATATATTCTGAATGTAGCTACTTCATTAGCTACCTTAAATTATATTTCTTAGAAAAATAGTTCACATAAGTGATTGGTAAAATATATGTAACAAATAATTTAAATAGGAAACATATCTATAAAAAATGTATAAGTTATACTGAAGAGTTTGGTGAATTTAAGATCTCCATAAAAAAATGTGCTGTGTTCGTTTGTGCATTTTGTAAAGAAGAAAATATATCATGAATCACTGCTCTTAGAAAGTATTTTTAGTACAATGGAGAAGTGAGTCATTTGTTCAAGGTCAAAAGTAGTTGGTACAAAGATGCTGAATGGGAGCTAGATTCACACTACTTACTGTAATTACAATGGTTACCTTGGATGCAAAACTTTAAACATAATACAAGTATGGCTGAAATAATAACTCACCAGTACATATTGATATAATGGTATATCTATTTTATCAATGTAATTTATGTTAAGATATGTGAAAATGAGTTGTGCATATATGACTTGTGCATTACATTTCACATGACAAATCAAGTTATTCATACTTTGCAGATTTTGTCAGTTTTATGAGGACAATTTCTGGATATTTGTTTTATGATTACTAAATGTTCTAACAAAATAACCTGACTGTGTGAAAAATGAATAGCCAACCAGACAATTCAGATAATGAGCAAGAGGGAAAAATGTCTCTAGGCATGTTACGGTATATCACATTGCTCTACTCTAGAGCAATGATTAAAAAATGGAAATAGATTGTGCATTTGTTCTGTCAGTCTGTCTAGAAAGAATTGAGAGTTATCACTATTATTATTACTAGTAACATGTCCATCATAAATGACGGTATCATGCAGTATCTTCAATTGTCTGTTCTCTCTCTCTTAGTGCTGTCTCTCTTTCTGCAACCTTTCTCTTCTTGTTCTGTGCATCAATATCTCTCTCCCTTCTTCTCCCCTGCCTCTCTTTCTCCCTCCCTCCCTCTCTCTCCCTTCGTCTCCCTCCTCCCTTTCTCCATCTCTTTTACTCCCACCCTCTCTGTCTCCCCCTCTCTGTCTCCCTCCCTTTCTCCCCCTCTCTGTCTCCCTCCCTTTCTCTCCCCAGGCTCACCTGCCACCTTCAAACGTGCATCTGCAAATTCGTAGCTACCGCACATGCACAGACATGTTGCTACTGCGCATGCGCAAATAAGCGAATTCCGGAACTTAGTGTTAGTAGCTTGTGAGTAATGCCTGCTCAAAATGCACCATGAAGGTGTTACTCACAAGCTACTAACCATTATAGTGGATACTTACCAACATAGGCCCCCATTCAATTGGCCAAATCACAATTACTTGAACTTGTAAAAGTTACAGATATCCAATTAACTACATTTAGCTACTCGCATTCCAATTGCAAGCGCCCTGCCCACAATCACTATGGGCTAGCCAAAGGAGGGTTTGCACTAAACTGTTCAAGCTCTTCAAGGCCCACAAACACACATGGAGGCTGTGGAGAGGCACATGGGGCAACAGCAAATTTACCTCCATTAGGGCCAATCTTGGCTACACCCATGTGGCAAGATGTCTAAAAATAATATTTTTTTGAAATTATATCTTATATTCTTGTATTAACTAATTAATAATATTACCTCTCATTTGGTTAACAACACTTCAGGGGAAGGGTAATACAGAACAGTAATACAATTTCTACTTTTCATGAGTATTAACTCACAAACATCACCAAGAATGTTCTTCAAGCCTGATATACAAAATGGTGAGAATAACACATAAAATAGTGATAATTGATACATGTGATCACTTGAAACCACACGCATGTCACTATAATGGGCAAGAATTTTCACATAACAATTTTATGGACAGTAAATAGTGATAATTATTTTAGAAGGATGGCACACTTCATGCAGATTTTAGGTGTTAGGGGCACCAGTATGTGAAATGAGTTTAAACATGATTATATAAACATCACTTTTAACATTGAAAGTGTAACCACTCGGTCATAACAACATCACTACCCAATTAACTTTAAGTGACATGTAAACATATGATTACAGTACTCAAATGCACGAAGGGATAGGTGTACAGGAAGATTATCTATCTAGAAATATATTAACATTACATAAATGTTATGTATGTTGATGTCCCAAAACCTTAACCATTGAAAACACACGGAAGCAGTGATAACGGTATAACAAAACTTTATTATATACACAGAGCACACTCAGAAATGTATACGACTGTGCATCAATATCATGGGGTGATGTGGGAGGATCCAGGAAGGGCAATAGGCTGTTTGGGAAAAAGGGGACATCAAAAGGGTTAAAGATAATACTGTATAATAATAATAATGATGCATAGCATCTAATAGGGGCACATGTAGTCATTACACCACAGTAACCACAATCTGCTGACAAGCTATCTCAGCATACATCACTACATATAATAGAAGTAACCAGTAATGTGCATAGCACTTACATAGGGTGCACATTTGTTTAGCCTCATACCTTAATCTTTATATTGGGCGTCCTCATCACACCATATAGAAGCATGTTGCCATCATGTAGGGAATTGAAGCTTGTGTCTGCCTTTCCAGTTGTTCGGACTGCTCACCCACTAGGCTATGGTATGTTTTCTCTTCTGTCTACACTTTTTGGAGAATATCAGACCGATTCACTTGTGGGAGGGTTGGAGGTCTGCCAACTGATGGACCATGCACTTTGATGGGACGAGGTGATAGCAGTGGAGGTTATGGTGGTGGTGTTGGTGGTGGAGGAGTAGTGGGGTACTGACAAGCTAGCTTTGGAATTGGTGCAGGTGGCAGTGGTGGTGGGCCTGATGTTTCTTGGCTTCTGTATATGTGAGGTGGTGGTGCTTCAGGGATCCAATACATGTGACTTGGTGGTGCTTCCTGCCTCCAGTACATGTGAGGTGGAGGTGGAGCTGGCGGTGCAGCCAGTGAGCTGTACCAAGAGGTGTGAGAGAGCCCAGGTGGATATTCCCACAGTGGAGACAGTGGCTGACTGCTCTCTGACGAAGGGCCAGCTTCCTAATGAGGTCCTGGGCCCTCTGACCCCATTTGTTTTTTTCACATCCCATCCACCCTTTCCAAGGGAGAATCTGGGACATCCCCATAATCTTGGTTATTCTCCACTGTAGCCACTGTAGGATAAGCTAGTACATGACACATACAGTATGCTGCAGTGTGCACACCCATATACGTACTCTCTTCTGGATGTGAAATCACTCTGATCTATTTGGTGACTGCTAATCAGAATCGGTTTTAACTGCAGGTATAAGCCAGACATTTTATTCTGCACAATTCTGATATGGATATGTTTGCTTCCTGGATTTTCATAGTTATTGTTTGTGCACCTATCCTTATTCAAAACCAGAGAGCTTACATATCCCTTCCAGAATTTTGCAGCATTGATATTGTATTTCTGTTATCTATGTGTGTGGTGTTCATGTGTCTGCATATGAAGTGTGATGGTGTATATGATACTCACGTTGCTGGATACTGTCATCAAGCGAGTTCACCAGGCCAGGAAGGCGCACAACTGCCGCTGGTGCAACCCAGTCCCTCAATGTCCTCTCCCACTCTGTATAGTTGATGTTGAGTGGAGGTCCACCGCCTGTTGCATGGGCCGCTCTGGCCCTTTCTTCCTCTTCACCTAGGCCCAGCTGTCATTGTACCTGTGCTTGACACACCTAACAACCATATTGGCATACCCCAATGCAGCAACAGCTATAACAATCACACTCCAAACCTTCTGGCTATGCCTCACTTCCCTCCTTCCATGTAGCGGCACAGATATCACTGAAGAGGACCCTGATTTCCTCTGGGGTATAATTGGGGGCCCTGTGCCCTGACACAGCCTCTTTCCCTCCCAACTGTGGGGTTCCTGGCCTAACTGATCTCTCCCTGGGGCTGGCTCTTCTTACCACTACCTCCCCCCTGACCCCCTGCCCCTACTATTTGTGTGCCTCCATCTGGGGACACATCCCCCCTCCTGCTCTCCTACAGCACTAGCTCTTCTCGCTGACCTGCCTCCTCCTCTCCCTCTCTTGTCACTGCTCTCTCCACCACAGTTGTTATTCTCCTCTCCTCCCCTCCTCTTCCTATGTCTCCCTCACTTTCCTCCTCTCCTACCCTCCTCTACCCACCTACATATATGAAAATAAATATAAGGATACGTGAATATAACATATACGTGTATATGTATGTGAGGTAAAAGAAAAATGTGTGTATTACGTATATTATATTATGGGTATGGGGGGAGGGGTTAGGTGTGGGTATGTGCGGTGTAGATGTGCTGTAGCCTAACACTATGTTTAGCTATGTGTAGGTATTAATCTATATGTGTGAATTATGTGATATCAGTAATTATGTTGGGTGTAAATTAAGTGTTAATATTTCTTAGTAGTCAATAAAATGTAATCCGCAGCCCAAATTATTGCTGTTTTGAAATCGAATGGGGCCAATATTCCATAGCGATAAGTATACTAGGTACAATGAGTATATAAGACAAATGTATACTTTCCCTCATAGCAACAAGAACACTAATACCAACTTTGTCCTCCAAATTTGCCTTTAACAACTCTTATCATCACAGTATTAGTCCCTTTTTCTGTAACTTGTTATCATCCAAAATTTGACATTCTACAAATGCACTTCTTATTTCTTCAATAGGCATCAAACAAGCTCAAGAAGCCATAAAAAAACATGCAGATTGTAGACAGCCTTTCCCTTTGACACGTAGGAGATAGAGTATGGAGATCTCAACACCTGATAATGGCCCTAAATAGGTAATTTCCCGATTGTTTGAAAAGTGAACAATGTCACCTATGAATGTTGCCTCTCTCCATCTCTTTGTGTCCATCATCTCTACCATGTGGCATTATCAGTTCATCAAAATCCTTTTTATAGCCAATCTATGCCTCCTCTACAGACAGGTCGTGGTTCATTTACAGCCTTATTAAATTGCAATTCGGCAAATTCTAAAGAGCTCTATATAAGCACATAGCATATTTTTTTACAGAAGTTTTCAGTTCGTGAAGATTTTGCTTTTGGATAGAAGTTCACTGACTAAAAACTTCTGTAAATAAAATATGCTATGTGCTTATATAGAACCCTTTAGAATTTGTCCAATTGCAATTTAATAAGGTTGTTAATCCTGTATAGTATCAAGATTAACACTTAGGCATACAGATAAACAAACACCTCTTAGTGAATACCCTGTATTTGCATATAGGCGCTGACACTGGTTCCCCATTTTGTCCAATAAATTGCTGCAATGACTTTCCTGCATCAGCCTGATGCATGTTCCTCCTATAAATGGACTGGTGTTGTTATAGTAACAACACTAATGGAAAATGTAAAAACCATCGAAGTTCAAATAATAGTTTATTATCTTAAATTCTCAATACTCATTATGTACACTAAGTTATTAGCAGATGAATACTGTGTTTGGATAAGATCTACACCTTGAAATCAAATGATATTTTTAACAATGTAAATTACATTTAATTGTATTGTAAATAGTATATATCTTGTTTTTTATAATATTAAACTCACAATAATAAATTAATTAAATTACACTAATAATCAAAATAAGTATTCCCATATTGATACAGTATTTATTCATTTATATAGGTGTAGCCTTTTTGTATATTCATGGGTTTATGATATTACATTGGTCAGAATCCTATTATTACTCACTGTATGAATCAAGGGATATATACACAGTGCCTTGCAAAAGTATTCACCCCCTTGACTTTTTACCTATTTTGTTACATTACAGCCTTAAATTCAATGTTTTGTTAATCTGAATTTTATGTGATGGATCAGAACACAATAGTCTAAGTTGGTGAAGTGAAATGAGAAATGAGCAAATCGAGGCGAGCAGTTGAGGGACGCGGAATTTAGGCTGCAATGAGCGCCGTAGGTGCTCATTGCACTTCTTGCCTCGCGAAGCAAGGCGAGCAGTTGAGGCACGCGGGACTTAGGCTGCAATGAGCGAGGCGAGCAGTTCAGACACACGGGACATAGGCTGCAATGTGTGCCGAAGGCGCTCATTGCACTGCTTGCCTCGCGAATCGAGGCAAGCAGTTGAGGCACGATGCAGTTTCACGCAGTTGAGGCGGCGAGCAGTTTTACGCGGTTTAGGCACACAACTGCGAGGGTCGCAACTGCGAACCAATGCAAAATTGTCAATGCAAAATCAGCTAAGCGAGGGAAAAAAATGGAGGACAAAAAAACTTACAAATTCTGCAACTGGAGGAAAACGAGGCTGAGCAAAGCCAGGCACATGGGACTTAGAAAATACACAATGGCAAAGACAGTAACACTTACACCAACAGAGGAGAAAGACACAGGGAAGGGACAGGGGGAGATGGTGGAAAGAGACACATGGCATGCACAAAACTTGCAGGTTAATGAAACCTGCAATGAGTGGCCCGTACAGTAGGCGGGAGGAAAGGGTCACAATAAGCCCCAAAGGCGCTCATTGCAAGCCAAGGACAGGAGAGGCTTGCAATGAGCGCCTCAAACCCCCTCCTCATCTTCAAACCCCCTCCTCATCCTCAACCCCCCTCCTCAACCTCCCTCCTCACTTTACCCCTCTCTAATTACCTCCCCATCTCCCTTTCCCCTAACTTACCTTCCATCAGCAGCTGCTCCTGCACTCCTCCGCGCGTCTTCCGGCTGCGTCGGGGCCTGGCATATGATAATGACGTGATGTCGCATGCGAGTCACGTCATCAGCATTGGCCGGGTCCCGACGCAGGTGGAAGGCGCGCAGAGGAGTGTAGGAGCAGCCGCTAATGGAAGGTAAGTGAGGGGAAAGGGAGAGGGGGAGGTAATTAGAGAGGGGTAAAGTGAGGAGGGGGGTTGATGTTGAGGAGGGGGTTTGAGGTTGAGGAGGGGGTTTGAGGTTGAGGAGGGGGATTGAGGATGAGGAGGGGGTTTGAGGAGGAGGTTGAGGATGAGGAAAGGGTATTAGGATGGTTGAGGAGGGTGGTTGAGGAGGGTGGATGAGGAGGGTGGTTGAGGAGGGTGGATGAGGAGGGTGGATGAGAAGGCTGGATGAGGAGGGGGGTTGAGGAGGGAGGATGAGGATGCGGTTGAGGAGGGGGGGTTGAGGATGAGGATGGGGTTTGAGGAGGGGGGATGAGGGGGGGTTCAGGAGGGAGGTTGAGGAGAGAGGTTGAGGAGCGGTGTTGCTCAACGTGGGGCTTGCGATGAATGCCGTAGGTGATCAGTGCAAAGCAGGAAAGTTGAAGTACAGGGGGAGAGGCTCTCAATGAGCACCGAAAGCACTTAGCGCAGGGCTCGCGATGAGCGCTGAACGTGCTCAGAGGAGCAAAAGCCTCACATTGTGTGGCAAACAGCATTGCCAGCCTTACAATTTTAATCCCATCATTTTTGACAGGCAATTTTCCAGTGTTATAAAATTAGTGTGTACATGAGTATGTGATCTTGATATTCCCTATATTCCTAATATAATTAGTACATCCATTGACAGTACCCCAGAAATTGATTTGATAGAACTTTGTTAGGTGTTGTAATCCACAAGATAGTTTGATGGCATACTATCCATATTTTTTAAAAATATAATTATTATAATACTTTATCTTGAACATTTGGGGACAATATTTTATTCTAGATCAAATCACATATAATAGTTGTCAAACTACGAAACATCGTCACGCTTTGCTAGCTCGCAAGAACTGCATCCCTCGCAAAGCTAGGGGCCGCATTTGGGGAAGCTGGAGGCTCCAACATCAGCTGCAATGAGACGAAGGCGAGGGTCCGCATTTGCGGAGGTGGAGGCTCCCACGTCGGCTGGAATGAGCCAAAGGACCCTCACTAAAAAAATATGAGCCGCGGGACTTTTACAAACTCGCAAAACTACGACCTTAACGGGCGAACCGCCCGCATTGGAAAGCATTAAAAAAACAATAAATACACACAAAAATGACAGAAATACCTTACCCACAGCAGGGGGGGGGGGGAGCACCCAGGATCTCTGGAAGTGAGGTTACACCTCAATTTAAATCCAATTTACCGAGTTTAGGCACTCGAAAATCCCCTAAGCAAGAGAAAAAATGGGCGCAGAAAAAAAGAAAACTAGGCTATACGACCCCTATAGCCGCAAAACACCAACAAGCACATACAACTTTTCCAAAAAGACAAGATACACTTTTAGCAAGGATGCTAAATCATCCACACCCGCGCACCACTTATCCATTTGCCGTCATTTTACAACACTAACTTACAGAATGCGGGACTACCCAGCTACACTGCTTCCCCTCGCGCACGCAACCTATTTACACTACCCACTGCACACATTGCTGACACTTACATCTCAGCTCTACAACAGTGCAAATCTACATTGTATGCTGCAGGAACAGCAAAACAGATTGTCAGCTCTTTAGCACAATGCTTCCTGCATATATTAATTACAAATAGGTAAAGTATATTACCGTATATACTTGAGTATAAGCCGACCCGAGTATAAGCCGAGGCACCTATTTTACCACAAAATCCCCTGTGACTCTTCCACCCCCTCCCTCCCCTGTGTCTCTTCCGCCTCTCCTTTCCCTGTGTCTCTTCCCCCTCCCTCCCCTGTGTCTCTTCCCCCTCTCATTTCCCTGTGTCTCTTCCCCCTCTACTTTCCCTGTGTCTCTTTCCCTCCCCCTCCCTTATCACCCTCCTCAACCCCCATCCTCAACAACCCCCCTCCACATCCTCAACCCCCCTCCTCAACCTCAACCCCCCTCCTCAACCTCTCTCCTCAACCTCCCTCCTGAACCCACTAATCCCCCCTCCTCAAACCCCCCCTCATCCACCCTCCTCATCCTCATCCACCCTCCTGAAACCACCCTCCTCATCCTCAAACCCCCTCCTCATCCTCAATCCCCCTCCTCATCCTCAATTCCCCTCCTCACTTTACCCCTCTCTAATTACCTCCCCCTCTCCCTTTCCCCTCTTTGAGGTGGAATATTTTTTACTTCTAACCTCAAGGGATGTCCTCTTGTCAGTTGAAAACCTCTTGGCACAAAAAGCTCCCCTGACAAATCTTTCTACTGACCCTGGATGTATTTATATAAGGTAATCATATATCCTCTTAGCCGCCTTTTTTATAGAGAAAATAAGTTTAATTTGGTTAGTCTTTCTTCATAACTTAGCCCCTCCATTCCCCTTATTAGTTTTGTTGCCCCTCTCTGTACCTTTTCCAGCTCTAAAATGTCCTTTTTATGAAGTGGTGCCCAAAATTGTACTCCATATTCCAAATGAGGGCGTACTAGAGATTTGTTTAGTGGCAGAATTGCCTTTTCAGCTGCTGCTTGGCTTTGAGCACTGTTACCTAGGTGGTTGTCCACAAGCACTCCCAAATCCCTTTCAATATCTGATACACCTAGTAATTGTATATATAGTCATTGTAAGGTCAGCGCTGAGCTGCTTTTTGCGACTATTGCAAAGCTGTCCCCTGGTGTAGTTCGTGTGCTATGAGCAGCGTTGGCCCTTGTTGTGAGGCTCGCAGTGAACGGCTTTTGCATTTATTGCGATAGTGTTTTTTTTTCCTTTTTTTTTTGTATATTTATTTTTTGATATGTGTAGTGTAAATAGGCTGCTTGCGCGAGGGGAAGCCGTTAGTGCAGCTGGGTACTTCCGAATTCTGTAAGGTAGTATTGTAAAATGCCGGAAATGTGTATGTGGTAGGCGGGTTTGTATGATGAAGCGTCCTTGCTAATGGTGTATGTTGTAGGTTGCATGGGTTTTTGGAAAAAGCTGTATTTGCTTAGTGGAAGTTATCGGCTTTAGGAGTCGTGTAGCCTTGTTTTCATTTTTTTAAAGGCCATTTTTTCTCTTGCATAGGGGATTTTCGAGTGTGTAAACTTTGTAAATTTGCCAGCATTCGAGGTTTAAGCAGTGTTGCAAAGGTCCTAGGTGTCCCCCCTTGCTGTGGGTAATGTTTTTATTTTATTTTTGTGTGTATTTTTGTGTTTTTTAATGGTTGCCGCTGTGCTTGGGTTGTCCGTTAAGGTCGTATTTTTGAGTCCATAATGGCTTTTTTCTAAGTTCCGCGGCTCTGATTTTTTTTGTGTAAGTCCGTAGTTAGTCATTGCGTGTTTATGCTTTTTTTTCCAAGTCCTAATTTTGTGGTCATTTTTAACTGATTGTGAGGCGCCGTATAGCCTCCACCTCTGCAAATGGGGCCCCTCGCTTTGCGAGGGTCCGCATTTGAGGGCTGCAATGAGCCTGCAGCTCATTGCAGCTGACGTGGGAGCCTCCACCTCCGCAAATGCAGCCCCTCGCTTCACGAGGGTCCGCATTTGCGGTCGGAAATTTTTAGGGGGTCGTAGGGATGAGCGCCTATGTCGCTTATCTCCATCAGCGCAAGGAGCGCTTTCAGCGCTCTCTGCCAGCAACTGTGGCCCTCGTTACTATCTGTGACAGTGCCACCATTTCAGCTTGGAATTTCCAAGAAGAAATAATGGACTGTCAACCACCCAGATAAACTTTCTCCAATTTGCCTAATATCTCACTATAACATGTAGAAAATTGGAAATGAGGTAAATACAATATAAGACACTGTACAGGATGAAACGGAATGAACTGAGAGACCTGATCAGAGATTTGTCAAAAAACAAGGCATACATTTTGGACTCCAGACAATAATGGAATATGGTTGATGAAAAATGTAGTATACTGTGACAGCCAGAAGGATTTAACTCTGCTCTTCGCTATAGAAAATGACCTTGTCTTCTGCCATCAGATCAATGGTTTAATTAAATCACTCAAATTGAGCTCAAGCCTGAAGAGAGAGAATCTTTATTGATTCTTCAAAGCTAAGTTTAAAAACATTATTACTGCATAACGGAAATTAACTATCATCAGTTCCTGTAGGACATGATGTTCACATTAAAGAATCTTACAACATGCAGCTTCTTGATTTTATTGACTACAAGGACTTCCAGTATGGGAAGCTAAAAGTAAGTACCATTTTGCTGCTTTGTCTGTGAGTGGATTAGTAGAGCATGGTCTTCCAACTGTGGGAGTAAAGCATGGTCTACATGGAAGAGTAATTGTCCCAGAACTAAAAGTGTACAGTGCAGCCTACAACTGGACCCCAAAAAGGTTTTGTTACCACCACTGAATATAAATTTGGGGAATTATGAAGAATTTTCTAAAAGTAATAAACTAAGATGGACTGGCTATCAAGTACCTAAAAAAAAAAAAAAAAAAACAAGGCTCAGTGAGGCCAAAATAAAGGAAGGTGTTTTTGTTGTCCTGCATATATGTGAACTTCTCAAAGTTAACATTTTGAGCAGATCCTCCATGGTCATGAGAAAACAGCTTGGTAATTATTTGAATTTGTAACTGAGAACTTTTGGGAAACCACAAAGCAGGTAAAAGAACTTGTGAGCAAACTTATCTTAGCATATAAAAAATTTAACTGGAACATTTTCAATGAAGATCTATTTTCTACACTCTCATTTGGACTTTTTCCATGATAACTATAGTGCAGTAAAAAGTGAACATGGTGAAAGTTTCCGCCAGAACATCTCGGCAGTGGAAAGAAAATATCTAGGAAAATTCTACTGCTATGTTAACAGACTACTGGTGGCATTTGGTGAGAGATGCCCCAGATGTAGAGTTCATGTTACAGGCAAATAAATAACACAGTGTCTAATGTAATATGGGAAAGTATTTTTTTCAGTCAAATAATTATGTTATTTATCATTATTACATACATTTAAATCCTTACTAAATATACATACTTATCACCATATACCAAGTGGGAATAAAAGTAAAAGGAGTAAATCACATCCAATGTGGCTTAACAATGATTTAAAGACCAAGATACAGAGTAAAAAACAGGTATTTAAATTATACAACCAAGAGGGGACAGAGACTGCTTTACAGGAATACAAGTAAATCAACAAGGCTTGCAAAAGCGCTATTAAAGTGGCTAAAATAGAAAATGAAAAATTAATTGCAAAAAAGAGTAAGACTAACCCTAAAATATTTTTTAAGTATATTAATGGGAAGAAGGAGAGGAACGAAGCTATAGGAACATTACAATGTGACACAGGCCATCTCATAATGAGTGACCAGGAAAAGGAAGCTGAGCTAAATAGGTTCTTTTCTTTGGTATACACAAGGGAGGTACCATTGGTTGGTACACCGCAACATAATGGGGCTACACTACCTTCACTAAATAATTGGTTAACGCAGGAAGAAATCCAAAAGAGATTGGAGAAAATAAATGTTAATAAAGCCCCAGGTCCTGATGGAATGCATCCAAGGGAACTAAGGGAGCTGGGTTCTGTAATAGCCAAACCATTATATCTAATCTTTCAAGACTCACTCACTACAGGGTCTCTACCGGATGACTGGAGAAAAGCAGAGGTGATACCTATATTTAAGAAGGGATCTAGAACAAATCCGGGGAATTATAGACCAGTGAGCCTCACATCTGTAGTTGGGAAGCTTTTAGAAGGGTTAATAAGGGACAGAGTACAAGAATATGTCTATTTGAACAGGATTATAAATAGGAGTCAACATGGATTTATGAGGGATAGGTCATGTCAAACAAATCTAATTAGTTTCTATGAGGAGGTTAGTAGGAACCTGGATCAAGGCAACTCAGTGGATGTAGTCTTTTTGGATTTTGCAAAGGCTTTTGATACAGTGCCACATGGGAGTCTATTGGGCAAACTAAGAGATGCAGGAATTGCAGTAAATATCTGCTCATGGATTGAGAGCTGGCTAAAAGACAGGAAGCAAAGAGTTGTTATAAATTGAACATACTCCGATTGGACTGATGTGTTAAGTGGGGTTCCTGAGGATTCAGTATTAGGTCCTCTCCTTTTTAACATATTTATTAATGACTTAGAGGTGGGACTTGAAAGTAGTGTCTCCATTTTCGCTGATGACACAAAGTTGTGCAAGGTAATTAAATCAGATAATTATGTGTTTTCTCTCCAAAGGGATTTACATAAAATTGAGGAATGGGCATCTAAATGGCAGATGAGATGTAATATGAATAAATGTTAAGTTATGCATCTGGGAAGGAAAAATGGCCATGCAATTTATAATCTTAATGGAGCAAATCTAGGAGTATCAGATATTGAAAGAGATTTGGGAGTGGTGGTGGACAACCACCTAGGTAACAGTGCTTAAAGCCAAGCAGCAGCTGTAAAATAAAATAAAATATTAGCATGTTTTAAGAAGGGTATAGAAGCAAGGGAAGCAGATATAATTCTGCCACTATACAAATCTCTAGTACACCCTCATTTGGAATATGGAGTACAATTTTGGACACAATTTCATAAAAGGGACATTTTAGAGCTGGAAAAAGTACAGAAGAGGGGAAGAAAACTAATAAGGGGAATGGAGGGGCTAAATTATGAAGAAAGACTAACCAAATTAAACTTATTTTCTCTATAAAAAAGGCGTCTAAGAGGAGATATGATTACCTTATATAAATACATCCAGGGTCAGTAAAAAGATTTGTGCAGGGAGCTTTTTGTGCCAAGAGGTTTTCAACTGACAAGAGGACATCAATTGAGGTTTGAAGTAAAAAGATTCCACCTTAAATAAAGAAAAGGGGTCTTCACAGTAAGGGTGGTTAATCTGTGGAATTCTCTACCAGAGGAGGTGGTGATAACGGATTCGATAGATAACTTTAAAAAGGGACTGGATTTATTTCTAATTAAAAAGGGAATTCAGGTTTATCCTGGATAATTAGAGAGAGAGTATTCATCCAGGGAGACATCCGATAGCCAGTATCTGGGGTCAGAAAGGAATTAATTTTTTTCTACCTTTGAGACGATTGTCTAAGTTTCACTTGTGTTTTTCTTTTCTGTTTGCCTTCCTCTGGATTCATTAATAATTAAAAAAAATAAAATAAAAAAATAATGATATAGTTAAATAATAATTAACAACTAATTAATTAATAACTAATCTGCAAATTGCAGATCAGAGGAGAGCTTAAAGGTTGAACTTGATGGACTGAAAGTCTTCTTTCAACCTTAATTACTATGGTCCTCATTCAATTGCAATTTTGCCAATTGAAGAGGGCTCTATATAAGCACATAACATATTTTTTGACCGAAGTTTTTAGTTAGTGAAGACCTTGATTGTGGATAGAAGTTCATTAACTAAAAAGTTCTGTATAAAAAATATGTTATGTGCTTATATAGAGCCCTATTTAATTGGCCAACTCGCAATTGAATGAGGCTCTATGTAACTATGTAATTATGTAATTATTTAAAACTATTACACAAATACATAAGTGTTATCTTAAATATAATTATTTTTTTAATAGTGTTATAAAAATGGTTAAATTAATTAATTACAATATTATTATTCATAATCATATTAATTATGATTGTAATAATTATTCTAATCTCTTCCTGAGATCTTGCCTTCTACGGATAACAAATTAATAAATATATATATTCAAGAGGCGTTACAGATTTATGGTTACAAAATCTGCATTTATTAGAACACAATACTTAATACAAATACATTAATAATACTGTATATGATAATAGTATGGAAACAACATCTCTTAACTTAGCAGAAAGGCATTCTAAAGCTACCAATTATGTCCATGTGTGTGTATGAGAGTATGATACTTTACCAGGCCTTCACAGTTTAGTGAACAGAGAAGAGCTCCAGAGAGTTGTAGATTGCAATAGAAAGAGACCTTTCCAGGGCCTGTTATCCCCCTTATATGCTTTAATCTGAATCTCACCCCCATACTATGTCCTTAGTTCTTACTGGTCAGTTAGGTCACATGTCCTTCACAAAGTCCTCTCACTGGTCAGCTGTCCACACAAAGGATTCCTTCGGCCACATGTAAAACTAGACATATCCGGTTCTCAAAGTTACACACGCCCATGCTTTCAAGAATACCATATATGGTCTTCTGCTTATTCTCTGGATTAAACTGTGCCAGTGAAATCCAGCGCCATCATGTGGTCATTCGGCAAATCCATCCACTACTCAGACATGTACTTTCCAAGTGAGTGAGAAAAAGAACGAATATAGATAGCCTTTCAGCCTTATATTAAAGCTGGTAATTATTCTTTCCTTCTGACGCTAGGTGTGTGTTACATCCCCCCTTTGGCAATGAAAGACACATGAACCCTTTCATTCCAATAGAAGCTTAAGAAGAGTATAAGAGTGAGTATATGATTAATTTGAAAAGTTTGCTATACCCCGCTATGTGTGTGTGTTTCTGCTATTTTACTAGAGCTGTTTCAATACGTATATCATAGTACAAATGATATATACGTGCTATCATGGATTTTAGATAGCAACACATGCATATCTGAACAATAATACATAATATAGACAATATTAACACAATTATGAATAGGTGTAATATAATATTTCCAAAAGCAGAACCCCCATGATGAGTGTTTTGAAAAGGAATTAACTAATTTCTGCCACCAGGATGCACTTAACTGTTATAAAAACGGTTAAATTAATTAATTACAATATTATTTTTCATAATCATATTAATTATGATTATAATAATTATTCTAATCTCATCCTGAGATCTTGCCTTCTACGGATAACAAATTAATAAATATATATATTAAAAAATGTGCAGTTATTCTCATCTCAGCAAGGGAATGGCTATCGAAGTCTCTGTTCCCTGTGACTGACCTAGGTACAGCTCTCAGCCTGTCCCCTTCTGTACCCCATTTGTGTTCTTTAAACCAATCTCTATTGCTATCATTTGGACCACTAACTATCTCAATTTATAGATACTCACCTGACTTACACCTGCTCACTCAGCATCACCTGCTTCAAATTATTCAACTAATTTAATACAAATAAAAAAATTATATATATATATATATATATATATATATATATATATATATATATATATATATAATTACACACAACACAGCTACTCTCCCATCTCGGTCACTAACAATTTTTCTTTTACTCTCACACCTTTATCTCATCTACTCCCTACACCTACACACTGTGTCGAAATGCTCTCTCACTTTTTTCTCCTCCTCATCTTCTACTGCCTCTCTCTCAGACTCTCATTTGCAGCCTCTCCATATCACTCCCCCAATACTATAACCATCTCACCTTCCTTGCTTTCCTCTCCTCTTCTCTGCTCCCACAGGCTATTCTCTCTCCTCCAATCACAATCTCACCCCCTCCCGAACACTCATAAGCAGAAACATCACTGTAAGTCCCACTCCCATATTCTCTCACTCTCACTCTTCCTTCTGCTAGCTGCTGGAGACATATCCCCTAACCCAGGACCCTCCCTCATTTCTACCTGCTTTCAGCCATGCTCTACTCCAAGGGCAGAAAACACCAGAAAAACACAGAATTTGATACCCATCACTTGTAACAAACCCTCCACTCTTCTTTCTCCTGTGCTCTCTGGAATGCACAATCTATCCGCAATAAACTCACTTTCACTCACGACCTTTTCACTACCAACTCCCTCAATCTACTGGCTCTTACTGAAACCTGGCTCTCCTCTTCTGATACTGCCTCCCCTGCAGCACTCTCGCATGGGGGGTTTCACCTCAGTCACACACCTAGACCTGGGAACAAACAAGGTGGTGGTGTGGGTGTATTACTTTCTTCTCGCTGTACGTTTCACCTCATACCCCCTGTCCCATCCCTTCAATTTTCATCTTTTGAAGCTCATACTATCCTCCTCTTCTCTCCTATCTCTCTACGTGTTGCTGTAATCTATCGCCCCCCAGGTACTCCCTCTCAATTTCTCGATCACTTTTCCGCCTGGCTCTCACACTTTCTTTCCTCCAACATTCCCACACTGATACTTGGCGACTTCAACATTGCCATTGACACCCCCACCTCCTCAACAGCCGCCAAACTACTTGCACTCACCTCTTCCCTTGGCCTCTCACAACTTACAGATTCTTCAACTCACCATGCTGGACACTCTCTTGACCTTATTTTTACCAATATTACCCATACCTTCAACCTAGTCATCCACCCTCTCCCTCTATCTGACCATCACATCCTTACCTTTAACCTCACCACATCTTCCTCCCATCACTCTTCTTCAACCCCAGCCACAATAACCCACAGAAACCTGCTAGAACTTGACCCTACACAACTCTCCACTGTGCTCCAACCTCTTCTCAGAACTATCACCAACCTCAACTGCCCTGACACTGCCACCTCACACTACAACTCTTCTCTCTCTTCCACCCTTGACACCCTTGCCCCCATAACTACACGCAGACGCCCTCAATCTCATCCACAACCATTGCACACTACACACACACACGTTACATTCAGAAGTGCTCCCGCACTGCTGAACGACTATGGAGGAAATCACGCTCCGCAGCAGATTTCCTTCACTACAAGTTTATGCTACGTTCCTACTCCTCTGCCCTCAACCTGGCCAAACAGCAGTACTTTACATCACTAATATCAACTCTGTCCTCTAACCCAAAACGTATTTTTGCCACTTTCAATACTCTGCTCCGCCCACCACCCTCCCCCCATCCCTACCTGTCTCACGGCTGAAGACTTTGCCAACCATTTTACACATACAATTCAATCTATCCACAATGAACTCTCCTCTCACCGTGGCTCACACACTTCACTCTCTCAACTAACTCAACTAACCAACAACACCCAATCTACCACGACCTCCATTCCCACAGCCACTCTGAACTACTTTACCCCGGCAACAGAAGATGAAGTCTCCATCCTAATATCATCCTCTCACCTCACCACCTGTCCTTTAGATCCTATTCCATCTCAGCTCATCCCTCCCCTCTCTACTACACTAATCCCAGCTCACACACATCTTCAACCTTTCCCTAAACACTGGCACGTTTCCATCATCTCTAAAAAATGCCATAATTACACCCACTCTCAAGAAACCCTCATCCGATTCTGACGTTGCATCTAACTATCGCCCTATCTCTCTACTTCCCCTGGCTTGCAAACAGCTGGAGCGGCTCGTCTATAACCGCCTTACCAGTTTCATCTACTCTAACTTTCTTCTGGACACTTTCCAATCCGGCTTTCGGCCCCGACGCTCCACTGAGACAGCCCTCATAAAAGTCACCAATGACCTGCTCACCTCCAAGTCTAAAGGCCACTTTTCTATTTTGCTTCTTCTGGATCTCTCTGCCGCCTTTGACACAGTTGACCATTCGCTTCTACTCCACATTCTCTCCTCCCTCGGCATTCGAGACACTGCTCTCTTGTGGTTCTCATCATACCTCCAAGAACGATCATTTAGCGTCTCCTTCTCCGGCACATCTTCTCCTCACCCCCTGTCTATTGGCGTACCCCAAGGATCAGTCCTAGGACCCCTCCTCTTCTCCATCTACACATCCTCACTCGGCACCCTAATAAACTCTTTTGGGTTCCAGTACCATCTCTATGCAGATGACACCCAAATCTACCTCTCAGCACCAGATCTATCCCCCTCTCTTCTAGCACACGTCTCCGACTGCCTCTCTAGTATATCCTCTTGGATTTCCGCCCACCATCTGAAACTCAACATGTCTAAGACTGAACTCTTAATCTTCCCACCCTCTACTACAGCTTCAATTCCTCACATCTCTCTCTCTGTTAACAATGCCATCATCACTCCCACCTCCCAAGCCCATTGTCTCAGGGTTCTACTGGACTCTGCCCTCTCTTTCATCCCACACATACAGTCTCTAACCAAATCCTGTCTTTCCATCTAAAAAACATATCCAAAATACGCCATTACCTTACACAAGACACTACTAAGATTCTAATACACTCTCTCATCATTTCTCGTCTTGACTATTGCAACTCGCTCCTTGTTGGCCTGCCCATCACTCGCCTCTCCCCACTTCAATCCATAATAAATGCCTCCGCCAGACTCATCTTCAGTACACATCGTTCAGTGTCGGCAGCTCCTCTTTGTCAATCACTTCACTGGCTTCCCTTAGCCTCCAGAATAAAGTTTAAAATGTTGACCCAAACTTATAAAGCCCTCAACAACAGCACACCCCCATACATCTCTGCTCTCATCTCCAAATACTCCCCCACAAGCCCTCTTCGTTCTGCTTTCTACCACTCTTGTCACCTCCTCTCAATCCCGCCTCCAGGACTTTTCTCGCGCTGCCCCTATTCTCTGGAACTCCTTGCCTCGCTTCACCAGACTATCCTCCTGCCTTAAATCCTTTAAAACATCAATAAAAACGCACCTCTTTAAAGAAGCCTATAACCTTCCTCCCTAACATGCTCAGCACTACTCTCTCCCTACTGTACCACATACACACTTCAACCTTTAGGTTGTAAGTCTGCGAGTTTCAATCCTGCAAGGTGCTTTAGGGAAAGCTCTATGGACACCGGATTCCAAGCTCAAAGACAGGGCCATCCACTCTTACTCCAATTGCGTCTCACTCTGGTGCGCCTGGATCCCAAAAACCAAAAACGTTGTGGCCAACGACTTTCTTCATAGAAAACGCTCGACAATATCACCAATTATCACAGGTTTAATTTTTCGTCCGCTAAATTTACATGTAACTAGAGATGTCGCGAACAGTTGGCCCGCGGACGGCGAACACATGCGCTTTTGGGTTCCCCCCCCCTATTCTTTATCATTGAGGATAGTTTGACTCTGCACCTCTCAGTCATCAGACACATTCCAGCCAATCAGCAGCATACACTCCCTTCCAGGGCCTTCCATCTGAAGGACAGCATCCATTTTAGAATCATTCTGAAGCTGCATTCGTTGTGAGAGGACAGATAGTGTAGCTGCTGGAGATTTAATAGGGAAATAGATAGCCAGGCTGTGTATTTAGCTTCCACTACAGACCTGAAGGACTCATCTGATATCTGCTGCAAGGACAGCAACCCAAAATCATTTATTTTATTTTATAATTTTTTTCTGTGTAATCTAATTGCATATGCCTGCCTGCCAGCGTGTGTGTGTGACAGGCTAACACCTAACAGCTTATATTGTGCTCAGTGAAAAAAAACAACACTTTTTTGACTGTAATAGATTGAATAGCAATTGCCTGCCTACAGGCATGTGTGTGAAGCCTATTGCATCTACTCTGCCAACTTTTGCCAGTGCACAGTGACACTCATATCTGGTGCAACCTAGTGTACAGTGACATAAAAGAACCCTTTTTTTTCTGTAATCGATTGAATATCAGTTGCCTGCCTACAGGCGTGTGTGTGAGGCCTACAGCGCCTACTCTGCCAACTTTTGCCAGTGCACAGTGACACTCATATCTGGTGTCACAGTAGCTTGCACGTATAGTACCAATAATCGAAAAAAAAGTTTTCAGAGGCAACGTACCCTGAACTTGAAAAGTTCTGAGGACATGGTTGACTGGCTAACACAGGACCCCAACACTAGCACTACAGCGCTTCACTTGATCCGTCAGCAGAGTTATTGACACATCCGTTGGAAGAAAAGAGTGATGCGCGAACATTAGTGCCAGAGGATGTAGATAACAGGGATATGTCCCAGTCAGGCAGCATTACACACATGGACGTACGGTCTAATGATGATGATGTTGTACCCAGTGCTGCTTCCTTTGTTGAGTTGTCAGATACAAGTGAAGTGGTTGATGATGACGATGCGTCCGTGGATGTCACGTGGGTGCCCGCTATAAGAGAAGAAGAACAGGAGGAAAGTTCAGATGGGGAGACAGAGAGGAGGAGGAGGAGACGAGTTGGAAGCAGGGGGATGTCGTCGCGAGTAGCTAGTGGCACAGTCAGACAGCATGCATCGGCACCCGGGGTAAGCCAGACGGCACGCCAGTCAACGCATGCTGTTGCCACCACCAGAATGCCGTCATCGCAGAGCTCAGCAGTGTGGCAATTTTTTTGTGTGTCTGCCTGTGACAACAGCGATGCCATTTGCAACCTGTGAGAAAAGAAACTGAGTCGTGGGAAGTCCAACACCCACCTAGGTACAACTTCTTTGCGAAGGCACATGATGTCACATCACAAACGCCTATGGGATCAACACATGAGTACAAGCAGCACACAAAGTCAAAGCCGCCATCCTCCTCCTGGTCCAGCATCTTCAGCCACGTCAACCACTGCTGCCCTGCTTGCCCCCTCTCAACCATCCGCCACTCCGTGTCTCGCCCTGAGCAGTCCATGCTCATCTGCCCACAGTCAGGTGTCTGTCAAGGACATGTTTGAGCGTAAGAAGCCAATGTCACAAAGTCACCCCCTTGCCCGGCAACTGACAGCTGGCTTGTCTGAACTCTTAGCCCGCCAGCTTTTACCATACAAGCTGGTGGAGTCTGAGGCGTTCAAAAAATTTGTAGCCATTGGGACACCGCAGTGGAAGGTACCCGGCCGAAATTTCTTTGCACAAAAGGCAATCCCCAACCTGTACTCGATTGTGCAAAAGGAAGTAATGGCATCTCTGGCACACAGTGTTGGGGCAAGGGTCCATCTGACCACTGATACCTGGTCTGCAAAGCATGGTCAGGACATGTATATCACCTACACTGTGCATTGGGTAAACCTGGTGACGGCTGCCAAGCATGGAATACGTGGCTCTGCAAAGGAGTTGGTGACACACCACGACTTGCAGGCAGGCCTGCTGCCACCTCCTCTACTCCTCCTACTCCATCCTCTTCCATAACCTCCTCGGTTGAGTCCTCTTCTGCTGCTGCTATGTCTTGCTCCACATCAACGGCACACCCCCAGCTCCACAGGTACTATTCCACACACCCCGGATACGGCAGTGTCACGACGTCTTGGGGTTGACTTCCCTGAAAGCAGAGAGTCACACCGGACCAGCACTCCTGTCCGCCCTGAACGCACAGGTGGATCAGTGGCACCAACTGGAGATCGGCAAAGTGGTTTGTGACAACGGAAGAAATTTGTTGGCGGCATTGAATTTGGGCAAGTTGACACATGTGCCGTGCATGGCACATGTGTGTAATCTGATTGTACAACGCTTTGTGCATTAGCACCCAGGCTTACAGGACGTCCTGAAGCAGGCCAGGAAGGTGTGTGGCCATTTCAGGCGTTCCTACATGGCCATGGCGCAGTTTACAGATATCCAGCAGCGAAACAACATGCCAGTGAGGCGCTTGATTTTAGACAGCCCGACACGTTGGAATTCAACACTCCTAAAGTTCGACCGCCTGCTCCAACAAGAAAAGGCCATTAACGAGTATTTGTATGACCGGGGTGCTAGGACAGCCTCTGTGGAGTTGGGGATTATTTTGCCACATTACTGGACGCTCATGAGCAATGCCTGTAGGCATATGCGTCCTTTTGAGGAGGTGACAAACCTGGTCAGTCGCACCGAGGGCACCATCAGCGACATCATACCATTTGTTTTCTTCCTGGAGCGTGCCCTGTGAAGAGTGCTGGATCAGGCCGTAGATGAGCGTGAAGAGGAAGAGTTGTGGTCACCATCACCACCAAAAACAGCCTTATCAGCATCTCTTGCTGGACCTGCGGCAACTGACAGCTGGCTTGTCGGAACTCTTAGCCCAGCAGCTTTTACCATACAAGCTGGTGGAGTCTGAGGCGTTCAAAAAATTTGTAGCCATTGGGACACCGCAGTGGAAGGTACCCGGCCGAAATTTCTTTGCACAAAAGGCAATCCCCAACCTGTACTCGATTGTGCAAAAGGAAGTAATGGCATCTCTGGCACACAGTGTTGGGGCAAGGGTCCATCTGACCGCTGATACCTGGTCTGCAAAGCATGGTCAGGACAGGTATATCACCTACACTGTGCATTGGGTAAACCTGGTGACGGCTGCCAAGCATGGAATACGTGGCTCTGCAAAGGAGTTGGTGACACACCACGACTTGCAGGCAGGCCTGCTGCCACCTCCTCTACTCCTCCTACTCCATCCTCTTCCATAACCTCCTCGGTTGAGTCCTCTTCTGCTGCTGCTATGTCTTGCTCCACATCAACGGCACACCCCCAGCTCCACAGGTACTATTCCACATCCCGGATACGGCAGTGTCACGCCGTCTTGGGGTTGACTTCCCTGAAAGCAGAGAGTCACACCGGACCAGCACTCCTGTCTGCCCTGAACGCACAGGTGGATCAGTGGCACCAACTGGAGATCTGCAAAGTGGTTTGTGACAACGGAAGAAATTTGTTGGCGGCATTGAATTTGGGCAAGTTGACACATGTGCCGTGCATGGCACATGTGTGTAATCTCATTGTACAACGCTTTGTAAGGTGTGTGGCCATTTCAGGCGTTCCTACATGGCCATGGCGCAGTTTACAGATATCCAGCAGCGAAACAACATGCCAGTGAGGCGATTGATTTTAGACAGCCCGACACGTTGGAATTCAACACTCCTAATGTTCGACCACCTGCTCCAACAAGAAAAGGCCATTAACGAGTATTTGTATGACCGGGGTGCTAGGACAGCCTCTGTGGAGTTGGGGATTATTTTGCCACATTACTGGACGCTCATGAGCAATGCCTGTAGGCTTATGCGTCCTTTTGAGGAGGTGACAAACCTGGTCAGTCGCACAGAGGGCACCATCAGCGACATCATACCATTTGTTTTCTTCCTGGAGCGTGCCCTGCGAAGAGTGCTGGATCAGGCCGTAGATGAACGTGAAGAGGAAGAGTTGTGGTCACCATCACCACCAGAAACAGCCTTATCAGCATCGCGTTAGCTGGACCTGCGGCAACGCTGGAAGAGGATTGTGAGGAAGAGGAGTCAGAGGAGGAATGTGGCTTTGAGGAGGAAGAGGAAGACCAACCACAACAGGCATCCCAGGGTGCTCGTTGTCACCTATCTGGTACCAGTGGTGTTGTACGTGGCTGGGGGGGAAGAACATACCTTCAGTGAGATCACTGAGGACGAGGAATGGGACATGACTAGCTCGGCATCCAACCTTGTGCAAATGGGGTCTTTCATGCTGTCATGCCTGTTGAGGGACCCTCGTATAAAAAGGATGAAGGAGAACGACGTGTACTGGGTGTCCACGCTACTAGACCCCCGGTATAAGCAGAAAGTGCCTGAAATGTTACCGAATGACCACAAGTCGGAAAGGATGCAGCACTTCCAAAATAAATTAAAAAGTTGAACATAATCCTCCTCCTCCCACGACCACGCCGGCAAGGAGAGGACGCTTTACAGACGTGTTGTTGATGGAGGACATGCAGAGCTTTTTAAGTCCTATGCATCGCCACAGCCCTTCGGGGTCCACCCACAGAGAACGACTCGACCGTCAGGTAACAGACTACCTCGCCTTAACTGCAGATATCGACACTATGAGGAGCGATGAACCCCTTGACTACTGGGTGTGCACGCTTGCCCTGTGGCCTGAGCTATCCCAATTTGCCATAGAACTTCTGTCCTGCCCAGCTTCAAGTGTCCTGTCAGAAAGGACCTTCAGTGCTGCAGGAGGTTTTGTCACTGAGAAGAGAAGTCGCCTAGGTCAAAAAAGTCTAGATTACCTCACCTTTATTAAGATGAATGAGGGATGGATCCCAAAGGGACTGACAGTGGGCGATACATTCGATTAAAAAAAGCCTGATAGATGAGCTGCCTTGAGCTAATAATGGTCCACACGCTGCTGTATTTTATCCCTGAATGCCGGATGACTTGCGTGACTTATCTGCCACCAACTAGGGTTCAAGACGCAATGTTTTAGGGCACTTTCTGCCTTGCAAACTAACATCAATTTTTCTGGTCGCTGCAACAATACCTAATTTTTTCATTTAAATTCTTTTATTGTCAGAATGATGTAATGAAAAATAAAGCATTTTTGAACAGTCTTGCATAACAGTTGTGCAAAAATACATATTTGCAATAAAGATATTTTGTGAAAGTTAGCTGGCTATTCCTTCTTATTTTTACTTTTTAGGTTAATAATTTTTCTTATTTTTTACTGTGATTGCAATTTAAGAGATACCTAAAACATGGTAAAATAGACAATAGTAAAGAGTATATCTGCAGGAAACACCAAAGTCCTATTAGTTATCATCCCTCCAGCAGTATTAGCTTATTATTTACAATATCTAACCTGGGCAATCACCCTTGGGTTACCCTAGGGCAGGCTTCAGTAAGCGACCTCTCCTTTCCCTGGATGATTTTGCCGCCGGTTGCTTCTGAAGGGTCTCCAGGGCTCCCCCAGTGTCGCTTCAACCAGTAACAAATGTTTTATATTTGTAAAGCGACCCAATGATCCCCCTTGATAGAGGTTTATCTTTACAAATTTTGGAGAACCAATTTAAGACCAGTGTCCCCTGTTTCTGGGTCAGTGAGTGTGTGAAATGCCTCAGCCTACAGTAATTGTAATGTTATGACAGCGGTAGCTCATGCTTGTCCCTCAGTTCCTCATAGGTGAGCATCTGGCCCTTTACTAACCAGTCTCCCAGTCTTTCTAGTTTCCTTGACTCCACCAGTGTTGCTATTTTGTGTTGTTTTGGTTTGTAGTTTCCTGGCTAGTAACAGGCCAGGTTTATTGGCTTTATTGAATCCGATAGGAATAAATAGTACAACTGAACACACCACTCCTATCTGGTGGCACCTTAGATTGCACGTGCAGTGCCCCAAATTTGAAGTGGGAGGACTGACCAAGCATCTTTTTCCATCTCCCGCTTCCAAAAATCCATGCCATATACACGTCCCCTGATAGGTGACGTAACAGGTATCAAACTGATAGGAATAAATAGTACAACTGAACACACCACTCCTATCTGGTGGCACCTTAGATTGCACGCGCAGTGCCCCAAATTTGAAGTGGGAGGACCGACCAAGCATCTTTTTCCATCTCCCGCTTCCAAAAAGCCATGCCATATACACGTCCCCTGATAGGTGACGTAACAGGTATTAAACTGATAGGAATAAATAGTACAACTGAACACACCACTCCTATCTGGTGGCACCTTAGATTGCATGCGCAGTGCCCCAAATTTGAAGTGGATGGACCGACCAAGCATCTTTTTCCATCTCCCGCTTCCAAAAATCCATGGCATATACACATCCCCTGATAGGTGACGTAACAGGTATCAAACTGATAGGAATAAATAGTACAACTGAACTCACCACTCCTATCTGGTGGCACACTACATTGCACGTGCAGTGCCCCAAATTCGAAGTAGGAGGTCCGACCAAGCATCTTTTTCCATCTCCCTGTTCCAAAAATCCATGCCATATACACGTCCCCTAATAGTGGACGTAACAGGGATTAAACCGATAGGAATAGTACTACTTAACAGTGAACACCTTATAATAACGCAGACAGAGGCAACGCAGAGAGAGGAGTCTGAAGAAGAGGAGTCAGAGGAGGAAGGTGGCTTTGAGGAGGTGGAAGACCAAACACAGCAGGCGTCCCAGGGGGCTTGTTGTCACCTTTCAGGGACCCTTGGTGGCTGGGTGGAGGAAGAGACCTTCAATGACATCAGTGAGGACAAGGAACGGGACATGGCTAGCTTGGTATCCAACCTTGTGCAAATGGGGAGTTTCCGGTTGTGCAAAGGGACTGTTTGCGGTTGTTTGCGGTGCATTAAACGGGGAGATTGGTCTGTTACTGTGAAGCGGGTGTAACCCTTACACTACCTGATCGATACAACATCATACCTGATGTTTTAAAGCATGTTATTCCAAACAATTTAGGAATGTTAGGTGATTTATGCCCTTTATGGCTTAAAACCAGACTCTGCATCAACTATTTTCCGTGGGAATTTTGCCATGGATCCCCCTCCAGCATGCCACAGTCCAGATGTTAGTCCCCTTGAAACAACTTTCCCATCACTATTGTGGCCAGAAAGAGTCCCTGTGGGTTTTGAAATTCACTTGCCCATTGAAGTCTTTGGCGGTTCGCCCGTTCGCGAACATTTGATGGAAGTTCGCGTCCGCTGTTCGCGAACCGAAAATTCATCACTACTTGTAACATCAAAGAGACTTTGTATTAAATCCCCCACAAATGCAAGTGAATGTACACAGTAAGAAAAATGGGCAGGCTCGCCATTAACTGTTATAAAAACGGTTAAATTAATTAATTACAATATTATTATTCATAATCATATTAATTATGATTATAATAATTATTCTAATCTCATTCTGAGATCTTGCCTTCTACGGATAACAAATTAATAAATATATATATATTCAAGAGGCGTTACAGATTTATGGTTACAAAATGTGCATTAATTAGAACACAATACTTAATACAAATACATTAATAATATATGATAATAGTACGGAAACAACATCTCTTAACGTAGCAGAAAGCCCTTCTAAAGCTACCAATTATGTCCATGTGTGTGTATGAGAGTGTGATACTTTACCAGGCCTTCACAGTTTAGTGAACAGAGAAGAGCTCCAGAGAGTTGTAGATTGCAATAGAAAGACCTTTCCAGGGCCTGGTATCCCCCTTATATCCTTTAATCTGAATCTCACCCCCATACTATGTCCTTAGTTCTTACTGGTCAGCTAAGTCACATGTCCTTCACAAAATCCCCACCTGGTCAGCTGTCAACACAAAGGATTCCTTCAGCCACATGTAAAACTAGATATATCTGGTTCTCAAAGTTACACACACCCATGCGTTCAAGAATACCATATATGGTCTTCTGCTAATTCTCTGGATTAAACTGTGCCAGTGAAATCCAGCGCCATCATGTGGTCATTCGGCAAATCCATCCACTACTCAGACGTGTACTCTCCAAGTGAGTGAGAAAAAGAACGAATATAGATAGCCTTTCAGCCTTATATTAAAGCTGGTAATTATTCCCTACTTCTGACGCTAGGTGTGTGTTACAAATAGCATTCATAGAAAGGTCTGCTTTAAAATTTGCTTTTAACCATCAAACTTAGTGTAATATATGTAATACAATCTTAAGATCATATTTTCAGTACGGGAGCAAAATTTTTTCAAGTCATATTTGTAATGATAGCATTGAAAAATATAGGTAAAAAATAAAATTATCAAATAAACAAAAAAATTGATGTGTAGTGATACTTGCAGTATACGCTTTTGAAAAACTAGTTCTTGGTAAGGCATCTGAATTAATGAATGCAAACTTAAAATCGCAGCAGCTAGAAACTTGTATTCATGCAAAGTTGACTGTAGTTCAAGTTCAAGAAAAGTCTCTTGTTTATGAAATGTGTAACAAATTAACAACATTAGTAGGTAAGTCATGACATAAAAACATAATTAGAGAATATCTAAATTTTTGATGACTAGACTTCTCTATTTTACATAAATACCTGAGATGGATAATGAGGTTAGATTAAAGCATGGATGGGAATGGATTAGGGATTATGGCTTTGCTAGATAACTGGATCTAACTGCCTAAAAACAATAAATGCAAGTAATGCTCTCTGAAATGTTAATGCCTCATTTACTACAAAACGTTCACCAAATAATCTTCATACATCCATCCAGGCTCCAGCAAAGGCGACATTTTTTATTTTTTAATTAAAAACTAACTTTATGACTTTTAATTCTTCTCTTAGTCACACTCAAATTATTCAAACATATATATTATTTTGTTTCTCATTGTTCAGTAGTCCATTACAGTTTGTATTATAATTGTTCAAAAAAAACATTTGCCCTTTTACAAGTCTAATTATTTAAAAATATATACAGTAATTTTAATTGTACATGGAAGTGCTACATTTTTATTCATAGATTTGAATATCCCCAATTAAACATTAAACCATTTAGTTACTAGGAAACATACCGTGATAAGCTTGTTCATGCTTTATACCTCTGTTTTGAAAGGGATTTGGAAAAAAGGAAATAGTCCCTTGCATATTTTAAATGCAGACATAGAAAATGTAAATAAAAGTAGTAACATCTTTCATCCCTTACATCCATATGCTAGGCAAAAGTTGCCCCTGTATTGCTTTCTCCTAGATTATAATATTATTCAATATCTAGGGACCTTTAGAGGGAAAATGTTAAGCAACTTAATTTCTTGTACTTATATAATGCATGGATTCCTTAAAGCATAAAGATTTATAAGAATGTATTTCATAAGAAATGAGGTTCTTTTATAACCAGTGTTTTGCTTTTAAAATGTCTCTAAAAACACATTATTAAATGAAAAACATATATAATTTCTGTGACAGACTGATACAAGGCATTTGTGTGAGCCACAGTCTTTTTCCTGAGAGATGGATCAGGAGGTGGATGAAAGGATGGAAGGGAATGGATCAGGAATTATGGCTTTGTTAGATAACTGGATCTCACATGCTCCCTTTCCCCAGGAAGTCTGAAATAGTTAACTTTCACAAACAGTTAATTAGATCCACCTGATCAGACCTGACTTAAGACTGCTCCAATAAGTTGCATGTGGCTGTTTGGACTGCAGCTGGCAGTCTCTGCAAGCCTGTATTTATGGCCTGCAGTCTGTGTGAAGTTTGAGTTGAAAAAAGGGAGAAAAACAAAGGTGTTTTGTCCGAAGCTGGGAAAAGACACAGACAGAGAGATAGCAGCTTGGAGATGATGACTGTTCTGCTGCAGAGTGAACACCTAGAGTTCTGAAGGATATAGCCAGTGAACAAACTCTTCAACTATTCATTTGTGTTTTTGCTCCATCCAGTCTTAGCTAGATTTGAGTCACATAGTGAAGAAACTGTCTATAAGTAAAAGGTAGTACTTCGGTGGTAACTAGAACTGTTATTGTATTTGATTTGTGTTGGTGTATTATTTTGTAACACTGGCTAATATTATAGAAAAATTTGGAAAAGTATTGAAGCCTTCTGTCATTTTGTTCCTCCATCAAAGTCCTGGAAACAATGGGAGACCCAGTGGAGGCTGGCAACTTGCCACATTTTCTTTAAGAATAATAATTACAGAGTCATAATTATAGAGTAATAATTACAGTGCTTCTATTTTCCTAATGCTTGCACAGTGTTTAGATAGAGACACTGGATTACAGATGAAACCCATACTGGGTGAAAGGAGTAGAGACATTGCCAGTATGATTGCAACTCCTATGTCTCCCTGATAACGCTAACATCTGTAGCTGGGACCAAGAGCTGCTGCTATCAAACACCAGCTGCATGGACTAAAAGATTACCCTTGCATTGCATAAAATATCATTTTTAATGTACCTGGGAAGCTTCATAATGTATCCAAACCACAGCATCTTATAATATGAGTCTATACATGTAAATACTAAGAGACTGAAAACACTTCTACCTAGCTCAGTGTTGGCTACTTACTACAGTTATCACTATATATATATCCCATATAATAGTTATCAAACTGCGAATATATATATATATATATATATATATATATATATATAAAGATAAAATAAAATATTTTGACCTCCTATGAGAAATGAAAATAAAGATTTTATTGTGAGTGATATATTTCCCTGACAATTCCATTGGGTTAAAGGGCCCAAGAAAAGATAAAGGAAGAATATATATAGGCAAGGAAGGGCAGTGGCTGAAAGATGTGCTCTGCAGGTCCATGAAGTCACGTAGAGTTGGACATGACAGAACAACTAAACAACAACAAAAATAGAGCTTTACAGAGCCAGGGATCAGCTTGCTATCACATACAGTATTATAGGATAATCTTTGACATCCAAACCATTATTAACAGGCCAGTTCTTCACTGATTCATTTTACTACGGTGTCAGTAACATTTTTTATAGATTAATCTCTCTACATTATTGATCTTTTTCACTTCAATCATTCCTCTATCTTAACCCACCCCTCCTTTCCCTTTCTTTCTCAGGAATTGTATATAAGTTCTCATGGACTGACACCATCCCCAAATCGACTGTTGAGAAACACTGATTTAAACATAACTTTAGAGGTAATTATGAGAAGCCTTCCAACTGCTGTTCATATTTTATGTAGAATTTATGGGAACCAAACAATATAATTTGACACAAGAAGAAACATGTCTGGTTCCAGATAGTTTGAATAGAGATTACAAAATTCTAGTTAATTGTTTATGAATTTTATATATATATATATATATATATATATATATATATATATATATATATGTATATATATATATATATATATATATATATATCTAAGACTCTCTACCAAGTGTTGTTAAGTCTGATAGTTCACACAAATACTTCAACAATTGATGATATCCCTCCTTGACTGCAGGTTTGTTAATCAGTGGCTTGGTAATTCTTACTGAGCCTGCTGTTTCTAGATTAGGATACCCTCAAATACTGGCCTGATACTTGTGACTAATTTAGGCAAAATGTTAAATGTATACTTTCAGTGACCATTTAAAGATTGCATGTAACTATACCTCTTTAATTAGTAAATGTTAATCACATATTGTGCTAATTGTATTGTGCATTATGTTTAATCCTTTTTATTTCCGTAGCATATTAAAAGTTTCAATGTTCCTTTATTCAGATGCTAAATGAGTAATACTAACTGATGGTGAAGCTGGCAAATCCAACAGGAACAACACCTACATCACTCTTAGTTCTCATTTCTCAGATCAATGTTGTAATTATGCATTGTATAATGTGTGTAGGAATGCTAAGTGGGATCTTGAATGTGCCAATTTAAGATGCGAATCACAGGGTTTTTTAAAGAAGTACGGATGGAAAATTATACAACTAAAGTCTTGTAATCTGATGACTGACTCACATTTAGCGATAAAACACTATGCAGTGGATAAAACTATAGATTAGGGTCTCATCTTACATTGTTTATTTTAAAGAAGCTTAATTTTCATTTGTAATAAAATGAGTATGTCTAAAAATATGTCCGTTTTCTTTCTACATGTTGTGTTTCTTCGTGTTTAATTGTGCACAAGAAAAATACCTGAAGTGTTGTGTGCTATGTTAAAATGGCAGCCAAACAACAGAAAGATACAAGTAACCCAGAAGATAATAAATAATTAAAAGCACACCACTCTACCAGCTTAAGGTATAGATTTAGATTTAAAATAATCTTTATATAGGATATTTTTTTTTATTAAATTGTTGAAGAGTTCCTGTTATCACAATCAATATTGTTGCACTACATGACCTTGACCTAATGACTCAGTTTTCCATTGTTCTAAATTTGTGCATTACTCTGAATCTGCTACCTCATGTTGAGTACCTTTTTATTTTTCAGATGTTTATATGTGCTGTAAGTCTATTGTTTGCCACACACACATATTATTATATTTAACAATATTTTACATGCTCTGTCTAATTCTCAAATCCTGAAGAGAATGTGCATCCTGTTAGTGCAGCAAGTAACAAAGAAAAAGCAAAAAACATATTACAAACAAGCCACATGATTTCCTAGTATTAGAAGCAAATTATAAAAATGGCACCAAAAAATAGTACCAAAGAGTTTTAAAAAACGTCATGTGTGGGGTACACCTCTGTGCATTGTCTTGAGGAAAAAAAGATTCTGGTAATCCAGTGTATGCCCAAGTAATGCCATACAGTATAATGCCCTAATAACAAGAGTTAGATGGTTCAATTAGGAATTGATTTAGCAATGCTCAACGTTAAACTTACAGTCAAAGTTCAGGTGGTCCCTGGCACACTGAAAGTTCAATCGGGAGTGTGGCTTTGTCTACGAGGCAGCTGCTAAATTTTCATGCACAAGGTTTTATAAACACATGGTAGCATTTAAATGTAATGGGATACAACATTTGTTGCTCTCATGAATTTAAAAGAGCAAGCCTTGAAGTTGTTTTCTGTTTTAAAAATATTAGATAAGATTTTTTTTAAACATGAAACTAAAAGAAAATGTCTGTGGCCAGAAAATACAGTGGTATGTGGGTTATATTGGCAGACAAATATGACTCATACAGCTATATTCCTGGTCATTGCTCAAAGGGGCAAGCCCCCAAAGGCAACTATACATGCAAAGCAGTTTATTCCAATCTAAAGCATACTAGGAAACATTATGAAACACCTTCTTTGAGTTGCAAGAAAATTCAGTAAATACATCCAATACTAATACAAAAAAAATACATGTAAAATTAAAAATATACTTAGAAAATACTTGGATCAAAAATGTAGAAGTTCCAAGTCGATACTCTTTTAACCATAACTCTTATTCTACTTTACAATTCCTTTCAACCATGCTACCCTCTATTTTATTATACCAACTCTATGGACTCTAGAAAATATCGTCTAAATGTGAAGAATCAGTATACTGAAGAAATGCTTCATTCACCCCTGTCAGCTCTGCTTTACAGAGAAACACAATGTTGCCAGTTTTCAGCTAATTATTGGGATTCATGTATAAAAAAAACTGGACCTGTGATTGAAAATGGATATTATTCTCAAGTGATTCAAACTGGAAATAAGAAAGGTAAAGGGTAGCATTGTGGACCTCTAAGGTATGTGTTTACAAAAAACTTAAATGCATGTTTTTGTTTACATTTGTTTTATTTTTTAGTTGATGATTCCATAGAGGAAAATACATTACAAGTGTTTAGCTGATGTCCTAGTGGCTATAACACCAATATTAATTACATTCTTTCAGTTCTTCCAGTTCAATGGCCTCACTCAGCCTCCGCACCCCAGAGTGCCTTCACTCTTCTCTGCTTAACTACTAAAATGTCCACTTGACCCTATCTCCCCACAATTCATTCCCACCCCTGTCTAGAACCTTATCACCAGCTTTAACCCATCTGTTCAATCTCTCCTTCTTAACTGGCATAATTCAATCTCCCTTCAAACTGCAAGTTTTTACACCAATCCTAAAGAAACATTCTCTTGTTCCATCTGTGCTCTGTATCTACCTCCATATTTCTCTGCTAAATCTCCTTACTTGGCCCTCTATAACCCAATTTCTGTGTACAACACTCTACCGAGACAGCACAGCAAAAGTAACCAACAACTTCCTGATGGTCAAAGCAAAAGCACACTATCCTCTACTTATCCTCCAAGATATCTCCACTGCCTTTGACACAGTTGACCACTCACTTCATCTACAGACTCTCAGTTCCCTTGTCTTTGTGACACTACAGTCTCCTGGTTCCATTCTTATTTCTCCAACCACTTCTTTAGCTTTATGTACTTCACTATTACAAACTCACAGTTTTGGTCCCCTGCATTTCTCAAAATGCACTGCCTCTCTTGGCAAACTAATACCCTCTATTGGTTTCCAGTATCATCTCTATGCTGATGATACCCAATCTACATCTCCTCTCCTTATTAACTCATGTCACCACATATCTATCCAACATCCCCTCCTGGATTGCATCCCACAACCTAAAAATAAACATGTCAAAGACCCCACATTCTACCAGTTTGCCATTACAGTAGACAATTGGTCCATCACAGCTACACCACAAGTCTGCTGCCTTAGGACTACTCTATACTCAGAGCTCACTTTTTCTCCCCACATTTATTCACTTATTAAAACCTGCCAACTGCTTTTGCGCTACATCTCCAAAATCTGTCCTTTTCTCACATAAAAAACGAATCAGTCTTAATTCAATCACATTATCTACTGCACCTCACTCCTGTGTACATATTTTTTCTATTTACTTGTTTTTATTCTAATATGGTGTAGTGAGGGCCCCCCCTGGAGTTCCCCACCCTAGCTCACCTGACCAGGGCCCCTCTGGGACCCCTCAAGCCAGATCAACTGCTCACCCCCCCCCCCCCCCCTCGCCACACACACTATTTCCAGAATGGACAAATCTAAAATGTGAGCAGACGCAATTGTGATTGCGCATGCATGCTTGTAACTGAATCCCGCTGAAAAGCTTCAGGCAGGAGTTGAAGCAGGATGTAAGGGGTACTGCCTGCTGCCTCAAATGTTTAGTATATATTTTTATTATATATATATATATATATATATATATATTATATATAAAATAAACATGTGTGTCTGTATCTGTGTGTCTGCCTGTGTATGTCACACCATACCACATCACTCTGGGGTGTTTCACGAACCAGGGCCAGGGGCCATGTGCACCCCAAAACCTCCTGCTTTAAGCCACAGGAGCACCCCTAGATTGCCAGGGTTTTTTTCAATCTTAGCACCCAGCTGCCTTTTCCAGGTATCAGCAAGATGCCAGGAACACAAGAAACTCAGGAAGCAAGCTTTGCAGTGGTACTCTTAGTGTTTAAGAGTATAGTCCATGAAAAGTCCATAGTAATAATTCCAGCGATTAGAATTTATTACATTCCCTCAAAATAGACAATACACCTTGTATGTTTAAACTGACAACTATTTTATTGATGGATACACAGCACATTTATCTATAACACTACCCAATCATATTCAGTCTCCAAGTTGGTAACCAGATCTTCACCATCCAACCCCCATCAGCCTACCTCCCTAACCACGTGGAATGCTTGTCCTTTAAGTGATGTCAACCTTCCTAACCATCCCCTGTGGTCCTGGAGACTAACAGGCTAACTAACTTAATTGTAACCTTTGTTCTTGGTAAGGGAAATTCACTCATTGGTGTCAGGAGCTTGGTTTCCTCTGTCACTATGCCAAATGGCAGAGGGGGTAATATTGTAAAATATTTCTGCAGACATAGTGTCTGCTTAACTCCCCGTAAATGGACCCGTCTTCCCCAGGGAACCCGGTAATACACTTTTTTTTTTTTTAAATGCAGCATTTAGAGAGTTCAAACATGATTGAGTACCATCCATATATCAATGAATGAACATAACACAGTAAAAAATGAAAACTGAAATCAAGGCTAACCATAACCAAGATGGAAGACAGCTAAACATGACACATACTGTATCTCACAAAATTCAGAACACCCCTCACATTTTTGTAAATATTTTATTATATCTTTTCATGTGACAACAATTAAGAAATTACACTTTGCTACAATGAAAGTAGTAAGTGTACAGCCTGTATAACAGTGTACATTTGGTGTGCCCTCAAAATAACTCAACACACAGCCATTAATGTCTAAGCCGTTGGCAGCAAAAGTAAGTTCACCCCTTAGTGGAAATGTCCAAATTGGACCCAAAGTGTCAATATTTTGTGTGGCCACCATTATTTTCCAGCACTGCCTTAATCCTCATGGGCATGGATTTCACCAGAGCTTCACAGGTTGCCACTGGAGTCCTCTTTCACTCCTCCATGATGACATCACGGAGCTGGTAGATGTTAGAGACCTTGCACTCCCCCACCTTCCGTTTGAGGATGTCCCACAGATGCTCAATAGGGTTTAGGTCTGGTGACATGCTTGGCCAGTGCATCACCTTTACCTTCAGCTTCTTTAGCAAGGCAGTTGTTGTCTTGGAGATGTGTATGGGGTCGTTAGCATGTTGGAATACAGCCCTGCAGCCCAGTCTCCGAAGGGAGTACATGTTGGCATTCATGGCTCACTCAATGAACTGTAGCTCCCCAGTGCCAACAACACTCATGCAAGCCCAGACCAGACATATATACACATATGTCTATATATGTTTTCTATAATATGTTGTGTTGATTCCCTCTATATGCATTTACCTGCTGATGTCAGATGCTGCCTCCACTCTCTCTGCATCAATGTTTATGTTCAAACTGAGGGTTTCATCTCATATCAGTGTTTTTGTGCTCTTTGTGCCTTATCCGTTTATCTGTCATTTAGGGATTATTTCAACTACCTTTCCTCAGTATAGATGTATACTTTTCGTGGTGGGAGTGTCATGGTCTGGGCCTGCATGAGTGTTAGCTGCACTGGGAGGCTACAGTTCATTGAGGGAGCCGTGAATGCCAACATGTACTGTGACATACTAAAGCAGAGCATGATCCCCTCCCTTCGGAGACTGGGCCACAGGGCAGTATTCCAACATGATAACGGGCCCAAACACACCTCCAAAATGACCACTGCCTTGCTAAAGAAGCTGAAGGTAAAGGTGATGGACTGGCCAAGCAGGTAACCAGACCTAAACCCTATTGAGCATCTGTGGGGCATCCTCAAATGGCAGGTGGGGGAGTGCAAGGTCTTTAACAACCACCAGCTCCGTTTTGTCATCATGGAGGAGGGGAAGAGGACTCCAGTGTGGAAACCTGTGAAGCTCTGGTGAACTCCATGCCCATGAGGGTTAAGGCAGTGGCCAGAAGAAAGCCATTACTTTCAGCAAAAAACAAAATGGCACGTTTTGGGTTTGTGAAAACGCATGTGTGAGACTCCGAAAATGTATGGAGAAAGGTGTTCTGGTCTGATGAGTCTAAAATTGAACTTTTCAGCCATCATTGAAAATGCTATGTCTGGCACAAACCCAACACATCACATCACCCAAAGATCACCATACCCACAGTGAAACATGGTGGTGGCAGCATCATGCTGTGGGGATGTTTTTCAGCAGCCGGGACTGGGAAACTGGTCAGAATTGAGGGAAAGATGGATAGAGCTAAATACAGGGATATTATTGAGCAAAACCTGTACCACTCTGTGTGTAATTTGAGGTTAGAACGGAGGTTCATCTTCCAGCAGGAAAATTACCCCAAACACACTGCTAAAGCAACACTTGAGTGGTTTAAGGGGAAACATGTAAATGTGTTGGAATGGCCTTGTCAAAGCCCAGAACTCAATCCAATAGAAAATCTGTTGCCAGACTTAAAGATTGCTGTTCACAAGTGCAAACCATCCAACTCGAAGGAGCTGGAGCAGTTTTGCAAGGAGGAATAGGCAAAAATCCCAGTGGTAAAATGGGGCAAGCTCATACAGACTTATCAGAAGCGACTTGGAGCTGTGATTGCTGCAAAAGGTGGCTCTACGAATTATAGACTTTAGGGGGGTGAATAGTTATGCACATTGACCTTTTCTGTTTTATCCTATTTGTTGTTTGCTTCACAATAAAAAAAAGAAAATAAACATCAAAGTTGTGGGCATGTTCTGGAAATTAAATGATGCAAATCCTCAAACAATCCATGTTAATTACAGGTTGTGAAGCAACAAAACATGAAAAATGCCAATGGGGGTGAATACTTTTGCAAGGCACTGTATATTTTCCCATGTGGTGGGTCCTGATTTTAATCCAAGTCAATGAGTTGGATAGACACTGGAGTCTCTTTGTCTTGACAAGGAATACTGAAGTTGGCACCTAGTTGTAAGCCGATGAAACAGAAGCTTGCCCCAATGCAGTCATCGCCTTAAGACCTGATTTTGATCCCACTGCAACAAAGCGGAAGAGTCATGTGAGATCCCACAGCTGCAAAGCGGAAGAGTCATGTGGGGAACAGTAGTTGTGAGAAGGGTTAACAGATTGGGTTGATTACCGAATGATGCCTTGCATCTCAAGATGCAGGAAATTATATAGTTGTTCGCAATACAAGCATAAGTTTTTTTTCTTGTGATGGACCCTTTTCTGAGGAGTAAGTGACCTTCTGACACCCACTAGTTGCATAGGTAAAAGAGCAACATCCAAATGGTAAGAAGTGAAGAAAAGTCTTCTGCAGGAAAAGAGATAGCCCGTTGATGCTTTCTCTCTGTGAGTCTATAGTAAATCTGATTGGCTAAAAATCAATATTCTTGAGAGAATTAGTCCATTGGCAATATGCAAATTCATCTCTTATTTGCTAAGAAATTCCAAATCAAAACTGATGTAATAAGGCAAGTTCATTCCACAATGTATCTATGGCAGATCCCTGGCCTTGTTTGAGGTTTTGTAGGATCATCACTTCATTTACATTTTTATGGGGATCCTAATATAGCCTCCTCATATCATCCTGTAATACCTGCAGGATGCAGAGATGATGGTTTGTCCACATCATGGATTCATGAAGTGATATGACGATTCTTACACAAATTAAATAAGTGGAATGCGTCTGTGGTTTTAGCAAAAATAACTACTGACATACATTGCAAAAAGCTCTGATCTGTGTTTGGTCCACATCAAATTTTCTCAGGCAGAGGCACTATGGACTTAGGAGCCATAGGATTAGGATGACCATTAGTTTATAGTGATTGCTGAATTGTGGTAACTTGCATCTGGTTAAAGGGATAAAGGGAACCTGTAGGTCCTGAAGTACTATTCCCAGGGAAGCCAAATGCTGAGATATTCTAGGCTGAGGTGAGCTATTTCCTGGAGGGGGGGGGGGGGGGCAACATATATGGGCTCAGTTGTTAATGAAATTACCCGGTTGCAGCTCCAAGAGAAAGGTACAAAGGGTTGATTACCAAAATCGTAGTAGTTTCTCAAAAGATGCTTTAACGAAGCTTATATGGTGCTCATCATGAGCCCCGCGCTGAGCAGCTTCGGCGCTCATTGCAAGCCTTTATTCTTGTACTGTACGGGTCGCTGACTGCAGAGTGGGGGTCACTGGGCCAGCAGGGGGCACATTGGGGCCCCTGGAGCCTGTAAGGGGCCACAGTGGGCTGTAAGGGTACACAGGGGCCCCACAGGAGGTCCACATGGCCCTAGGGGCTACAGGGCCCCATGGGATCTGCTGGGCCACAGAGGATCCGTGGGGGCCACAAAGGATCTGTGGGGCCCACAGGGGATCCACGGGGACCTCAGGGGGGGTTCAGAGGCCACAGGGGACCCATGGGGGGTGTGCGGTAGCCCCTCAGAGGTCAGCAGACTTGGTGCCTTGCACTGTTTGCACCAGCAGTAGCTCCTCCTATGTTCAGAGGGATGGTTTAACCTACGAGGCTGGGTTAGCCGTGTGATGGGAGCCCATTAATCTTTCACCTAACTGAGCTTGTTTCCTGCCTCAGTGCTTAGTTCCAACAATAATTCAAGTGAACTACCAAAGCCCTGCATAAGGAGGAACCCTTCGTCACTCACAGACATCAGTCAAACTACTGCAATAAAAAAAATGGTGCCTATAGTTCCAGATCACCCCAACACACAAACACACCCAACACATGTTTCTCTATTACTCCAGATTTCTCAAGGGCAAACCAATTTAAGTGACGCCCTCCTATTTAAACAAGACGCACCTCCTAATAAACTGATGTCACAACTAAGGAGCGTCACGACTAGTTATGTGTAATGTAAATGAAAGCATCACTGACTGGCCTTTTAATTGAAAAACAGTTACCTCCCTTATAGTGCTTTATTCCATGTGACAGAGCATTCTGTTTACAATCTAAATCTTTTTTTTTCAGTTTCATTTATTTATTGACATAAGTACTTTTTTTGCCTTTGTTTATTTACATGTGTAGGCCTTCCCCCCAGGTCACACCCACCATCTAAATTTAAGGAGTGTGCCTCACAACCTATCACTGCACTACACTGCTCAGTGTTGCTTTAGTGCCGTTCTACTGGGGGGGGGGAGTCTGTTACTCACAATCTTCCCAAAGCACAAGCTTTTACATCCAGGCTCTCCGTGACTTGTCAGTCCTCTCCTGTGACCAATAAGCAGTGCAGCCTCTGTCCATCCCATAAGCAGAGGACAGGCACAGGAATTACTGTGTGTGAGAAAACACTGCAAGTGAGTCTGTGCTGTGTGTGCCTGTTTGTGCTATGTTGTGTGTGAATGAGCTCTGTGTGTTTCAGTGTGTGCCTGTGCTCTGTGTGTGCCAGTGTGTGCATGGGCTGTGTGTGTGCCAGTGTGTGCATGTGCTCTTTGTGTGCAAGTGCTCTGTGTGTGCGTGTATATATGCACATGTGCTCTGTGTGAGCCCCTGTGGGCCGAGTGCTCTATATCATACCCCTGAAGTAATGAGCAGAAAGTTAAGAAAATGCATAAATGTAATCCTTTATTAATAAATATAGAACACCAATAAAACAAAAATATCACATAACTTGCAGTGTCAGTATATAATCTGTGTGTATGCATATGTATGTATGTTTGTATATACTGTACTAGTGTATGGATCTCAATGTGTGTGTATGTGTGTGTGTGTGTCTATGCATCTGTGTTCATACAATGGCTCAAGTGGAAAACAGAACCATAAAGAAAGAAGCAGGAAGGTTTGTCTAAAGTGTTTGATAAAACAGACTACTAGTTGGTGCCATACAGGGCAGATCAGAAAGCCCTGTCTCTATCCAGGATGTCACTGCTTTTTTAGGCACACACTCCCTGTCAGTCAAAAGACTTATCATAAAGTTTTATAGACACACACCCCTGCACCCTGATTAATTGAAGTCACTTAGGAGGAGGAACAACACTCTGTCTGAGCTGTGAGGCAGAGATGTGGCTATAATAAATAATATGGTTAAAATAAAATGGTTGTTTGATTTTCTCAGTAAAAAAAACACATTTCAAAAAGTCAAAACCTATTTCAACATGTTTTTAGGAGGTCTTTTTGTGATGTGGTCCAAATTGTGCTGAATTAACTGGCCCTTTAAGATCTCATGTACATTCAATTAACTGGAATACATTATTTTAGTATTAGTATAAAAGCAAGTGTAATATAGTAGTAACTCCATTCAGTTGGATGCCATTAAAAGTAAAAAAGAAACCAAATATTAAACTAAGGAATAATGTTACATAATTACAATAATTTTTATGTTAATAATCTTACAATATGTTTTATGTTAAGTTAGACATCAGCAATATGATAAATGGATTGAAAACAAGAGCAAAATGATTGCTCTAACAAGATTTTTTTACAATGTAACTGAAATAAAATGTTGACACTATTTAAACTCAAGAATATTATTCTTCGTAATAACATTTCATCCACAATAGCACTAACTACCACAATAACAATTTCAATAATACCATCTCCTTTTATGATTAATAGCTCTAGCGTGCTTTGCTTTTTTAAAATATTTTTATATCTATTATACTTTAGTTCTTCATTCCAGACAAATATGCTAAATGGCTCACTCTACTGGTTGTTAATGATAACGTACCAAGCCATTCAGTACTGTATCTATATTTTAGCTTGTGAAAAGGAGCAAACAATGTGAATTATTGATATCCTACTGTATCCTAAGTTCTTAGGATACTTCACATAATAAATAAATGATGATGTAAAACAAAACTTAATAGTCAAAAGTGGGTCATCTACTTTTTTTTATATCAATATTCAATAAACTACTGTATATATATGTAAAGTATTATATTTGGAAGATTAATGCCTTTTTATTTCTATATCAGTTTCTATATTATTTATAATAATAGCTATGTAATTGTGTCATGCACTTTTTCAAACAGTTTATAGATTTTAAGTTTATTTATGAGGAGGAATTTGGGATTAATGGAAAAGATTATCCAAAGTAACTAAGGAACCGGGTCTTCAAGAGGAGTTGTACCTCCTAAGGAAGCCTGTATGAGGAAATGTGTAGTAGTGATGTGTTATGACTGACTTATGGGACCCAGGATGGGACTCCCCTGAACCCACCAGCAAGGGCCTGTAGGAACTCATCGACTATTTTGTTATGACCGTAATAACCTGTATAATGTTAGGTCTCCGGCTCTGATCTGGTACCCCTGATCCACAAGGAACATGGCCTGTAAATTTTCAGACCTAATAAGAATATTTTGCACAATGCTTTGTGTTCAGGTTGTGGTTAGTACATGGCACTGTCATGCAAAGTCCTTTTTCAAAGTACCATTTAAAAGTAATACTATATTTTAAAATAGTGATTTGATGTCATAAGGTGATTTGGGGTCATTAAATACAGTTTAAATAATGTATTGGTGCTAGAAGTATGCCCTAGGATATGCTAATATTAAATAAAGTTACTTCAGTCACATATTGGACAAAGGGTTATGTTTCTAACAGAATTTATGTTTATATATGACTAGTGAGAGCAGTCAGGCATGCATCCTCCCTGGCCTCAGATAATCATAAAGGGGGAAGCTAGTTTATGGTCTCTGAAATCAGATCTTTAAATCTGAAATCAGATCTATAAAGGAGGGATGGACCCCCCGGTAACCTTGGTGATGGGGTGTGGGGGGAGTCTTTTGGTATTTGTGATATTGCTATGCAAGCAATAATAAACTAGTCAGTCTGGTTTGTACTAAACAACAGTGCATGCATTCTTATTGTGTCCTAACCAACGGGATAGAACAGAGTTATTCATTTATGTAAGCAATATAAGCGAGGTATTTTTGCTGGTTGCTGAGATCTTGAATAGAAAAGGGCACAGTCTAGAGGGAGAAAGGGTGCGCTTGGTCCCCGAAATCTGGGTTGTAACATGATGCAATAACCAACACATTCCTATACAGTAATGCAGCACTCTGCAACGGAGTGATGCAGGACCATGATGCAACGCTCAACATAAAGAAACAATGTAAAAATACTAGCACCAAATTATGTGCCTTTGTATGCTGATACACAGAATTTAAGTGCAATCTTAGCATGTATATCTAAAAACACAAAATATGACAAGTGTTCCTTCAATCAAAGAAAAACACAAAGGCATGAGGTTTAGATCTACTCATGGGTAAAAGAGTCATACCATCAGGAGCTTTTATTACTTTCCAGCTGAAAATACTGTTTCAAACCTACAACTGTATCCAAATTATTTGGATTCATGATTTAGAGGGATTTAGAACTAGAGAGAGAGAGTGAGTGTTTATTAACGGTTTAGCCCAAATTTGTGTTGTGGCTGGAGTTCTTTAAAAATGTCCTTCAGTATATTAAGATTTTGTCATTGCCACTTTAATTGGTAATTACACACAAGTTTAAGGGCGGTGACTGTTGTCATAGGCATAGTCTCACACCCACTCAACTCAGCACTTTCATCTTCTGAACATGCATGGGGTATAAATTGTCTCAAGGCTCTCATATTTTAGATTTGTGCATTTATTTTTATTTTTCTGTGTATAAGACAGTATTTTTTACCAATTTTTTTTTAAGTCTAAAATAGGGAGACCTTTTTTTTTTTTATGATTTTTATTGTTTTTGAAGTACAAACAATAAAACATAAGTATAAATCACTCTCAATATATAATTTATAAAACATTAACACCAACATACATACATACAATGGCTAAAGGCAGATATTGGTTCTGATTCTCCAAGATAATGTAAATAAGACAACTGTATATCGAGATCCCATATTTTCCATTTACCGTATTGGTCCGAATTCAAAAAAACATTGCCGATTTGCGAACTTTGCTTGTAACGCATGCGACTTCTATTCGCGAATGCAAAATTACTGACGATTTGCGCGATTGCGAGTTAAGGATGCTGATTTTCGTGCTTTAGACTACGGTATTGAATAGCAATTTACGGTTTTCGTGATTCTAACATCCTGTAAAGCCTATAACCTGCAAAAAAACAGTGCTAATTAGAAAGCCTATTTCTTGCAATGGCTGATCACTTTGAGAGTCTTTTTCTCTCCTATTTTACGGGTGCGGCTTATTTTTGAGTACTATCTTTTTTCTATTTTTTCCTCTTGAACTTTACGGGTGCGGCTTATATGCGGGTGCGGCTTATATTCGGACCAATACGGTATATTTTTTAGTTACAATAAGGCCTCTCTTATAAAGGGATCTCTCTAAATTTGTATTTCTTCCAGTCATATCTATTATCTCTCTCCAACTAGGAACAGAGAACTGATTCCACTTTTTGGCAATCAATAATTTAGCAGACATTACAATTTGAACAAAAAAATGCTTTTATATCCAAGGAAGGATTATTTGGAAGAATGTGAAACCGACACATTTTAGGAGAATAAGAAAGCTGAATGTTGACAAGATCTTCAATCTGTCCTACACAATCTCTCCAAAATGTCTGGATTGGAGGACATTCCCACCAAACATGGTATTGGGAGCCTACTTGTCCACAACCTCTCCAGCAATACTTCTTATTTACATTGTTAGTGATTTGCGCCATTCTCAATGTGACTAAATACCAGTGATTAATTAGTTTTGCATAGACTTTCCCTATATGAAACATTTTAATCAGTTTTTCTGTAAAAGCCATTGCTCCAAACCAAATATCCTCTGACCACTTATTATTAAGAGATACTTCCCATGGTTTAATTTTACAAGTAATTGATCTGTCCATTTCTTCTCTTAATATGTTATAGACATTGGAAATTGTATGTTTTTTGTTTCTCATAATAATATGTTTTTCCCACTTAGTTGAAGGTCTCATTCTAGACAGAAAATAATTTGATTCTCTAAACTCAATTTTAAGTCTATTATAGTCTAACCAAACATTTTCTGGAAGGTTGCATTTCTTAATCAAGTCTTGAAATGTTGCCCATGAATTGTCGATTCAGATGTTTTATACCACATCTATTCCATTCTTTAAGAAATGGTAGTTTTAACTCTACTTCCAATAATTCTAACGGTAGAATTGGGCTTGGGAATGGCATGAGTTTCAATCTAGGTCTAAACTTGAACAAAAAAACTTCATAATTTCTTTTATTAGACCTGCACCTTCTAATAATAGTTCATTCCTTAAACATTTTCTGAATATCAAGTTCTCAATAGATCCTTGGAATCCCAAAATATTTTCCACATTTAACCAGAAGGATCCATTCATTTGAGCAAATGGGACAACATTGTTGCATCATGGTAAGTCTGCAACATAGGGTAAGCCATACCTCCTTTGTTAAATCTTCTAGAGATAATTACTTTTTTTATTCTCATTCTTTTTCCTTGATGTATGAATCTATCCATAACTGTCTGAAAATTTTGTATTTGAGTTTTAGATAAAGAAAATGGAATTGATCTAATTACATAATTGAATTTAGGTAAAAACAACATTTTTACAACAACAATTCTGCCGAATAATGATAATTTTAAATGTTTCCATGAAACAACTGTGTCTGATATTTTAGTTAATATTTTTTTGTAATTATAATTAATCATCTTGGGTATGTTGTTGTAAAAAACAATGCCTACATGAGTAAAACTCTCTGCTTGCTAATTGTAGCTAAATTCAGACATCAAAGAATTTATTTCAACCTTGTGTATATGAAAACTCAGAATCTCAGATTTTGAAATGTTCAGTTTATAATTAGAGACCTTACTATAGACATCTATCAACTCATGTAGTTTTTTCAAAGATTTGGCTGGGTAAGTTACAGAGACGATAACATCATCTGCATATATCATTATCTTATGAGTTGATTTACCAATTCTTATTCCTTTTATCTCTTCAGTACTTCTAATAGAAGAAGCAAATGGTTCAAATATAAGCACAAAGATTATCGGAGATAGTGGACAACCTTGTCTTGTCCCATTGGCAATCATTATTTTGTTTGTCTTAAAGATGTTGATTATGGCCGAGGTGGATGGGAAGAATACAAGGCCTTAGAGCCAAAGTCCTCAAAGCCATATTTCATAAAAACCTGCTCCATAAAATCCCATCCGACTCAAAGGCTTTCTCGGCATTCATAGATAAAAAGACAGAAGGAATTTTACAAGAATCAGCATATGATATCAAATCGAATATATTACGGGTATTATCTGCACCTTGCACACGCATAGCCAGATTGATCGTAGGCAACTAATTTATCACTAATGATGTTAAGACGCTCAGCCCAAATTCTTGAATAGATCTTTAAATCTACATTCAGGAGCGAGATAGGCAGAAGATGTTTACATTTCGGCCTATCACGCTCCTGCTTTGGTATCGTGATGATCAAGTCCTTCGTCATTTCGGATTAAACATACCCTTGACTCTTAATTTCATTGTATAAACTCTTCAAATGAGGAGTCAAAATGTGAGCAAAAAGTCTGTAAAAATCGATTAACAAACCCATTGGGTCCAGGAGCAGAACCCAATTTCAATTTTAAAATAGCTTCTGGAATTTCTTTCTCTGAAATCTCTGCATTGAGATTCCGACTTTCTGTTTCTGATATCTGAGGTAATTCTACCTGGCTCAAAAATTTCTGAATTTCCTCGAAAGAGGGGTTTACAAATTGAGGGTCATCCTTTAAATTGTATAAATTTGAGTAATACTCCTCAAAGGCACTTGCTATGTAATCTGGTGTGGACAAACATTTCCCTTCTCTATAGATTTTATCTATCTTCATTCTATTAACCGTCTTTTTTAATTTATTCGTCAGCATTTTACTGGCTTTATTTCCATACTGATATATCCCCTGCTGAAGCAACCACATTGAGTTGTCTGTTCTTGCTGATTTTTTTTTATTTGCAACTGTATTTTTCTTATTTGTTCTGAATTACTTTGATTGAAATTAACTTTATTTATTTTTTTCCAATTTAAATAGTTGTACATATAATTCCCTTAAGGGTAAACCCCTTTCCTTTTTCTTTTGACTTTGCAACTTCATCAACATTCCTTTTTTAAAAGGCTTTATAGGTATTCCATAATATACAACTTGAGTTTACCATACTAATATTTTGGGCAAAAAAGTGTTCAGTTTATTTTTCCAAAAAAGTGATATCTATTTCTGATTGTAACAACGAACAATTTAACCTCCAAGATTTTCGAACAGGTTCAGGATGGATAATTCTAAGATCCAATTTTACCAATGCGTCATCGGTCCACACTCTTGGACCAATTTCAACTTTGAATGCTCTTTATAAGAGTCTCCATATCTACCCAAATATAATCCAATCTGGAGTAAGCCTGAAAACATGGTGAAAAGCACGTATAGTCTCTTTCATCTGTGCAAAATCCTCAAGCTATCATATACGTTATATATTCGAGTATAAGCCGACCCGAGTATAAGCCAAGGCAACTATTTTACAACAAAATACTTGGGAAACTTAGTGACTCAAGTATAAGCCAAGGGTGGGAAATGTGCTGCCCCCTGTGTCCCTCTTGTGCCCTCTGTGTCCCTTTCTTGTGTCCCCCTGTGTCTTTTCCCCCTCTCTTTCCCCTCTCCCTCCCCTGAGTCTCTTCCCCCCTCCTCTCCCTCCCCTGTGTCTCTTCCCCTCCTCTTCCTCCCCTGTGTCTCTTCCCGTCCACTCCCTCCCCTGTGTCTCTTCCCCCCTCTCTCACCTGTGTCACTTCCCTCCTCCTCTCCCTCCCCTGTGTCTCTTCCCCTCCTCTCCCTCCCCTGTATCTCTTCCCCCTCCCTCCCCTGTGTCTCTTCCCCCTTCCTCCCCTGTGTCTCTTCCCCCCCTCTCCCTCCTCTGTGTTTCTTCCCCCCTCCTCTCCCTCCCCTGTGTCTCTTCCCCTCCTCTCCCTCCCCTGTGTCTCTTCCCCCTCCCTTGCCTGTGTCACTTCCCCCTCCTCTCCCTCCCCTGTGTCTCTTCCCCTCCTCTCCCTCCCCTGTGTCTCTTCCCCCTCCCTCCCCTGTGTCTCTTCCCCCTCCCTCCCATGTGTCTCTTCCCCCTCCCTCCCCTGTGTCTCTTCCCCCCTCCCTCGCCTGTGTCTCTTCCCCTCTCCCTTCCCTGTGTCTCTTCCCCCCTCCCTCCCCTGTGTCTCTTCCACCCTCCCTCCCCTGTGTCTCTTCCCCCCTCCCTCGCCTGTGTCACTTCCCCCCTCCTCTGTGTCTTTTCCGCCTCCCTCCCCTATGTCTCTCCCCCCCTCCCTCTCCTGTTTCTCTTCCCCCTCCCTCCCCTGTGTCTCTTCCCCCCTCTCCCTCCTTTGTGTCTCTTTCCCACCCTCTCCGTCATGTCTCTTTCCCTCCCCTCCCTTATCATCCAACTCATCCTCCCTCCTCAACCCCCCTCCGCATCCTCCCTCCTCAACCCCCCTCCGCATCCTCCCTCCTCCCTCCTCAACCCCCTCCTCATCCTCCCTCCTCAACCCCCCTCCTCAACCCCCTCATCCTCCCTCCTCATCCTCCCTCCTCATCACTTTAACCCTCTCTAATTACCTCCCCCTCTCCCTTTCCCCTCTCTTACCTTCCATCAGCTGCTCCTCCGCGCGCCACTTCCGGCTGTGTCGGGACCAGGCATATGCTAATGACGTGACGTCATTAGTTGCTCCTTAATTTATTATCAATGCTCACGTTAAAAGGTTGTTATTGTCACCTCTCTATTTATGCCATCAGAGCTTGGACTAGCTTCTCTTATCTCAATATCTATTTCTATTTCCCCATTACTTCTACTTTTTTTTCTTTTATTTCTTCCTTTTTTCTTCCCCTTTCCACACATTGTAAAAAAAGCTTTGAGTCCCTACAATTATAAGAAGTAATGCTTTAATGGAGTTACTAGAATGAAAGATTGTAAAATAAAAAAAATGAAAAACAAAACAAAAAAATTAGGAGTAATACCCTTTTCTTTACTTGTTATTACCTAAAACAAAAACTATTAGTGTTCAAATCATATGCCTATTACTAATAAGATATATGAATGCAAAATATAATTTACTGAAAATATAAAACTACTGTTGACTAATAAAATGAATTTGTAGGTGATTAAGAAATACCATTGGTATTGGTTCTTTAGTCCAATACAGATGCTGAGCGCTAAGTCCGTCAAATTCCTGCACTTCCTTGTTCGGTCACTATGATTCTATATATGCAGGGTATGTGGCGCTGCTGTTGTACTGTTCTGGTAAATAAAAGGGGACTGCTGCTTCTCTGGGGGCACCGTTCATAGAGATGCCCAATATTAGAGTGTAGAAATCGCAGAGTTGTGGTTGGAGAAGCGCAATTGCTCCTGACCAGTACCTAAATGTTTGGTGAATCTGTGCGACTGGATCTAGTGTAGTTATATCATTGGTATATGATCTTTCTAGTTTTGTGTGTGAGATTATGTATTGATATAGTTCTCGTTATACAAAGAACATACATGATTGTATATAAAAATTCCAGCTTATTTTTGTTTTATAGCATTCTCCGCCCTCTGGGTCGGAACTTAGGTCATGTAAAAACAATGATGAAGCAATAAAATCCAAAGCGACAAAATATGCTGATATATAATATATACCGAAATGCACAAATAAATGGATGATCAAACACGTTTCGCTGTTGTGTACATAGCTTCCTCAGTGATAATATAGTTCTTTCTTGGTTTTCCTCCTCTGTAGGAAGCTGAAAAGTCCATTTATTTGTGCATTTCAGTATAAATTATATATCAGCATTTTTTTATCGCTTTGGATTTTATTGCTTCATCATTGTTTTTACATGACCTAAATTCCGAGGGCGGAGAATTCTGTTAAACAAAAATAAACTGGAATTTTTATATACGATTGTGTATGTTCTTTGTATAACAAGAACTATATCAATGCATCATCTCACAAACAAGATTGGAAAGAACATATACCAATGGTATAACTACACATCATCCAGCCGCACAGATTCACCAAACATCTAGCTACTGGTCAGGAGCAATTGCGCTTCTCCAACCACAACTCTGATTTTTATGTGATTAAATTTATTTACTTATTCAACTTATACACTCAATACTTATAAAAATAAGTAAAAAATTACTTTTTAATATAGTGATTATTTTTTTGTTTTACACTATAGATTGCATAATCTATTTTCTATATATATTTGTCTCAATCCATTGTGACAAATTTGTATACAGTACCAAACATTTAATTTTCCTTTCTTTCCCAGATTTTTTTCCCCTGTACTATTATTTTCCCAATATTTCTACCAAAAGTTTCTAATATTTTTTTTCCGCTTTCGCTTATTTAAAATGTAATCTTTCCTTGTGAAAGCAAGAACCCAATCAATTTTCTTATTCTTTCAACTTTAGCTTCCAAGATTTCAACAAGCTTTCTCCCTCTTCAACATTACTAATTATATGTCTCTGATTATTTAATGTGATATTTAATTTAGGAGGAAAACCCAATTTATATGGGATCTGTTCTCTCTTAAAATTTTTGTAATGGGGAAAAACTTTTTCCTTTGCATTAGTGTGTCTCCTGATAGATTGGCAAAAATCTTGATATGTTCATAAGGAGGTTCAAATATTTTTTTTAGCAAATGCGATTTTCAAAACTTCTTCCCTATATGCCATATGGTGGATCTTGACATCTCTTGGGATATCTTTGCTCACTGATTTTTCGGTAATGTTATATGATAATATTTCTCTATAGGGGGTTCAGAAAAACTCTTATCGTTGATTAGGCTCAGGAGAAATGTTTCAATATAATTAGGTACATCTTTATAGCTAATAATTTCTGAGATGTCTCATATTCTTATATTATATCGCTTTCCATATTCATCTCTTTTTAAACTCTGCATTTTTAATTTTTACAATTCTGCTTTCAACTCATTAATTTCAATTTTTAAATCCTCATTATATTTAATTAATTTCTCCTGAGTTTGCTCCATTTCTTCAGTTCGATTTAGTAAACTTCCTATAACCTTAGTGTTACTGGCAATTTTTTGGGACAAATCCTCTTTTATAGAATTTTGAAACCCTTTAAATAATGATTTCATGGTTGTAACTGACAAAACCTCCTCTATAACATCCTCAACAACTATTTTTTCCTTCTTTAACCACTCTATCTCAATTCAATTAACCAAGGGGTGTCACAGGAAAAAAAATTACATGTATCAGACCACTTTGATACCTGTCCCATCAACTATACCTCTCTAAGTGATCTAAGTGATCAAACAGAGTATCTGATTACATTCTATCATCCAATTAGCTTCCGATGATCAGAATATTATGGTTATACTGACAAGATGGTTTGCAGAATTATTAAAATCTCTATCCTAAAGAAATTATCACATATAATAGTTGTCAAACTACGAATCTTCGCCACGCTTTGCAAGCGCATGTGACGCGGCGCGCATGGGACGTCCCATGCGCGCCCGGTCAAGGAGCGGAGGCCGGAGCACAAGCAGGTAAGTGAGGGGAGAGGTATTTAGGGGGGTTTAGGTGGAGGAGGGGGGTTGAGGGGGGTTGAGGGGGGTTGAGGTTGAGGAGGTGGGTTGGGGTTGAGGGGGGTTGAGGTTGAGGGGGGTTGAGGTTGAGGAGGGAGGTTGAGGATGAGGATGGGGGGGTTGAGGAGGAAGGTTGAGGAGGGGGTTGAGGATGGGGGCTTGAGGAGGGAGGTTGAGGAGGGGGTTGAGGATGAGGAGGGAGGATGAGGAGGGAGGTTGAGCTTGCGAAGTGAGCTCACAAGAACTGCGTCCCTCGCAAAGCGAGGGGCCGCATTTGGGGAAGGTGGAGGCTCCAACGTCGGCTGCAATGAGCCGAAATTGCGGACCCTCGCGAAGCTCAAGATCACATTATTTATTACTCAGTCGCGATGTGCAATTGCATTTTTCACAAAGATATTGAGCTGGAATGGAAATCAGTGAAAATCATGACAGAAAGTGCAGTTAAATACATGTGTAACACAATAATAACTTGTAAAATACACATGTATAGGCACAGAAGCACCACACACAATTGTACAGCTCATTCGCGATGTGTTTAACACACAGTAATGTTGCATCTAGTTTAAAGGCAGGAGAATAGATAAACAGTATCTGGTGCAAATAGAGTGCATTACAACACTGCTTGTGAGCTTAAAAATTTGTATTTTACAAGTTATTATTATGTTACACATGTATTTAATGGTACTATCTGTCATGATTTTCACTGATTTCCATTCCAGCTCAATATCTTTGTGATCCCTGTGTAAACCGGAAAAATGCAATTGCACATCGCGACTGAGTAATAAATAATGTGGTCTTGAGCTGGAATGGAAATCAGTGAAAATCATGACAGAAAGTGCAGTTAACTATATGTGCAACACAATAAAAAACGTATAAAATACACATTTGCATATTTATTTTTTTCAGAATTTTGAGCTCCAAAAATAGAGGTCGTCTTCTACATGGGGGCGTCTTATACACAGAAAAATACAGTATTTCCTGCTATTCTCTTCCCTATACTTAAATGTTATCTCCATAACCTTTACCACTTGTTATATAGTTTAGATACCTTGTTTAAATGTATCCTATACCTTGTTTAAATGTATGATTTGATGGCAATCTAATCATTAGTAATACTTTCCTTCACTTATTCATTTTATCGGTCTTCCTTTAACACAGATAACATAAATTTAAACTAAAGCTGAATTATCCTACTCATTTGTTTCATTCAATTTTCAGTCGTTTCTTTCATTCCACTAATTTTGAGTGTGTCCTTTTTCCTCCACTTATGTATCCTCACAGTAATATTTGTCAAGCCATTTCCATATCAGTACTAAATCATTGTAATCATTATATAATTTCAGCTTAAAGGAAATCGATTTCAAATTTACCTTCATTTCAACATATTCATTCCTATGATCATCAAGCTCTTAGAATATAATTGACTTGCTCTATTATACAAATACTCACCAAACATCACTCACTTCCTATTCCTATTCCCAATTTTCCATCTTACCCCATCTCTTTACATCACTTCCTGTTTAACTTTCTATTCCCCTTCCTTACCAACCTCTAAATCCTGAACTCACTCTCCTGAAAACATCACACCACCTCCTCAATGGTACATTGTAATTAATTACATTTTTTAATATTTACTTAAAATTCAGACTCACACTTTATCCTTCTTAAAACCGTCCCTACTTCATTTCATTGTCTTTTCAAGCAACTCATGTTGATTTCAAACTCTCTTTCTGCAACTAAGTAATGACATGGCCAGTGACTAATATGGCTACCACTCCTTAGATATAACCATAATCAAATATGGCCACACAACAAAACAAAAAATAAATAATTGCATGCATTTAATATACATTTATATATTTAACACATTAGGAGAGGGGGAAAGGAGACAAAGGATGGAGAGGAGGGGGAAAGCAGACACAAGGGAGGAAGTAGACAGGGTAGAGATGCGCGATGACACAGGGGAGGGGGAACAGACACAGGGGAGGGAGAGCGAGTGACACAGGTGAGGGAGAGGAGAAAGAGACACAGGGGAGTGGGGAAGAGACACAAGGGAGGGAGAGGAGGGGGAGATGAGAATACAAGGGAGGGAGAGGAGGGGGAAAAGAGAAACAAGGGAGCAAGTAGACATGGTAGAAACGCGCAATGAACGCCAAAGGTGCTCACATTGGGTGGCAAACAGCATTGCCAAAAAAAAAAAAAAAAAGATATAGGGCTGCAAGCCAAGTACAAAATGGAGACAGAAACTAAATGGATACCATCCTATACATAAATATAATGTTCCTCTACATAATCCCCAATTAAACACCAAGACGTGTCAACAGATGATTGAGGACTTCAGATTTGGAGGTTGCCCTCCAAACAGAATGTCCTTGAATATCTACTTGCCGCTAAAGGTAGCAATTCTGACTTGGTTGGCAAGGAGTGCTATACATATTTTGAAGATCTCCACATATCTATTAATTGAAAATGTTCAAGAAAGCAAAGACCTCCTCTATATTAAATATACTGGCTGGTTCTATTGGGTAAGTGACTTTTGGCAACAGTTTGTTTTTTATCTTCCTCTGTTCTTTGTTGGCTGTTTATTCTCTGGCTATTTATTCTCTGTGTCATCGGCATCTGTTTCAAAGTACCTGTAGTAAAATGTGTCCTGAGCCCCAGTCCTACTCAGATCCATGCCACTTCCGCTTGAAAACTTTTATGAAGACAAAATCCCCAGGATTAAACAGAGTTGCAGTGAGGATGTTGGGTTACAGTTACAAGGGGAATCAGGGGGAACAGGAGGAGGCAGGCCAGTACTGGGTTGCCAAACACCATCAGATTTGCCAGATTGAGTGAAACGGTTGGTGAGTAGGTCTTGTACTGCATGCCTCACATAGAGGGTAGTATCCATTCTCAGTGAGATGGCGTTATCACAGCCATTACATGGTTGCAGATATTCAGGACTCTTGCTACTGAGTCTACGTTCTAACTAAAATAAGCAAGTAGTATAAGTTTCAGCCTTGTATTTTGCGTTGGTATAGTTGTGACAAATATGTTGTTTTCTGGATAGAAAAGCTAAAACAGCTTGAATAATCAGGGATCCGCTGGACTGGGGACAATGCAATGGCTTGCTTTAGTCTGTCAGAGGCTTCATCTCTCCACTGCAGGGTAGCTGTTAAAGATTTTCCAAGGGTAGGGTTCCTTTATGGCCTTGCCAACAAGGCAAAGTCCCAGATCCACTGTCTGCAATATTCTACTATTTCCATGAAGCACCAAAGTTGTTTTCCTGATCTGTGGTTTGGGATGTGATAGATTGGCTTGCCTTCTATCATCTGTCAGAGGTTTGGACCCTTGTGAGATGTTGTGACCCATGCACTGTTCATATGTAGTGATGTCGTGAACATCAAATTTTCGGTTCGCGAACATCGGACGCGAACTTCCATCAAATGTTCGCGAACGGGCGAACCCGGCGAACCGCCATAGACTTCAATGGGCAGGCGAATTTCAAAACCCACAGGGACACTTTCTGGCCACAATAGTGATGGGAAAGTTGTTTCAAGGGGACTAACACCTGGACTGTGGCATGACGGAGGGGGATCCATGGCAAAACTCCCACGGAAAATTACATAGTTGATGCAGAGTCTGGTTTTAAGCCATAAAGAGCATAAATCACCTAACATTCCTAAATTGTTTGGAATAACATGCTTTAAAACATCAGGTATGATGTTGTATCGATCAGGTAGTGTAAGGGTTACACCCGCTTCACAGTAACAGACCAATCTCCCCGTTTAATGCATCGCAAACAGCCGCAAACAGTCCCTTTGCACAACCGCAAACTCCCCATTTGCACAAGGTTGGATACCAAGCTAGCCATGTCCCGTTCCTTGTCCTCACTGATGTCATTGAAGGTCTCTTTCTCCACCCAGCCACCAAGGGTCCCCGAAAGGTGACAACAAGCCCTCTGGGACACCTGCTGTGTTTGGTCTTCCACCTCCTCAAAGCCACCTTCCTCCTCTGACTCCTCTTCTTCAGCCTCCCAGAGTCTGGGGGCTTCCACTGCCCAGCATGCAAGATTATACACAGGTCAGAGTCTGGGGCCTTCCACTGCACAGCACGGAAGATTATACGCGTTGCCTCTGTCTGTGTTATTATAAGGTGTTTACTGTTAAGTAGTACTATTCCTATCGGTTTAATCCCTGTTACGTCCACTATCAGGGGACGTGTATATGGCATGGATTTTTGGAAGCGGGAGATGGAAAAAGATGCTTGGTCGGTCCTCCCACTTCAAATTTGGGGCACTGCGCGTGCAATCTAAGGTGCCACCAGATATGAGAGTCACTGTGCACTGGCAAAAGTTGGCAGAGTAGATGCAATAGGCTTCACACACACGCCTGTAGGCAGGCAGTTGCTATTCAATCTATTACAGTCAAAAAAGTGTTGTTTTATGTCACTGAGCACAATATAAGCTGTGAGCCTGACACAGGCAGGCAACTGAAATTAGATTACAGGAAAAAAATTATTGTTTTCAATGTATGTTACACCACCAGGTATGAGTAGTGAAAATAAGCACAATATAAGCTGTTAGGTGTTAGCCTGTCACACACACACGCTGGCAGGCCGGCATAGATTACACAAAAAAAATAATAAAATAAAATAAATGATGTTCAAAGTTTCCTCAATGATAAAGTATAGGGGGCGAACCGAAAAGCGCATTTGTTCGCCGTTCTCGGCGGACGCGAACATGCGAAAATTGCCGCGAATAGTTCTCCGGCGAACTGTTCGGGACATCACTATTCATATGTGTCTGAGCAGAACAGGAGGTCATCCACATACTGGAAAAGTTTTCTAGTTAGAGGGATGTTTCGCACATCTTCTGCAGTCAATCGGTTGAAGCTCTTTAGGGGTTTGGAGTACTTGTTTTACTTGTTCTTGAATCTCTTTGTTTTTCCTCTCAAAATGCTCAACTATCCTGCCTTTCTCCTCACGAATAACCACTTACTCCATGTTAATTGGCTCTGTTTTAGAGTAACCCCTTTCTGGTTCTGACTAGGAGCTTCTTTCACTATGTGGCTTACCGTATATACTCAAGTATAAGCCGAGCTTTTCAGCCCTTTTATTAAAGGCAAAAAAGGGCCCCCTCGGCTTATACTCGAGTCACTCTCCCCCGTGTCTCTCTAACCCCCCCCCGTGTGTCTCTAACCACCCCCGTGTGTCTCTCTACCCCCGTGTGTCTTTACCTCCCCCCTCCTCAACCTAAACACCCCTCAACCCCCCTCCTCCACCTAAACCCCCCTACATACCTCCCCCCTTTCCCCTTTCTTACCTGCTTGTGCTCCGGACTCCGCTCCATGACCCGGCGCCGGCGCGCATGGTACGTCACGTGCGCGCCGCGTCATTAGCATATACCGGGTGCCGGCATACGGTATATGCTAATGACGCGGCGCGCATGTGACGTCACATGCGCGCCGGGTCAAGGAGCGGAGGCCGGAGCACAAGCAGGTAAGTGAGGGGAGAGGTATTTAGGGGGGTTTAGGTGGAGGAGGGGGGTTGAGGGGGGAGGTTGAGGGGGGTTGAGGTTGAGGAGGTGGGTTGGGGTTGAGGGGGGTTGAGGTTGAGGGGGGTTGAGGTTGAGGAGGGAGGTTAAGGATGAGGATGGGGGGGTTGAGGAGGAATGTTGAGGAGGGGGTTGAGGATAAGGGGTTGAGGAGGGAGGTTGAGGAGGGGGTTGAGGATGAGGAGGAAGGATGAGGAGGGAGATTGAGGATGAGGATGGGGGGTTTAGGAGGGTGGATGAGGATGGGGGCTTGAGGAGGGAGTTGAGGATGGGGGGTTGAGGAGGGAGGTTGAGGAAGGGGTTGAGGATGGGGGGGTTGAGGAGGGAGGTTGAGGATGAGGAGGGAGGTTGAGGATGGGGGGGTTGAGGATGGGGGGGTTGAATTGGGAGGTTGAGGATGGGGAGGGAGGTTGAGGATGAGGAGGGAGGCTAAGGATGAGGAGAGAGGCTGAGGTTGAGGAGGGAGGCTGAGGATGAGGAGGGAGGTTGATGATGAGGAGGGAGGTTGAGGATGAGGAGGGAGGTTAAGGATGAGGAGGGAGGTTAAGGAGTGGGGAAGAGACACAGGGAAGGGAGAGGGGAGTAGAGACACAGGGAAGTGAGAGGGGAGAAGAGACACGGAGAGAGAGGGGGACAAAGAGGGCACAAGAGGGACACAGGGGGCAGCACATTTCCCACCCTCGGCTTATACTCGAGTCACTCATTTTACCCAGTATTTTGTGGTAAAATGGGTGCTTTGGCTTATACTCGGGTCGGCTTATACTCGAGTATATACGTTATCTTATTCCCTGTTTCTCATCCAAACTATCCAGACTCATCTCATGCCCTTTCCTTTTTCTTTTCTTTCCTTTTCTTCTCTTTCCCTTCTAAGATTGTACAACCTACTCCTGGCAATATTTCTTTCCACTGCACTGTAGTACAATCTTATTTGTCCACCCCTCATTGCTATTCCTTTCACCAATCTCTTCTAACTGTTATTTAAGCTACTATTTGGGCTTCTCTATTTTCTGTCTCTCTTTTCTGTCTCAGGGGGGCCTTACATTATTTCAAACAAAGGCCTAAAGAGAAGGCTGCAAAGTTGTGAGCTTAAGACCCTGGATGGCATCATTATAAGGGGCAGAGGGGGTTAGCTGGGGGGAGCAGTAGGTTTATTCATTTTCTCTTCTCCTACATCCATAGCTGCCTTAATATTACCAAATATAAGTGGATCACAAAATACTTCTTTTGTCCAGGGCTTTGGCATTTGGAAGTGTATTTTACCCACTTGTGATTATTCCATCGGTCTCCCTTGTTCTCTCAATTTATTCCACTACCTTCCTTTTCCGTTCATCCGCATGTACCCCTTCTTGATGCTGCCACTTTGCATTGGCCTTCACATCTTCTCCCACTCCTCTCAGTTTTATTTTCCTTATGCTTGGCCCCTGCTCCTTTGTCTGCCTTTCTTCAACTCCCTACCATTGTCTGTCACTCAGCTCTTCTTCTCTGCTATCTCCCATTACCTTCCTCTGTGTCCTTCATATCTCCTTGCCATGGTCTTCCTCCTCTTTTGACTGGAGCCACTCAGCCACTTCTTCATCCCGTTTGCACCTCCCACACCTCGTCCAGCTGTCTTGATGTGTCCTATGGGCACATCTCACTGGTCACCCTCCCACTTCGGCATGATGAGGATCTGCCTCTGCATTCTCTTCATCTGCCAGTGGGTGGACCGGCTCCTCCATCTCTATGGGGTGCACTTCCTGTTGCCAGCAACCGGCTTACTCCTGTGCTGCACCTGCTATTGCCACCTTCATATCACATCCCCCTCCTTTTTCGCCATCCATTTCTTGATGCCCGACTACCGGGGCAGCCTTTAGTTGACTGGTGCTCCTGTTCCCTTTGCCACTCCAGTAAAAACCTCACTCAGTGTACATCCTGTCACATGTATGGACTGCTGGAACAGCTGGACCAGAATTCATACCCCTGTGAGAGGTGTGAGTATGTTGCCTATCTTGAGGCTAAAATTGGAGAACTGGAGAGGAGAATTAAAGCACTGAGTGATATTGCTCCACTGGAAAAGGAGCACAGTTAAGCTGGGCCTAGCATGGATGATGGAGATGTGGCTAGTGAGGATGTCCAGGGAGGAAGCTAGGTTACAGTTACAAGTGGGATCAGGAGGAACAGGAGGAGGAGGCAGGCCAGTTCTGGAATGACAAACATCATATTTGCCAGATTTAGTGAAAATGTTGGGGATGTCCATTCAGGAATGGCAATCCCAGATAGAGCTGCTCCCTCTAACAGCTGGGAGAGCAATTTTACTGGAGGAGAGGGAGGGCATAATAGACAGAGCAACATACAGGTTTTGGTGGTAGGGGACTCTATTATTAGGAAGGTAGAAAGGGTGATTTATCACCCAGATCCCAGCAAGAGAACAGTTTGCTGTCTCCCGGGTGCTCGGGTTTGGCATGTTGTGGTTCAAGTAGATTAAATTATTGGGAGGGGCTGGAAATAAACCAGTGATCTTGGTATGTATTGGTTCCAATGACAAAGTTAGTGGAAGATGGAGTGTCCTAAAGGGTGACTTTAGAGAACTAGGGAATAAGCTTAATGCAAGGACCTCCAAGGTAGTATTTTCTGAGAAACTACCAGTACCATGGGTTAGCCCAGTGAGACAGAAGGAGCTTAGGGAGGTTAATGCATGGCTACAAAAGTGCATTGAGGAATGGTTTGGGTTTTTAGAGCACTTGGCTGACTTCTCACTTCGGTACAATCTCTATAGCAGGTATGGATTACACCTTAGTTATGAGGGAGCTTGTGTGCTAGGGGAAAGCATGGTAGAAAGGCTAGAGGAGTTTTAAACTAGTTGGTGGGGGGGCTAGTAATGGGGTAAAAAAAGTGTAGAGGGGGAAAGGAATTAATTAACTAGTCATGGGGTGGAGAAGAGGGGATGGTTAATATAGTCAATAGGGAGATATTGCCAAGTAGCTCAAGTATAGTGGCAGGGACTTCAAAACTACAAACTCATAACAACATAAGGTGTATGCTTGCTAATGCCAGAAGCTTGCCAGGAAAAATGGGTGAGTTAGAATTATTTGTAGTTAATGAGAAATTAGATTTAATAGTAATTACTGAAATGTGGTGGAATGTATCTCATGACCGGACTGTTAATCTGGATGGTTATAACCTATTTAGGAAAGACAGAGACAATGGTAAAAGAGGAGGAGGAATTAGTCTTTATGTTAAACCTGAATTTAAGCCTATAGTCAGAGAAGATATGTATGCTGGAACTAGCGATAAAGTTGAATGTTTGTGGGTAGAGTTAAATAACGGAGCAGCAAATTCTAAAATAATATTGGTAGGAGTATGCTACAACCCCCCAAATATAATTGAAAGTGAGGAACTGCAATTATTGTTACAGACTGGATAGCAGCTAAGCATGGGCAAGTTTTATTAATGGGAGATTTTAACTACCCTGACATAAACTGGATGAATGAGACTAGAAGTTCAGCTAAGGGGAGCAGGTTCTTGAGTACATTCAGAGATCATTATCTGGCCCATGTTATACAAGAACCTTCCATAAATGATGCTATCTTTGATTTAGTTATCACAAATAATATTGATAAGGTATCAAATGTTGAAAAAGGGCAACCTTTTGGAAACAGTGATCACAACACAGTCTCATTTGAGATGTAATTCAAAAAACTAAAACTGTAAGGGGCCAACAAAAACTCTTAATTTTAAAAGGGCACCCTTTAACAATCTATGGGTAGCAATACAAAGTATAAACTGGGATAAAGAACTGATAGGTAAAAACAAAATGGGCAACATTTAAATCCTTAAATATACATACGTATCACCATATACCATGTGGAAATAAAAGTAGAGGAGTAAATCACATCCCGTGTGGCTTAACAATGATTTAAAGATCAAGATACAGAGTACAAATCAGGCATTTAAATTATACAAACAAGAGGGGACAGAGGCTGCTTTCTGTGAGTACATGGAGATCAACAAGGCTTGCAAAAGGGCTATTAGACTGGCTTCAATAGAAAATCAAAAGTTAGTTTTTCAATGGAGACCCTACAATATTTTTTTAAATATATTAATGGGAAGAAGGCCAGGATGGAATCTATAGAAACATTACAATGTGAAACAGGCTGTCTGACAATCAGTGAACAGGAAACGGCAGATGATCTAAATAGGTTCTTTTCTTCGGTATACTCAAGGGAGGTACTAGTGGTTGGGACACTGCAACATAATGGGGCTACACTACCTTCAGCAAATAATTGGTAAACACAGGATGAAATCCGAAAGAGGTTGGAAAAAATATACATCCAAGGGTAATGAGGGAACTGGGTTCTCCAATAGCCAAACCATTATAGTGGGAAAGATTTTAGAAGGGTTAATAAGGGATAATATACAAGAGTATGTCTATTTGAACAGGATTAGAAGTAGGAGCCAACATGGATTTATAAGGGATAGGTCATGTCAAAAAAATCTAAAATTAGTTACCGTAGGTTAGTAGGAACTTGGATCAAGGCAACTCAGTGTATGTAGTCTTTTTGGTTTTAGCAAAGGCTTTTTTTATTAAATTTTTTTTTTATTATAGAGAACATCTTTATTTTATCACATTGAATCTTTTCATTTCTGCCAGGGGTTTGATAGTAAGGGTAAAAATTATCAGTGACAAGGGACAGCCCTATCGAGTGCCATTTTTCACCGTAAATTTCTCATTTTTAAAGCATGTTCCAGAAACATAGGCTGACACTTTAGTATATAACGCCTTTATGGGCTTAGAACCAAACCTGCCAAAGCCGAATTCTTTTAGGGTCAGCTCCATAAAGTCCCAATTCACTCTATCAAAGGCCTTCTCTGCATCAAGCCATAGAGCTACTAAGGGAATTTTCTCAGCTTTATAGAAAGAAAACAGATCAACTAGTTAACGAGTGTTGTCAGTCCCCTGTCTAGATTTAATAGAACCAGATTGGTCAGAGTTGACCAAATCAATTATTAAAGGATTGATTCTTGTCTACAATATTTTTGTGTATATTTTTATATCTGTGGTTAGAAGGGATATTGGTCTGTAATTAGTACAAATGTATGGGTCTTTTCCATTTTTAGGGATTGCAATAATTGAAGCGTCTAACATCTCTGCTGGTGCATAACCAGAGTTTCTAATTTAATTGAAGGTATTTTTGAGTTGTTTGATTAAGGGTCCTAAGAATGTTCTATAAAAAAATATTCGGAAAACCGTCCGGACCAGGAGTTTTATTAATTTTTAAAGCTGTGATACATTCTTCTATTTCTTTTATTGTTATTTTCTCTTACATTTTTAATCATCGTTCCTCAGATATTTTGGGTAAATTTAAAATGTAGTTATCTTCGTTTTAGAGGGTTTGACAAAATCTGAACTATTTTCGAAGTTGTACAGAGATTTATAATAATTGACAAAAATATTGCCTATATTTTTCAGATTACTGTGTATTCTTCCCTTCGAATCACACATTTTTTGTATTCTCCTATTGATGGTTTTATTTTTAACCTGACATGCCAAAATTTTACTCGCTAATGATAATTTTTTTGTTGCCAAAGCCATATTTTCTCATTGACTTGTAGTTGCATAATCTTTTTTATCTGAGCTTGAATTTTCCCCAACTCATTTGATAAATCCAAGCTAGGTGAAATTTTATTTTGACTTTCTAGTTTATTAAGTTTGATGTATAATTCTCTGAGCGGGAGACCTGTTGCTTTAGATTTCTTTGCTGCCAGAGAAATTAGAAGACCTCTTGCATAAGCTTTTTGTGTATTCCATAAAGTAATTTTAGAAGTGACCCATTAGTGAGTTCTCATTAAGAGCAAAACATACATTAATTGATTTTATTATTTTTTCTCTATCCACTGTTGACTTAAAGAGAGTTGCATCAATTCTATAATTCTTAGTCAGTTTTTTTTAGTAATTTTATTTATATATAGTTTTAAACATGCGTTATCTGATATTGATATAGAACCAATATCAATACTAGTGACAATATCAAGTGTAGATTGATCTATCAAAACATAATCAATTCTGGTATATGTTTTGTGACATGAATAGAATGTGTAATCTAATTCATTTGGATGTAGTACTCTCCATCCATCAAAAAGATTATACTTTAATAGGGTCTTATTGAAATGTCTGGACTTCTTGATTAAGTCCCAATCGCATGCTGGTTTAGTAACAGATTTTGTATTTAAATTTGGATCCAGAATCATATTATTAAATGTCCTTTCTTACTCTTATATATAAATGTTATCATTTTGTTTAGAAATCTATTTTGATATTGGTTCGGGGAATAAAGATTTGCAAATAATGTATCTACACTCTAAGGGCCTCATTCTATTACCGGCCGTAAATCGGCCGTAAGGCTGCGATTCCTTGCGGGGGTTCAGTTAACTCGCGATTCTATTATACGGCCCCGCAAGGATCTCCTTTTACGGCCGGCCGCATATCTTGAAACCGGCCGTAAGCTGTGAAATCTAAAAACGCAAAAATAAATTCAAGCCTGCACTGTACAGCTCTGTAAATGCTAGGGATCATATTGGGGGACATGAGGATTAAAAGTAACCCCCTCTCAAGCTTGCACATCTGCCCAAACCCGAGTTCAAATTAACTGTTTATTTTCCGGCTGCGGCGTGGGCGGGTCTGAGGTGCTCCATGCCCTATGGACTTTTTACATGGATATTTTATGGATATTAAAAATAAAATATTTTACGGATTTGAGTATAGGATAATTATGTGCTATTTTTTCTAACACCTAAAATCCCTTTATAGTCTTCTCAAAGTGCAGGATGGCTTTATTTGAGCTATTTTATGTGCTTAATTGGTGCTAGCGGGACCTCTTTCCTGCAAGTAAGCTGCGGCTCGCTTTTAGCCTTGCAGAGAGGTTTCCCGGAGCAATTGAATTGCAAATAGGAACTTCTTACGGCCGAAACTCTTGCGGCCGTTTTAGATCAAAGGCTTTCCTCTGGCGCGAGCGGCCGCAAGAGATAGCAAGGCACCGGCCGCAAGCCTGCCGGAGCCCCCGGCCGTAAGGGAATAGAATAGCCGAATAGCTTGCGGCCGGTCCTTGCGGCCCCGCAACGGCTGCGGCCGCTAATAGAATGAGGCCCCAAGTCTATCTGTACAAAATCTTCTACTATTGTATTTGTTTTATTGAAGAGTATGGTGACTCCTCTTGAATTATTTTTATAACTAGAGCTGTCTCCTATTTCTGGAACTCAGCTTGGCAGGCTCGAATCTTTGTCTTTCTTCCAATGAGTCTCCCGTATACATATAATGTCAGCATCTTCTTCATGGAAAAATGTCAAAATTGCATGTCTCTTAAATATCGTATTTAAACCTTTTACATTTTGTGATAATACTTTAAGAGCTGACTTCATAGTACATTACTAAAATATATAATATGTTAATCATAATCAGGATTATTCAGTTTTACTCCATATATGGTAAATTTTAACTCTAAGAATTGGCTTTCCCAAATATTCAAGTTTAATATGGTATTTATGGACTCTTGTTTGAAGTACATCTCTTAATCTCTCCAGATCATCACATATAAAAACTGACATTTTACATCTCAACCTAAGCTTTACAAACATATATAAAAATGTTCATTCTTGAACTCTCTTAAAAGTAGAAAACTAGTATTTACTGTCATTATACAGTTCATGACTGATCAGGTAATAGAGAATCCTGACCAGTTCTTTTGGAGCAAACAGAAACCTCCTTTTAACTATACAAATATTAGTGAGCTTCAATTCTCTTTATTTCAGCTTATCCAACCAAAAAGAAAGAAACATCTATATTGTGCAATTAAAGTGAGATATGTGAGTGTAAAAAAATGAATAAAAAGGGAAAATCCCTTCTATTATAAGAAAATATATTATAAATTGAGTGTATATTTAATAGTGTCATTGTTATTAGTGAGATAATTTAATTTAGTTTGAATAAATTTCATATTGTATCCATTAAATCTACTAAAGTGACCAAAATATTCTACTAAGAACCAATGGTGAGTTAAGCCAAAGATCTAAAATAAGATATTCAGAGTAAATTTAAAGTGAGACGTATGCTGCTAAATTCTTAGCTAAAATATTTTCTTAGATTATTTCTTCTTGTAAAATCCCCTATTTTATTGTATTTGGTCTTAAGAGTTTTTAACTCATTTTCTAAATAATTTACATGTGTTACTAATTTATGATTGTCAGACCATAAGTTCTCATGTCTGTTTTCTAATTCAGTAAATCTTTCTGATAGCTAATAGCTTTTGCATTGTTTGCTATTTCTGAAACAATCTCATTTCTCTCAATAATCTCTTCATATAGGACATTGTTAAAGTTTCTTGATCCTCCAAAACAGAGGGATCTAGATCTTCATTTATAATTTCAGATTCAATTTTGTCTAGTTTAGGTCTAACAGATACCTGTATAATATCAAAACCGATACAATTGTTAGCTAGCAAGTTCAAATATTTCAGTACAATTCTATACTTTAAAGTATTATTTATCTGAAAATGTACACCTTTCATTAAGTACATCCAAAAATATCCAATTACAACAAACTCCCCATATGGAAAATTAATTAAATTCAGGTAGTTCCAGTTGGTTAATTTTCTTCTAATTTATCTTTTTGTTTGTGCGTGTTCACTTCCTTTACAGAAATCTTTATACAGCGACGTATAACTTTCAGTACTTCCTTAGGAATCTCAACAAAGGCTAACCAAAAATACTTTTTTTCTCAAAGCCTCTAGCAGCAGTTAAATTAGATTAATATGGAAACAAACTTTTCCCCAATTACTTGCGTTCATAGGCCTCATGTTCTTAATAGCTTATTATCTCTTCATCAAAGCTTTTAACACATTCTCAAGCCAATTAATTAATATGTATATAATATTCAGTATTTCCTAACCAAAGTAGGCATTGTATCATACAGTTCCTACCAATAGTTATTATCAGGGACACACAGTTCTTAAAGGTCTTGTATATCGAAATAGATATACCTTTAAATTAGGGCAATTTTAATTTCCATATTCCTCTTCTCAGGTCTGCAATTATCAAGATTTTTCTTTATCTATTCTCCCTTCCTTCTCTCTTTCTCTTCTTTATTCCCCTTTTTCCTCCTTTTCTTTTCCACCCCTTTATGTTTCTAACAAATTGTTTATAAAGGACGTTCACCAAGTTCTCCAGAGGCTTTTCTCTCTTTTCTCCTTCTTTCCCCTTCTCTCCTTTTACTTTATTTATTTATTTATTTTTCCAAAATATATAAACTTGAAGCCACTTTTAGTAGTAGTATGCTTTTCTGGAATTCACTTTATAATTTTTTTTCCTAGAACCTTAATTCAAATGACTTTGCTTTAGTGCAATTACTCAGATAGATGAAGGATTGGGATTTTTACAAGGAGTTTCTGCTTTAACTCAATCCCAATTAAATCGATGCTCTCACTTCCTTCGAATTAGAGTTTTCAATATTATACTACAAACTTTATTTCTTGGTGTGTTGGGTTTAGCTAAAGTCTCTACAGACGCTTAGACTTCACAGTGCCAGGTCCTTGGAGCATTAATAATTGACAATTTGATCATAGCTCTTGAAAAGTGAGTTGTCATCAGTTTGCATTAAATATATAGTATAACACTCCTCACCTCAAAATCTGCAGCTTTTGAGTCCATTAATGTAAGAACCGGCAGATCCCTTTTTTGAAAGCACTCACCAGCTTGCTTGGTTACAAGCAGAGGTGTGTCTGTATTTGATCGTTGCTCTTCACCAGCCAAAATCGCGGTCCACGCCATTCACTTACAGAAAGCTCCAGCAGCTCCAGCAGTCTCAGGAAGCTATGCTTCCAGCCTGGGTCACAGCAGCAAATGGTCAGGGCATCTGAGATTGCACTGTCCCAGCCAACTGCAGGTCTAATAGGCAGCTTATGATTCCTGCTCCTTCAGCAAACAGTTTCAATAAAGATGAAAAAATAAATGGGGATATTTCATTTTTAAGTATCGCTTAATGCTCCAAGTAGATATTTTCACGCTTAGTTAGATGGTTCCCCGGGGGTTCAGTATTAGGTCCTCTCCTTTTTAACATATTTATTAATGACTTAGAAGTATGATTGGAAAGTATTGTCTCCATTTTTGCTGATGACACAAAGTTGTGCAATGTAATTAAATCAGAAACAGATGTACTTTCCCTTTAAAGTGAGTTGCATAAATTAGAGAAATGGGCGACTAAATGGCAGATGAGATTTAATACGAATAAATGTAAAGTTATGCATTTAGGAAGGAAAAATAGCCATGCAATTAATAATCCTAATGGAGTAGATCTTGGGGTATCAGATATTGAAAGGGATTTAGCAGTGCTTATGGACAACCACCTAGGTAACAGTGCTCAATGCCAAGCAGCAGCTACAAAGGCAAATAAAATATTGGCATGTATTAAGAAGGGTATAGAAGAAGGGGAAGCAAATATAATTCTACCACTATACAAATCTCTAGTATGCCTTCATTTGGAGTACAAGTTTGGGCACTACATCATAAAAAAGGACATTTTGGAGCTGGAAAAAAATACAGAGAAGGGCAACACAATGAATAAGGGGAATGGAGAAAGACTAAACAAATAAAAGAAGAAAGATAGACTAAACAAATTAAACATATTTTCTTTAGAAAAAAAGGCTTCTAAGAGGGGATATGATTGCCTTATATAAATATATACAGGGTCAATATAAGGCTTTGTCAAGTGAAGTTTTGGACCAAGAGGTTTTCAACTGACAAGAGGACATCCTTTGAGGTTAGAAGTAAAAACGTTTCACCTTAAAGAAAGAAAAGGGTTCTTCACAGTAAGGGTGGTTAATCTGTGGAATTCCCTACCAAAGGAGTTGGTGACAGCAGATTTGATAGATAACTTTACAAAGAGAATAGATATATTTCTAAATAAAAAGGGCATTCAGGGTTATCTTGGTTAATTAGAGAGGGAGTATTGATCCAGGGAGGAGTCTGATCACCAGTATCTGGGGTCAGAAAGGAATTAATATTTTTTCCCCTTTTGAAACAATTGGCAGGTTTCACTTGGGTTTATATTTCTGTTTGCCTTCCTCTGGATCAATTAACAATTAATAATTAATTAAAAGATTGAACCTGATGGACTTAAAGTCTTTTTTCAACCTCAATTACTATGTAACTTTGTAACTCTGTCAGCGCTCTCCTCCTCCACTGCTTTGACTTGGGTGTTCCCAGTTCCTATTCATTGCATTGCCTGGGGCCGGGTCTCATTCCTAGGTGCATCTGTGCCTGGCACCTCGCTCACGATGCTATGGTGCTCCTCCGTTTCTACCAACGCTCTCATCCGTGAGTTGGTGTGCTCCACAATGCCCCCTTTTCCGTTGCGTAGTGCTTCTCATGCACTGGTACTCCATTCAATTTGGGGTTGCTTGAGGACTCTGTGCTTTCTCTGCTCACCCCTGACTCCTCCCTTGCCATCTCTGGTTGCCAATTGCATCCCCTCATAAGTGGTTGCCTTGCGTCTTCCACACCCTTCCCCCTGGCACTTCCTTGACATTTTTGGGCTTCAACAGCCATAAACAATCGCTAAGCAGCTTGCTGCCAATTCAAGCCATATTAGCCCACACCTGAAGTACGACTCTTTTCACAATGCTCATTGGGTCACATAATTGGCCCAGTCATTTTTCAGCTCATTGGTTCGCTAGGTACACCTCTTTTAATACTAGGTGCTACTTTCTTGATCACTATAAAGCCCACGTCTCAAATGACTCACCGTCATCGCTCTACTCCAGGCCTCCATTGAAAACCCTGTAGTTCAGCAATCATTCCAGCCCAAAAAGCCCTTTCCCAATTCTCCACTCACCACCACACCTTGAATCATATTAGTCCTCCTATTACTCCCGCTTTATCATTGGCAGTACTGTCTAGAATTTGACTTTTCATTTCATTACAAAGCCTCACGCTCCCATCCACATTCCCATCAGAGACATAGTCGCTCTTTGCCTATAGACACTCCACATCACTAAGTCCTCATGCCTTCATTCACGAAGGCTACCACTATCTTTCCTATGTCTGACCCCGTGCTATTTGATGCCCAATTTGTCATTTCACAAGCTGCATAATGCCCAGTCAGGCCTTCTTCCACAGCTGGGAGCCAATTCTCCCTGTGTCTATTTACTATTCCACGGATCCTGCAAAAGCTAATGAAAAGAAGAATCCCTACCCAGCTGCCACAAGAAAAGCAGAGCTATATTGCCTGCAACACAGCAGTCATAACCAACATCTCCTTTCAAATGATCAACTCAAACAAATGCAGAATCTCCTCTCTGGCATTGCAATATCCATTAACTCCCTAGCGGATAGGATTACAAGGCTATAAAACCCAAATGACTAACCAATGTGAGAAATCTAACTCCCCACCAACAATCATACTGGCCCACTTTGTTCCCCCTCATCAGGAGGGATATTGTGGATAGCAAGAATGTTAACCTGGTGTCTCTCCTCATCACTTCATTCGATTCTACTGAGAACAAGACCTTGACCTAGGAAGTATCTCCATAGTGAATAAGTCCAAAGACCCAAGTATTGACCACAAGCTCACCATCACATCACTTCAGTGTCTACAAAGACAAAATGTGTCCCACCTTTCATCGAGAGCTGGATGACTATATCTCATAATTGACCTGTCGCAAAAATACAGAGGTTTTAGTTACTTCAACTACCACTGCATTTACCACAAAGGCATTTGGTCTGCCCAGGACAACAAACTCTTCTGCAGGAAGTTGCCAGAATAATGGCTTGAGTGTATCAGCACTGTCATTTGCCTTTCCATGTCTCTGGTTTGTCACAACCTGGACCATCTCACATCCAAGAAAGACTAACCAAATTAAACGTATTTTCTCTAGAAAAAAGGCATCTAAGAGGAGATATAATTACATTATATAAATACATCCAGGGTCAGTATAAAGATTTGTCAAGGGAGCTTTTTCTGCCAAGAGGTTTTCAACTGACAAGAGGACATCCCTTGAGATTAGAAGTAAAAAGATTCCACCTCAAAGAAAGAAAAGGGTTCTTCACAGTAAGGGTGGTTAATCTGTGGAATTCTCTACCAGAGGAGGTGGTGACAGCAGATTTGATAGATAATATTAAAAGGGGACTGGATTTATTTCTAATTAAAAAGGGAATTCAAGGTTATCATGGATAATTAGAGAGACAGTACTGATCCAGGGAGAAATCCGATCGCCAGTATCTGGGGTCAGGAAGAAATTTTTTTTTTCTTTCCCTTGAGATGATTGGCTAAGTCTCACTTGTTGTTTTTTTTTGTTTGCCTTCCTCTGGATTAATTAATAATTAAAAAAAAAAAAAAAAAAGGATTAAATAATTGATTAATAAGTAATTAACAACTAATGAATTAATATTTAATCCACATATTGCAGATCAGAGGAGATCTTAAAAGATTGAACTTGATGGACTGAAAGTCTTTTTTTTACCTTGATTACTATGTAACTATGTAAGTATGTAACATTCCACCTCTGCTTGGTGCAAACATATGACAATACATTCACCCCCTGAAAGATACATTTGTTTGTCACGTGCATTACCTGGATGCCACATCAATATGAAACAACTCCAATTCCAAACGTTGCACATTCAGTGTATGCTGTCAAATGATCATATGATCTATGTGTCCCAAGGTCCTTGCTAAATCATTGTGTCACCAGGTAATGCCTCCAAAATCCACTAGTATCCATCAACATGACACTACTAGCCCATTACCTCTTCCACCATCATTGAGCTGACCTCACAGATTACCTCATTACGGGATTCAATAGAGAATTCCACACTGCGGTCACTACATTGCCTCAGATGTCCTTCGCCAGCGTCAACTTGCTATCAACTGTGAAGGAACCTTAGGTCCTGAAACTAAGAGACAACTATCTTCTGGAATCCTTCAAATCAAGCATTCACTGTTTGGTGGATCAACCCCCTAGGGGATAGCTACCCCAAATATTCTCTCAAGAAGCATCTGTAATCAATATATTTTCCCTGTATAACTCTTTTACTCCAAGTGTCAACTCCTAAATACAAGTTTTCCTCAAGTATGTCATATCTGACACATATCCCGTCTAAGTCCCTGAACTTGGCTGTCGAAGACTGATATAAAAGACAAGTTCAAAAAGCTTCCAACTGACCCCTTGCTCTGGCACAAACAGTGCATACGTTTGATGGATGCATATTCCTTTGCTAACCGATTGATGTTCAGGTATAAGAGTAGTAACTATTTTGCATAGTCAGGAGTGTGTTTGTAAACAGACCTAAGACCTTAGATTTTTAGCTGTTTTTAGTGTTATTAATAAAAACCAATAGATCATTTTAACATAGAATCTTGTGCGCTTTCACACCACGAAGAGCACTTATAGTGAGGTAAATGCCCCTTTAATCCATCCTTGGCTTTGCTTAAAGTTGTGTAATACAGCAGGCATATGCTGAAAAGGAGCCATGTTTGAAATGGTATTTGGATTATGAAGTGAAGCCTTTGTGGGCACATTTTGGTATTTGGATTTGGAGTGAAGTCTTTTGTGGGCACATTTGCATGTCCCTGCCCACCTGCCCAGGTTTCCAGAATGCTGTGTAATAAGTGTATTTCTCTGAATTCTGAGAAGGAAACTAATTTATATATATTGTATATGGTGAGGCTACAAAAGCAATTTTGAAACAATTTCAAATTCAAGTACTTACAAAACATAAAAGAACATAAAAGAAACCTGCATTCAAAATGCTATAGCAGGGTCCTGTGCAAATAGTACATAAACTATTCTATATTATATAACTTGACTCTCTTTGGACAAACAGTTTGACATTTGTTCTATATTTCTAACATTGATATCCTCAGTGCAATTACTTTGCAGGACATGAACTCTCTCCTCAGGGATTCACTAATGTGCCATAATTACCATGTAGCATTTTGAACAACGTGACTTGATAATGTGCAGAATAATTTATACAATTTAAAATAAATAATTACAGCCTTTATTTTATTATATTCAGCAGTATTCTGAATAATGCTTTAATGGTGATAGAAATTTTGTCTTTGTCCCATTAAAATTAGCAAACATGTGCACTTGACAATAAAAGTCAATGAAAGAATATGATAACATCCCCCTCAAACTGTAGACAGACTCTGAGATAATGCAATAGAAGCCACCATGACAAAAGGAGAGTCATATAATTATAAGATTTAATCCAAAAAGGGTTTATGTGGCCATCTTTCTTTTCTGCTAATGTTGTTTTTTTGTTAATACAAAACTACAGTGGTCCCTTAAGCACAGTGCATAATATACTGTAACTGTTTAGCTTACAACTAGTTCCAAAATATATCTAGAATTTTTTTCACCAGATTATTGTCATACACTCTTCTAATTTGAATAACAAAGCACAACAGCTATTTTAATTATAAACAAAAAAAACTATTTGTCTGGGTTTATGCATTGTACTTGGTTGTTTAACATGCATAAATGCCTAATTGTACTCTGCAGCCAAATGCTTAAATGATATAGTTGCATCACGAATCCACCACTAGAATCTATAATTTATGGTTATATCACATTGATGAAGGAATTGATGCAATATCAGCTTAATAAAACATTTCAGAAAACCACAAAGTATTGAAATATTTTTTTAATTGCCTGTCATACATAAAGGTGTATATATAAGATTCCTGTGTTTCAGATGTTTGGTAAGAAACAGGCAGTGATTATCAGAAAAAGATGTGTTATATAGAAAAGTTTAGTGACTTACATAGTTATTGGCAGGAAAGTAAACTCCAGCTTTGCACACCCACAGGAAGCTTTCATAACCAAGTACACACAGGAAAGCAGCCAGGTACATAGAGCCCCATTCAACTGAGTACATTTGAGATCCAGTAACCCGTAAGTGTGGTCACAAGCTACTTTGCTTTTCAATTGGCGTCTTTTTGCGTGCTCCGATCGGCTTCCGAGTTACGAGCCTGAAAAAAATGGCGATGGTTAAACTCGTAGCTTACAGCCTCAAGAAGCCTTTGATCTTTTGCAAAGCTAAACATTGCAAATCGCTATTCAATTGCTTAATTTCCCCAAGCCCGCAAATGTATTCACACCCGTAAATGGCAAATGAAGGAGAAAATCCTCTGAATGTAAGACAGGACCCGCAAGAGGGTTAAACACCTATTCAGAGCACTGTAACTGCAAATAAAAAAAAATCAATCCTGCACTGGAAATAACGGGGAAAGCAATGATAGTCATTAGAATTAATTGCACAACAGTCTCAAGCTCGCAAATCGGGGTTGAATCGATCTCGAGTATCAATGAGTTAATACATTTCAGACCACCCATATGGACTAGAACAGTATAGCCATTCATTTTAATAATTTTTTATTTTGAGGGATTTGCGAGTCTGATCACATATTGGACCCCCGAACCTAATTGAATGACATGTAACCTCCATGTTTTACTTCTGTAATTCTGACAGTCTCATTTCCTATTGGCTGATTCGAAATGGGAGGTTACGGGCTTGCTTAATTGATCATGTTCCCACCCTCAACTGCTCCGAACCAGTGCATGGTTTACAGTTTTGGCTTCGGGCCCACAACTTGCGGCCTTAAACAATTGAATTGCATCGCAATCGGAGACGAACGGGAGCCCGCAGCTGTCTGTGATCGAGTTGCGAGCCACGAATTGAATGGGGCCCATAGTTTGATGTTTCAAAGGAAGTACTTGCTGCAGGATGGAATCACATGGTTGGGTGGGGTCTGAGCTCACAGCTGAATCAGAGCACAAGGATAGAGAGAGAGAGCGAGAGAGAGAGAGAGAGAGAGATGGAGAAAGACTACCAATCACAGGCTGCTATGCAACACAGAAATCCCAGAGTGTAATACTAATTTGTCAACTAACCTTTGCTTTCTCCTGATTGGCCAAAACAAATTATGAATGTTATACTAATCTTAGCAGGGATTTTCAGGGATGGTAACTAGCAAAAGCTGCAGCTTGCAAACTAAAGGGATTTAGCAAACATCAAGATGAGGGTCCAAATGTTTATTTTGGTATTTTTTCCATGCAAAAAAATGTTTTTGCATGCACTATTAATTCTCTTCTATCAGATGCATTTATAATTCAGGAAACTTAGATATGCCTTTAACTTAGCTTGCTAATGTAACAATCAGTATGTGTATAAATGATTTATTTGTATAATTTATGGTTTGTAACAAAACAAGGTAATAAACTTGCACTTTGAAGGCAGATTTGTTATTCACTGACAAAGCATTTGGTTGAACACCCTAGGGTACTCTATGTCCTAGTAATGATGCAAACCACCAACAGCAGAATAATAAACTAGCATCAACAGTCTCTAAAACCTAAGAGTGATTTTATTAAATGGCACAGTAGATCAAAACTTTCTGCCATGAATTTAAAGAGTACATTTTATACATTACAAAAGGAAAATTAATTATATTAACTAAAGAAAATTAACATTAAAACAACAGGAAGAAAAAAACATGTTTGCTCATCCTTAACAACTGAGTTAAGAGGAAGTGTAAAGGAGAACACATAATTCGAGATAAATGTTTTTTAATCTGATTTACATCAAAAACCATCAAAAGCACAATATGTTGCAGTCCAGGCACCCACAAAGCTCATTACCCTCTGTTTCCTGTAATTTATCAGGACAGAGGAGGAAAAATAATTCTGCACTGTATAAATTATATGTGATTTTTATGAACTCTAGATTAAATCTAAACAAACTGTACTATACCTTAGGTGTATGTACTTAGAAGGTAGCGCTATCCGATCTTTGGGAAGGTGGATGTAATTCCGTTGTGTGTCTACAGAGACATATAGGTGAGTACATATACAAGTAGCCCTAGTTAACACAAACACTTACACTCATAAGTAGTATTAATAAATAATTTATTAGAGTGTAAGTATAAATAGATATATTGGTAGATAGAAATAATACTGTTAATATTACAAAAAAAACAATGCTTAAAAATAGAACAATAAAAAGCAAAGTGAATAGCTCCAGCAATCACATATATAGTTGTGAGCGTACGAGTTGTTGCTAACGCTGCGGGCTCGCAAAAGCGAGGGCACTGCCCGAGGGTCTCAGTTGCTGGCATGGAGTGCCGAAGGCGCTCCTTGCCAGCAACTGAGGACCCTCGCGAAGCGAGGGCCTCAGTTGCTGGCATGGAGCGCCGTAGGCGCTCCATGCCAGCACCTGAGGACCTCGCAAAGCGAGGGCCGCAGTTGCTGGCATGGAGCGCCGAAGGCGCTCCATGCCAGCAACTGCGACCCTCGCAAACTTCACGTCGCAACCCAAACAGTACGACACACACATTACGACACTCGCAAACAACATACGACACACGTTCACACACATTACGGCCTCGCAACACTCGGACGCAACTCGCGAACATTACAAAATGTAAAACACAATACATACACACACCACATACATAAAAAACTTACCTACACCAAGAGGGAGCACCCAGCACCTCAAAAATACAACTTACACCTCGATTTTACTCAAAATAAAACAGTTTAGAGACTAAAAAAAAAATCGAAGCGAGAGAAAAAATGGCCGCCGAACAAAACGAAAACGAGGCTACAGCACTCTAAACTCGCAAAACACCACAAGAAACTCGCAAAACACCACAAAACACCTACGGATATTCCGATACAAACGTATACCACACATTACTCACCATTTTACGCCAATGCGGAAGTACACGACTACGCTAACGGTTTGGGCTCGCGCACGCACAGTGTTACACTGCACACATTCAGCACGCTTACACAGCAGATCCACACCACTAATGCTGCAGCAACATCAAAACACATTCACAGCTCTTCCACACAATGCTTTAAAATAGGTAAAGTATATTCATTTATTAATGTATTATATATTTCATTATTACACACTAAACAGCATTAGCTACCTTACAATTTCATTGCCGTCATTTTTTGACGGGCAATTCGCTAGTAAGATATAAAAAGCACACCAAACGCCATGAAAAATATGGCTTCATCACTAATAAAAGGCTTCAAAATATGTGGTATAGCTTATCGGTGCTATTTAAACCCTATTTTGGCGCCAAATAGCAGCACAAGAAAAAAAAAACTTTAATCGGTCACTGTGACTATGGACGCCTGGACACCTCAGTAGAGAGTATAAACTCATCAGTGCATGAAAGCATAAGAAAAAAAAAATTCAATTAAAAAATCCACATTTAGAATTAAATGTAGATATAAAATTACCAATTACACAGGGGCATCAAAGTATAAAGGCCATCCATATATACCCAAAGTATTATACTAACACTGGTAATAGGTACATGTAATGATACTAAGAGAAGAGAGAACAACAACATATGGGAGAACAACCCATACGCCAAAAACATTGTATCCTGGCACAGGTATATTGATGATATCGTGCTAATATGGAAAGAAGTAGAACCAGGCCAAAAGTTAGTTTGAATTTACGATGCACTCTGATAAAAGGGAAGCACAATTTCTAGAGGACAATATGATCACTACCAAACTATACACAAAGCCGACTGATACGAATGGCTAACTGCATGCTGCCAGCAGCCATGAATCCCAAGTGGATCAAAAATATACCCTTCGGACAATTCCAAAGAGTCAGAAAGAATTGTAGTAGTATTATAGATTATGATAGGGAGAGTGAGATCCTAAAACAGATTTTTTTTTTAGTAAAGGATATGACCCATCTATAGTAAAAGAGGCAGACAAAAGAGCCAGAAATTTAGATGGAGGGATTTGATCCACAAAAAAAAAAAAAAATTGCCACAAAAAAGAAACCCTTGACAAATATGAGAAATGTCCACTTTCTAAACAGGTATAATGAAGTGGGGAAAACAATACACAATAGTCGACATGCATAGTGGCCCATTCTACAACAAGATGACCTATTAAAAGACATTTTACTCAAAAGACCCATAATCACCTTCAGAAAGAGAACCAATCTCAAAGAGCAATTGGCTCCAAGTGAACTAAAACAAGTGGCCCCTCCAAAACAGAGAATAATCTGACAGGATGCTCTAGATGTGGGAAATAACCCGTGGAACTTGTAAGCATCTAAAATTAATAAATAGAAATATTATTGTATCAACTACATTTCATTTTCAATGTGGAATTTTTAATGAAAAATGTTTTTTTATGCATTCATGAGTTTATACTCTACTGAGGTGTCCAGGCGTCCATAGCAACAGTGACCAATTACAGTTGGTTTTGTTTGGCACCAAAATAGGGTTGAAACAGCACCAATAAGCTATACCACATATTCTGAAGCCTTTTATCACTAATGAAGCCGTATTTTTACAGCAAAACACGTTTGATGTGCTTTTTATTTTTTATTGCTGGAGCTATTGTTCTATTTTTAAGCATTGTTTTATAGCCTTTTTGTAATATTAACAGTAATATTTCTATCTACCATTATATATATTTATACTTAAACTCTAATAAATTATTTATTAATACTACTTATGAGTGTAAGTGCTTGTGTTAACTAGGGCTACTTGTATATGTACTCACCTATATGTCTCTGTAGATACATATATATTAGATATAGGAACGGAGGATCACTCCAAATGGCCATACACACTAGTACCTTGTTCCTAGAGAAACAACCATATATATATTTCCATGGACCACTACATCTAGGATTGGTGTAATCTTACACAGCCTCCTATGAACGGAAGAACGTATGTCGTGCATAGAGGAACATTTATCTCCTGTGACGAGCCTGAAATTACATCATATTGTGAGGTGGAAATATGTGAGTTGAATTCTCATACTAAAAACTTTTGTAAGTTTTAAAGCATGTTCTTTTAAAAGTAAGCTAGATATTTTTTGGACTGAAGTGGTCTTTTAAAGTATAGCGCAACAATAGCACAAATAAAAAGAAAAAATATATACATTTTAAATATGACACATTTCCATGACTATTAACCTAAAAAAGGTAATAAAATCTACACACTGAACATTTTATATGATGCACTGAAATTTTTATTCTCTAAAGCCATAGCTACAAAATAAAAAAATAAATAATCATAACAGATACAAAAATTATAAAACTATATACAATATGGGAACTTAATTTCAGGTAATCGTTGGGCTTGGTCTAAGTTAGTTAACAGGAGAAAAATGCTTAAATTGCCACTTTAATATTAGATTTGGAGCAGTGTGAGGTATTAATGTATTTTGTGAAGTCATAATTTTAGGTATTTAATAGGGAAAAGGGAGATTTGTCCATTTAAAATGTAATCTTTATCCATAAGCAGTTGTTAGATGCTCTCTCTCTCTCTCGCGCTCTTTTCTCTCTCTCCCACTTGCGTGCACACTGAAGTAATCTCTAAATGCCCCCTGAGACTGCCACTGCCACAGGATGGGTGACATCACCCTTGATGCCCACACACATGCACTTGCTTAACTACCTCTCTAAATAGCCACAAAACCTAGTCTCTTGTAGGCTTTGTTAGAGTCCCCACTTCACCTGTTAGGGGTGGAGAGAAGCAGTCATGCTTTTAAACTGCTGTCCCCACGTACAGGCTACTAGCCCTCGCCCTGTGAGGCCAATAGTGAAGTTTGTACTTCATGCATTTGAATAAATACTTACACATGCAAAGACTGCTTGTTTTCCCAGATTCAACAAAAAGAAAAGCCAAATTATTTGCAAGTGGAACATTTGTATTTTTGCATCAAAAATGGTGCAGGTGCTGCTTTAAGTCTACATGTTTCACAGATCTAAGGAAATAAAAAATGATGTAAGGAGATAATCCTCTAATATATAAACTTCAAAACATTTAGCATTCTTAATTATCCGATAATACAATATCAACAAATACAATTAAGTATTATGGATGTATATCATTCCATTATCCTTTTATAGAGGTAAAATAGATGATGAGTGTAAATAATCATAATTTACAAAAAAGAGAGATAAAAAAAGACACCCATATTAGCCATCTACCAATATCTCTGAAAATTAACTAATGAAATCTAATCTGGAGTCAGACAAATTAGTTTAAAATATAACTTTTATTTAACAACATAAAATATGTCAAAACATATTTAAAATCTGGTACCAAAATAAAATAAAATATGCCGTCACAATCAAATGAAAAAAATCTACAAATAATTAGATGATATCTAGATATAATATTGCACATCAAACGTATAATATAATTACATAGTAAATATGATACAGTGACAATAATGAAATATTAGATACTATAGTAGGACATTGTAATAAGTGCTAATAGAGATAAATACAGATATACCAAGTTAAGTTGTACATATAGAAGTAAAGTGCTTATTCACAAATAGTATAATAATGATAAACAACTAATAATAATAACCTAAAATCTAAGATCCCTGCAAAAAATAAACGCAGCTGTACTGGAGCCCACCACAAGCTCCTAGGGGAACAATCTACACTTCCATAATTATTAAGCCATTCTAACTAGATGTGGTGAATGGGGATCTGACACTTACCCCCCAAACAAAAAAATTGGGAATGTGAGTACACTACCCTCCTAACAAAAGTGATCCCAAATAAATAATAATAATAATAATAATAATAATAATAATAATAATAATAATAATATATACTGTATAACTAATTATATTAGACCTCTTTATTCAAAGAGAGATGTAATGAAAGTGTGCTGGAGAATGAAATAAGATTTTATTCTGAAATATCTTTACTACAGCACATAATATTGCATAGATGCCAAAATCAGTAACAGCCACGGCAATGTATATAACCCAGTATGCAATCTCTGTATTAATTGTATAATAAAGTCTCAAATTAATATAATTGGTATCATGCCATAAGTGTGCGGGAAAATAGTATATTAATAATATAATAGAAGTATATTCACTTCCCTGTATTCACTTGGTCAGCAGAATCATGCCACTATCCTTCTTGCATGACCGCTATGGCGTCTGACGTCATCTGAAAGCGACGGCATAAAGCAACCTGACTTGACATGCCGTTTAGCGTCCACGCGCTTCCTCTGAAGTCAGTCACACTGACTTCAGAGGAAGCGTGTGGAAGCAAAACGTGCACGTCAAGTGCACGACAATCCCCTTCGAGGTGAGCTAAGCAGATTTGGTTCTCGGCCAGCCTATGAAATTACTTGTACAGGAGGAAAACACTCATTTTCCCTAGGAAATTTCCCCTTGATCAATAACGTTGTGCCCCATCCATGCATTTATCTGATTAAGTTAAACCAAATATATATACTTTCAGTCATTCTTTAACAATGAACTTTTTACATGTGGCATTGCATTGTATTTGATGGTCCACAGTAACCCTTGATAATAGATGTGAGTAAAACGTAGCTCGTAACGTAGCTCGCAAGACTTCAAGCTATTAAATTGGCCTCTAAACGCTACCCGCAGACGACTTGCGAGTTAAGACGCAGCAAGGCCAAAAAAAGCCTACGGGACGTGGAACGTGGAACTTCGCGGCTGCAAATCCTTTGTTCTTTCAAGCCTGTAACTGCTACGTTCCAATTGTGCTATTAAATTGCATCAAGATCACTGACGTTCAAACTCATAACTCGCAAATGGAGCCAAGAAGCCAACAAGTGCTATAGTGGACCCGCAAGGGGGGTAAAGTCCAACACATAGCACTTTAAATGCAAATATACACACACTACGGTACTTTTATTTAAAGGGAAAGGGATGTTAGGTCTTAGGATTAATATCACAACATTCTCAAGCCCGCGAATCGGCCCCAAAAAATACTTTATTTCATGTTCAATTTTTGTGTTATATCAATCCCAGCAATCGATGTGTTAATACATATACTGTAACTCGCATGTGATAGAATATCATGTTTACGGCTTTATCAATATTGCATTACATCTGGAATGTGGGTCTGATCGTAACTGGTAATTGAACCCCATAGGATTTTGTAAATCCCACCTCCATTTTTCAGTAACATTATTCTGACGATCTCTTTTGCCATTGGCTCCATCTAAACTCATAACTACAAGTTAGACTAATTGATCACGTCCATGGCCACATATCCGACGAGCGAAAAATGGTTTGCCTCTCGAACCTCTAATTCGCAGCCCGTAAATCTGCAACTCGTCAAACTCGCAGCCATTGCGGGTCTCACATTGCAGATATGAGCTTGCAATTTAATGTGGCTGCATATATATTAAAAGCTCTCAGGGTGAGATATCTTTCCCCTGGTGTCATTATACTTATTATAACAAACTAAATTGTGAGATTAAAGGACCACTGCACAATGGCAAAACTATAAGTTTGAAAACTTTGAATTTAACTGAGCAGGTAAAAAAAAGTAAGACAGCTTGTTTCAAAATAAAAAAAATGATGGCTTTGCTGGGCTCTGGAGGGATCCATGACACATTGGTGGAAGTTGTGTGTGAGAGGATTATTTAGATTTCTGGAGAGCTATGATTGCATTGAATAAGGCAAGGAGTCAATTTCCAGGCCATTGAAGGGGAAATGGTGCCACTTCTAATCCAGTTGGCAAAGAAAGGCCAGTTCCCTCCACACACTCCTTCCACTGAACTCTGTAACCCCCCCCCCCCCCCCATCATGCAACTCTTGGAATGTGGTGTACCAAACACAACATGGATTCCTGTAATCATAAACAGAGTCTTCAAAAATGCAGATGTTCTCAAAAAATGTTTTATATTCATGGTATTGTAATCTGCTAATAATGTTAATTTGGTACATACTTGACAAACAAGTGTATTTTTTCCTGAAACTGCAGAGATCCCTTAACCATACATTGCTGGTACTATATAAAGATAAATATACATACATGCATATATGTAGTGCCATGCATACTGATTAGTTTCTATCTCAAATTAACAAATATGAAAAAATAAAGCTAGAGTTTAGCTGGTTGATTGGAAGCTCAGGATATGCTTTAAAATCTAATGTTTAACTCACCATAATTGCATTTAATTAAAGTCCAGCTGAGCCATACTTTAACACATTTGCCAAATGCGCTTTTAATTCTTTTGGGAAAAAAGTGAGACAATAATTATGAATATTAATATTACAATTTTGAATTAAACATTTAACACTGCAATGAAATTTGAAAGAAAGATTGCTAAATCGATGGCAATTGTGACGGCAAAGTTCAAGATAAAGCGGTCATCACAGACCTCAAAGAAACACCTCTGCAAAGGTCAGCAAAGCTTGAGTAATGGATGTATTTCTTGTACACAATTAGATAATGTAATGCTTTATGTAGTCACTGGAAAATATTCATTAAGCATCTCTATGATTTGAATTGAAGAATGCAATTGCTGTTTTCCCATGGAGCAAATTGTCCTATGAATGGCTTAGTGAATGTACCAACAAATGCTATATCACTTGATGATAACAGATGGCTAAGCAGTTTAACATCAAATGTTATGGGAAAATTGTTGGTACATTTTGGTCTAGACCAGGGGTAGGCAAGGTAGTTCCTGGACACTCACACAGTCTAGGATTTGAGGATATCCCTGCTGTGTACAGGTGAGACTCTCTCTTCTTCAGTCATACTGAAATCCTCAAATCCTAACCTGTGTGTGACTCTCTAGGATAGATTCAAAAAAGAAAAGAGAATGTCTCCCTACAAGCAGGGGTAATGAAGGGGTAAAGGTAAAGGACTGTACCAAGATGTAACAACATAAGATAGTGGTGTACAAGATAATATAGGAATACTAGGTAAGCAACGCTAAGCATTACTTAAACATCCTAGTATCCTATTAATGGAGTCCTCATATATCTGTTGAAACAATCATAGGACTATATATAGATCAAAACAGTGAAAAATATATAGAAAAAGGAGTGATGTAAAACACAGGAAAAATACAAAAACACTCTATAAGGTAAATGAACAAAGGGAAAATAATAATTAAATGGCCTATGGTATCATGAAGAGTACTGAAGCACACAAAGAGAACACAGAACAGGGCAACAATGGTGAACAGTACACCAGAGCACAGCCTAAAATAGTGGCTGTGCTGTATCATAGAAGGAAAAAAGTCCTGCTCCACCTGCTCTTACCTTGCAGCTCCAAGTACATACCAGTGTGCTCCAGATACTCCAAACAAGGAGGAGAAAGGATATAGGAGGGTATCAAGATATGGTCATGGCATAGTAATGATACATAAAAAAGAAAAGAATATTAAAAGCCGACCGGTTTCGATAGTTGCTAGGACAGAACTTGAATACCCATGATCTAGTGCAGCAGTGGCAGTTAGCAGTTGCAGCAAGGAGCTGCTAAATGGCGCTGTTGAAATTGTGCACAGTTTGCAAGTGCTGCTCAGAACATATACTATTTTTATTCTTCAACCTTTACCCTTACCCTAAAGCTATGATATTGACAGCAAAAGTTTGGCAGCACCATCTAGCGGATGTTTACTGCCAGTGCTGCTGCCTGTGCTGGTGGCCTTCCGGCACTGTCATAAGGGCCCAAATTTGTATCATGCATTTGAAAAAGGGAGGTTCTAAACAATACTTCGATTTTTGGGATCTAGGATCTATCCCTCTTTGCCAGCGCATTTCTTCTGCAGCAGTGACAGCTGCACTTACAGGTGCCATCCGCCAGAGGGCGCTGTGAGTTTTTTGGGCACCATCAAGTTCAAGGGAAGGCAAAGAACTATTCGATGTGGCGCAACTCAACAACGCTGAATCGACAGCGAGGCCATCGCTATGTTCGGCGCGGGCACTCGGCCCCCCAGGGCCTCGGGTGCGCCTCTCATAGCTCAGGGCTTTCTCTGTTGGCGCGCCTTATATGTTAAAATCGGCAGCGCCATCTTTTGGCCGGCGGAATTGCAGCTGTCAGATTTTGCGATTTTGAAGAGGGAAAGGACACATTTTTGTTAACTGTATGTGCTGTAAGGGGTAACAAATGCAATTTCGAACAGTGAAAAACTGTTGTAGAAAAAAACGTCAAGACCACCTCCTTTATTGAGCTATATGATCTTCAGCTGCTACACTGATTAGATGATTTCCGTACAGCTTCCTTACTAGTGCAGCCCTCTGATACACCCTAAATCAGAGGTGTCCAAGTTCGGTCCTGCTGGGCCGCACACAGGCCTGGATTTGAGGATATCCAAACTGCACCCAGGTGAGACTATCACTTTTTCAGCCATCCTGATTGACTCACCTGTGCACAGAAAGGAAATCCTAAAATCCAGGCCTGTGTGCGGTCCAGGCAGGGCCGAACTTGGACACCCCTGCCCTAAATAGTAACAGAAGGACATCTTAATTTGGGCCAAAAGCAGTCTGTACAGGGTTTAATAGAGCATTTTAATCCTTGCAGCACTCATTTTTCATGCAAACAAAAACACTGTAATGTTTAAAATATGCTTTTCAAATTTCCTAGCAGATTTGTTATTACATTGTCCCTTTGTGATATTTGCTTACTGTCTATGTTTAATGCTAATTGTTCACTGTTGTATATTTTAGCAAAATTGGCACAAAACTACCAATATAATACAGGTTGTCTCTATGTTAAATAATCACTGGAATGCCCAAGGGAAGCTAATCGTTTTAATTATGCATGGATCAAAAATACAATTAATATTTAATAATTTAATTATATAATAAATGTATTAATTTCAAAGGTTATAGTATCAACCTCCAATCTAATAAGGTCATTAAGGGGAAGGTGGGAGTTGACTGAGCGATAGCTCTAAATGGTTTGAGATCATGTAGATTTGATAAGGAAATTAGAAATCATTGATAGGCTGTACCATCAGCAAGAGCTCACGGACAGGTGATAACTCTTTGAATGTGTGTTGAATGTGGATTTTATTAAATGACTGAGTAGGAATGTTATTAATGATAAATACCTATTTAAAACACGTAGCTCATAGCACTACAGCCAGAGCAGCCATCAGTAAGCCCAACCCAAAGCACACCCATTTTCCAAATCTCCCATAGCCAGCCTTTATGTGAACTGCAACTATAGTAGTGAAATATTGTAATATTTTTCCCATATCAAATTAGTATATTTCATAGACTTGGGACTTATAGCTCTTCCTTGCATCTAAAAAAAGTAATTAAAAATCCCATTTATATGGGTATATAGGAGTGGAAAAAGTCTGTAAAACTTAGGAGCCAGAAGGGTTCTAGCAGATTTGTTTCTTCCTACCCTGATGACCTTCTGGATTGCTACCTTGTTGTAGTGAAGGGGCTTGTGTACCTCAGTGAAGCTGTGAGCTATACCATGTAGGATCACCCAAGATAGGCAGATCATAGCAGAGGGGTCAGATAAATCGCGGCCCACTGGAGAAGAAACTAGCAACCCACTCCAGTATCTTGGCCGTGAAAACCTTATAGACTGGCATAACCAGACACAAGATGTGCCTGGCGTGCTGTGCTCCATAGGGTCACTGAGAGTTGGACACGGCTGAACGACTAAACAACACCCTGATGACAGGCATTTCAGAACATAATGTAAATGCCTCTCAGCATGAAACCCCCTGCCCATGTAGGCCCCTCAGAAAAGTACCCCCCCCCCCCCCCTGTAAACAGCCCTCAATACAGTGGTCCTGTAAGGCATCAACATAACAGTGTTTTTCTACTGTGTATTACCATTTCAAATCTCCAAAGGTCTTTTGAGGTATCCAGTCATCTCATACACTGCATGAGTTTCAACATTATTGCTGCTGATCCCTAAAAGCTTGCTAATTTTCCAGCCTTGGTCTTTATATTGCACTGCTATATCCAGCTGCCACTTATTCTGTATCTCGAAAGGAATTAAATATATATATGTATAATGTAAGAATCTTAAAGCAATTATAAAATATCTATTTAACTTTGTGTTTTGTCTTTAATTCATTCAAACTCATACATTATTATTATCATTGCCTTTTTTAAAGGTTATTCAGCTCTGGGCTTAAAAAAATGCCTTTTAGATAGGAACAAAATATACTTTACAAAATAGCTATTCCTTTTTTTTTATTTAGATCTCTTTAAACTGGTTTAGATTTTTTTCATTCACAGTATTAAGAAATAACTTGTTTTGAACTATATAACAAACTAACAATATTAGCGGCTATGTATGCAATGAAACTATTGTTAGAGATACTCTTTACTTAAATAGACTATGGTGGTGTATAGAAGGTAAAATGAATGTTGCATTTCCTGTTAAGTGCATGAGGGTGTCTATAGAATAGAGAAAGCAGGATTTGTAATTTAAAGTGGTGGCGAAAAGCAGGAGGTGTGTATCTAAAGGTGATCCAGTGTTCTTGCCATGTGATTATAAGATACACCAACATATTGCTCATTTGCCCACCACATTATAAATGATTGTTGTGGTGAACTACCTACTCATAAAGTCCACAACACAAGCTGAAATGCTGGTCCATGCTGATGATAGCCAATGAGCTTGAAACAGCTGTACATGGATAGGATTCTCAGCCTGCGTTTAATCCAACCTTGGCTTTACATTAAAGCTGTGTAATACAGCATGCATAAGCTTAAAGGAAGCCATGTTTGATAATGGCTATGGATTGAAGAGTAAGGCATTTGTGGGCACATGTGCATGTCCCAGCTCAGCTTCCCAGAGTGCAGTGTATTAACTGTTTTTCTCTGAGTTCTGTGCTGGAAGCAGGTTTTTTAACTTGTTTTAAACATTCAAATGTGAACACATATGTACTATTATATATATATATATATATACTAGAATATTGCCCGTCAAAAAATGACGGCAATGAAATTGTAAGGTAGCTAATGCTGTTTGGTGTATAATACTGAAATATGTAATAGATTACTAAATGAATATACTGTACCTATTTTGAAGCATTGTGATGAAGAGCTGGCAATCTGTTTTGATGTTGCTGCAGTAGTGGTGTGGAGCTGCTGTGTAAGCGTGATGAATGTGTGCACTGTGTGGTATGAATATCTGTAGGTCGTTTGTGGCGTTTTGCGAGTTTCTTGTGGTGTTTTGCGAGTTTAGAGTGCTGTAGCCTCGTTTTCGTTTTGTTCGGCGGCCATTTTTTCTCTCGCTTACAGTTTTTTTTAGTCTCTAAACTCTTTTATTTCGAGTAAAATGAAGGTCTAAGTGGCATTTTTGAGGTCCTGGGTGCTCCCTCTTGGTGTAGGTAAGGTTTTTATGTATGTGCTGTGTGTATGTATTGTGTTTTACATTTTGTAATGTTCGCGAGTTGCGTCCGAGTGTTGCGAGGCCGTAATGTGTGTGTCGTGCTCTTTGGGTTGCGACGTGAACTTTGCGAGGGTCGCAGTTGCTGGCATAAAGCGCCTTCGGCGCTCCATGCCAGCAACTGCGGCCCTCGCTTTGCGAGGTCCTCAGGTGCTGGCATGGAGCGCCTACGGCACTCCATGCCAGCAACTGAGGCTCTCGCTTCGCGAGGGTCCTCAGTTGCTGGCAAGGAGCGCCTTCGGTGCTCCATGCCAGCAACTGAGACCCTCGCCCAGTGCCCTCGCTTTGCGAGGGCCGCGACTCGCGTAGCGAGCCCGCGGCCCTCGAGTAGCGAGGGGCACTGGGCGAGGGTCTCAGATGCTGGCATGGAGCGCCTACGGCACTCCATGCCAGCAACTGAGACCCTCGCCCAGTGCCCTCGCTACGCAAGGGCCGCGACTCGCGTACCGAGCCCGCGGCCCTCGCTTTGCGAGGGCCTTGGCTCGCTACGCGAGCCCGCAGCGTTAGCAACAACTCGTACGCTCACAACTATATATGTGATTACTATATAATGTGTAGATGTACCGGCTGGGCATGCTCTTGTGCATTATTATTATTATTACTATATAATGTGTGGATGTACCGGCTGGGCATGCTCTTGTGCATTATTATTATTATTATTACTATACAATGTGTAGATGTACCGGCTGGGCATGCTCTCTGCGTGTACGCTTTCTCTATCTGCACCCTATGTGCACTGCTGTCTGTGTGCAATCTCTGTCTCTGTACCCCTCACTCTCTTTGTCAATCTCTCTGCACTCTCTGTGCGCTCTATCTGTGAACTCTCTCTGCGCTGTCTTTGTGCTCCCTCACTGTCTGTGTGTGCTCTTGCTCTGTAATTCTCTTTATGTCTCCCTCTCTCTCTGTACCTGACTCCCTCTCTCTCTGTACCTGTCTCCCTCTCTCTCTGTACCTGTCTCCCTCTCTCTCTGTACCTGTCTCCCTCTCTCTCTGTACCTGTCTCCATCTCTGTACCTGACTCCCTCTCTCTCTGTACCTGTCTCCCTCTCTCTCTGTACCTGTCTCCCTCTCTCTCTGTACCTGTCTCCCTCTCTCTCTGTACCTGTCTCCATCTCTGTACCTGTCTCCCTCTCTCTCTGTACCTGTCTCCCTCTCTCTCTGTACCTGTCTCCCTCTCTCTCTGTACCTGTCTCCCTCTCTCTCTGTACCTGTCTCCCTCTCTCTCTGTACCTGTCTCCCTCTCTCTCTGTACCTGTCTCTCTCCCTCTCTGTACCTGTCTCCCTCCATCTCTGTACCTGTCTCCCTCCATCTCTGTACCTGTCTCCCTCTCTCTCTGTACCTGTCTCCTTCTCTCTCTGTAGCTGTCTCCCTCTCTCTCTGTACCTGTCTCCTTCTCTCTCTGTACCTGTCTCCCTCTCTCTCTGTACCTGTCTCCTTCTCTCTCTGTAGCTGTCTCCCTCTCTCTCTGTACCTGTCTCCTTCTCTCTCTGTACCTGTCTCCCTCTCTCTCTGTACCTGTCTCCTTCTCTCTCTGTAGCTGTCTCCCTCTCTCTCTGTACCTGTCTCCTTCTCTATCTGTACCTGTCTTCTTCTCTCTCTGTACCTGTCTCCCTCTCTCTCTGTACCTGTCTCCCTCTCTCTCTGTACCTGTCTCCCTCTCTCTCTGTACCTGTCTCCCTCTCTCTCTGTACCTGTCTCCCTCTCTCTCTGTACCTGTCTCCATCTCTGTACCTGACTCCCTCTCTCTCTGTACCTGTCTCCCTCTCTCTCTGTACCTGTCTCCCTCTCTCTCTGTACCTGTCTCCCTCTCTCTCTGTACCTGTCTCTCTCCCTCTCTGTACCTGTCTCCCTCCATCTCTGTACCTGTCTCCCTCTCTCTCTGTACCTGTCTCCCTCTCTCTCTGTACCTGTCTCCCTCTCTCTCTGTACCTGTCTCCCTCTCTCTCTGTACCTGTCTCCCTCTCTCTCTGTACCTGTCTCTCTCCCTCTCTGTACCTGTCTCCCTTCATCTCTGTACCTGTCTCCCTCTCTCTCTGTACCTGTCTCCTTCTCTCTCTGTACCTGTCTCCCTCCATCTCTGTACCTGACTCCCTCTCTCTCTGTACCTGTCTCCCTCTCTCTCTGTACCTGTCTCCCTCTCTCTCTGTACCTGTCTCCCTCTCTCTCTGTACCTGTCTCCCTCTCTCTCTGTACCTGTCTCCCTCTCTCTCTGTACCTGTCTCTCTCCCTCTCTGTACCTGTCTCCCTCCATCTCTGTACCTGTCTCCCTCCATCTCTGTACCTGTCTCCCTCTCTCTCTGTACCTGTCTCCTTCTCTCTCTGTACCTGTCTCCCTCTCTCTCTGTACCTGTCTCCCTCTCTCTCTGTACCTGTCTCCCTCTCTCTCTGTACCTGTCTCCTTCTCTATCTGTACCTGTCTCCCTCTCTCTCTGTAGCTGTCTCCCTCTCTCTCTGTAGCTGTCTCCCTCTCCCTCTCTCTCTGTATCTGTCTCCCTCTCTCACTTTGCTGTCTTTCTCTGAAATGCAAATGGCCGCCACGCTTCTGTTAAAATCAGGTGTTAGGCCCACCCCCACTTACATCATAGCCACGCCCCCTTTATGATGTCAGCGTTAGCAACATTTTCTGCTGCTCACAACTATATATGTGATATATATATATATATATATATATATATATATATATATATATATTTAAACATAATAGGTTGGCATATAGATCCGCCCCTGCTTCCTGTCCAGGGAGTCAGGTTAAATTATCCCCCCATCCAGATTTTTTGGGGCTCTTAAACCCATGCCCTAATCACATGGAAATGCTGCTCACCAATAAGAGTTAGTTGCCAGCTCCCTGGATTTCACTAGTAATAGATGGATCGTCTATCCCTCTGCTAATCTAGGGACCTTACATAGCACTCTCATTGGTGGGCAGCATCATATATGTGGCAAATATACACAGCAAATACTAGATAGATATAAATTTAGTAAACATCCAACTGAGACCACAGTTATGGGTGTGGCCACTACAGCATATGTAGATACAGACTCTGTAAGGATGGATGTGCAGTGTAGTGTACTAGCCCATCTGAGAACACCTATCAGCAGCATGCTAATTACTATTGCTGAGAGATGGTCACTGATTGGTTAGTATGACACGCATGTGCTTCAGAGGCCACACTGCAGCACGAATCAAGATATTGTTACGAGCCAAAAACAAACAAACTCATGATATAAAGAAATGATCACATCCAGAAAAGCTATAAAACATTAGCTAACATGTGAACAATACATGTCAGATAGAGAGGAACACACATCAATCAAATGATCAAATAATGTTGTTAACCATATACCATTCTTTTCGCATTGCAGCTGGCAGGAGGTCTGGGTCCACTACAGAGACAGAGGAGGACTCCCACAGATTGGTTTGCCACCCAGGTTCACTCATTCGACAAATGCCTGGTCCATGTGCCTTCACCTGCACATCCCTGGGCACAACCAGACCCACCACCACTATTGCCCGCATTCAGTCCTCAGCACCTCCCCACTGAGCCACCACCGCTGCCTCCTCCCACAGCAAATCGCCGCCAACTTGGACCTCCATCCCATGAGAGACCGTAAAGATCCAATGTGGGCGATCCAGGCTAGAGTCTTCTCCTACCAGTAGGCTGCAGCCTCCGGTGGCTCCATCGGGAGGTGAGGAGGCACAACAAACAGATGGAGTCCTACATGGCCAGGCTGCTCCAGGTGGTGCAGAACCAGAGCAAGCTAACCCAGCTCAGCATGGACATCGCCCATCATGCTTTGGTTTCCAGCACCGCCTCATCCACCTAAAAAGCCCCTCCCCCCACACCCTACTTGCCTCCTTCTGTGTCTCCACCTCCACCAGTGCTGCTGCCTTCAGGGGGGATACCTCCCCCTGCAACCCCCTTAGACTAGCAGATCAGCACAGTGGAACAGGGGGTGGGGGCCCTGTTGCAAGGCGGAGGAGGAGATAGGGGCTGCACCTATAATTTGACCTTCTCAACAGTGACAATCTATTGGTCCAAGTGTTCACATAACCTTGCCTGGCTTCAGAGTAGAGGACCATGGCCTATGTGATGGTCATGGGCCATGATCCTCTTCTCTGTGGACATGTAGGGTTATTCTTAACATTTCACCAATTCATGGTCTCCTCCACCCCAGAGGCCTTACCAACACGCAGGGAGGGACCCGCGGCCTGGCCCCTCTTCGCCTCCCTCTATGCCTCCACCGCCATCATTTCTGCTGCCTCTAGGGGGGATGCCTCCCCTGCAACCCTCCTAGACTAGGGACTCGGAGCAGTGGCATGGGGGATGGGTGCCTGTACAGTACATACAGATTCTTTTGGATTTTTTTTTCTCCTCCTCTGTCTTTTTTTAGCTTATGACCATTTTTTTTTCTTTTTTGTTTTTCCTGAACACACTGTATGTGTGTAATTGAACTGGATTACATAATTCATGAGTTAATGCATCTGTGTAAAGGAGCAGATGAAGACATGATTTATGTGTTTTGTACATTGCTGATTACTTCTATTATATTGAATGTTGAATGATAATAATTGTATTCATCTGATTATGGTTACTGTGGTGTAATGACCAAATGTGACTCTAGTAGATGCTATGCATCATTATTATTATATAGTATTACCTTAACCCCTTTAGGTTTTGCCTTTTTTTCTAACCTCTTGCCCTTTTACATCTTCCCACACCACACCAATGATATTAATGTGCAGTCAGATATATATATATGACTATGCTCTGTGTATACAATAAATTATAATATTATTATACAGTTATCCATGTTTCAGTGTGTTTCTCATTAGTGATCTGGGACGTCAACATACATAACAATTACTTTGCTACTATATTTTAGGATATTGGTCATCATTCTGTATCTTCATTCATTGTATGATTCCAGAACATTTCAGTGATGCAAACATGGTTTACAAGTGATCATATGTCTTAATATATCCAATATGTGTTCACACAATTTTTAAATGTTATCATCCCTATTTGGTAAAGCATGGGTGAATAAAATCATTCATGATTATTGGGAGTTAATACTCTGATTAACATTGTGACACTGATGGGCATCACCATTCCCCTGAATTAATCACCTGAGATATGTAATTTATGATTTATTGATACATTCAAACTATCAATACTTTTCACATGATCATTATTGGTATACATGTTTCCACTTGCACATCAGTAATGGTGTGGGACTTGCCAGGACAGGTGAATCCATGATTCCCATTGATGGAGGTAAGATTCCTGGTGCTCCATGTGCCTTTCCACAGCCTCCTTTTGTGTGTGTAGGCCTTCCTAAACAGCATCACAAACATTCACAAACTGCTTAACAAACATTTGAATGTTCCCTAGACTATAAAAGTAATTTAAATATGTTAACTTCTATTGATCAAAGTGTAACATTTGTATTAAAGAAAGGGAGCAAGAGATGATGGGGACAGATGTTAAAGGAGCAAGATGAGGGAAGTGGTTAAAATGTAGAGCAACTGATGAGTACAGTAGGGGTAGGTTAAAGAGTGGTGGGAGTAATGAGTTGGAATTGCCAAAGTGAAGGTGTGTAGAAGCTGACAGCAAATACAGAGCAGTAATGCGGGCAAATCAGAAAAGGTGACAAGTTGGAGGTTTCAGATGTGGTATAATTTAAAAATATAGGTATTAAGAAGTATTTTAGTTTTATGATGAGGCTAAAGCTCAAATATTTTGGCCATATCATGAGATGGCAGGATCCCCTAGAGAAGACTTGCTGGATAGATGAGGAGATGGATAGATGAGGTCATTGAAGCAATGAACAGGAGTTTGAGGGAGCTCAGAGGAGCAGTGACTGACAGATTTGCATGTCATGCTAAGGTCCATAGTGTCATGGAGAGTTGTAAACGACCGAATGATTGAACAACAGTAAATAAAAGTTGTTGTTTTTATCAGCTGAATGTTATTAATAAATTGCATGTTCCTACAGGAATCATTGAAGTTTGCAATATTTAGCTGTCTGTCAGCCTTTTTGATCCACCCACAAACCAAGATTCTAATATTTTGTTAATGAGATTTAATTGCCTTAATTAGAGTTTTGCCACTGAGTCACTGGATCCATTGTCTTGAGTACAGTCAATGGGTCTCAGTATGCCTAGTCTTTTTTGCTCAGGTGACTACATTCAAGACAAAGGACCCAGTGCCTTAGGGTCTACTAATTAATTAAGCCAATGATCTCTCATTAACAAAAGTTTACTGACACAGGTAAATATCACAAAACATTTTAAATTAAACCATATTTGGAATCTCTGTTGTATCACTTTAAAAAGACGACACAGTGCCTTATTTTTGGAAGAACTTGATCTGATAATGGTCAAAAATGTAAAACAAAAAGGATAAGCAAATAAAAACAAACTGCAATTTATTATCTTTTATTGCGACTGAATGTAGTATTGGACATTTGCATTTTTGTCTTAAATACCAACTCCATCTGTGACCATATATTGGACAGTGAAATCAACTGGTTACAACACAGTGAACATGTCATTTTTATTACACAGCCAGTAAACATAAGAGGAAGAAGGACAGAAGCTGAAGCATAACAGACATAATTTCTTGATAAAATAACCTCTTTTGAAACTGAGAACCAGCTACTGCATATAAAAATGTGTATATGACAGCAATCACACTATTATATACTTGGAAATTAGCTGAATTTAACTAAGAAGAGTCTGTTAACTTGTGTTAACTAATATATATAAATATATATATATATATATATATATATATATATATATATATATATATATATATATATATATATATGTACATGTATGTAAAGAGATTGGTATACATTATGTCATTAAGAAAATGTATTCATAGCTAATAGATTTTGTTTACACAATATATTGGAACGTTCTAGTCCAGGTTGATTGAGGTCAGACACAACAATTTTAGTCTAATATTCTCATTTTATTTATTTTAGCATATTATCTAGTGAAGCAAAAATCTATATCAATTGTTTTACTAATGATTGCTTGGTTGGGCTTCCTAATGGTACATCTGCTGTAAATGCTATTGTTATTACCGTGCCATCTGGGATGCTTAGGACATGAGATAAATATGGGCAGAGTTATAAGCTTAATGTCAACTCTTCTGAAAATATATGTTAAGGCATTTGAATACATTTCTTATTTTTTTAACAATTTTTAATTTGTAGTAAAATATGATTCAAAAACTGTCTCACCATAAACAATTGGCCATTGTCATAACACAGATAAATAACAACTTTAGTTTAATGATGATTTGCAATAATTTATGAAATGTCATACATGAATAGTAATTTATTTTTACAAGCCACAGCCTATTACATTCAACACTTGAAGTACTGAAGAAGTGGATGTGCAGAGCATAGAGATTTTTTTTACATGCAGTGCCACCTTGTGCTTCTGTGCAAATACAGTCACAAAGTAGTAAAAATGCATCAGTCTTAAAAAACAGCACAATAGTCTCATAAGGGACTACATCAGTGTTTTCCTGAACCCCAATCCTCCTGTGTGTTGGACAGGGGCTACATCTAAGATGTCACTTACCCCAAATTCACTTCAAAGGCTTTTCTCAATTTATATAAAAACCTAGCAGATATAAAATATATATTTTTTATAAAAAAATAAAATAAAGAGCTGTAAGAAATAACTAACATAAAAAAAAGTTATAGTAATACAATAACAACAAATTAAACCAGTGTCTTTAAAAATACTTATAAATCCATACCAATCTGTATGTCTAAGAGAAGCCTTCTTATGGCCTTCTCAGATCCATGGACCAAAATCTTCTTTCCCACTTACCACCATAAAAAAGTATACAGGGAGTCAATAAGATGCTGGAAGTTTGGCAAAAGGTATCTGGAGTCATGCAGGCTTCAGTGCATTCAACAGTTGCAGAAGAGTGCGTGGGGGGAGGATCCATATGGCGAACATGGCGATCAAGGTGGTCCTACAGTTGCTCAATGGGAATTTGTAGGCCAGGGAAGTACTTGGAAGTCTTCATCATGCTCCTCCAACCACAACCGGACAATTATGGCCGCATGCCATGTTGTATTGTGGTGGAGGATCAAACATGGCAATCAAGGTGGTCCCACAGGTGCTACATGAGGTTTTAGTCCACGGAATTTGGAGGACAGAAAAGTAATTGCAAGTCTTCGTCATGCTCCTCCAAGCACTCTCGAACATTTCTGGCTGTATGACATGTTGCATTGTCCTGCTGGAAGATTCCATCAACTCCCGGGAAGACAGTTAACATGTACGGGTGTACTTGATCTGTAAGGATGAATAGATAACCCAATGGGTTGAGAGTGCCTTCCAGATGTTTGAGTCGACCCAGACAATGCCAAGAAAACATTCCCTGGACCATAATGCTGCCGCCATATTTTGGTACTGTCATGCAAATTTAAATATAAATATATATATATATATATATATATATATATATATGTATATATATATATATATATATATATATATATAGAGAGAGAGAGAGAGAGAGAGAGAGATCAAAGAAAGAAAGTATCCTTTAAATTGTTATAGTGCACACCCTCAGCCAAATGGGCAATATAGAAAAACTCAAAAATTAAAACTTAACGTTTATTATTGCCATATAAAATACTTGAATTAAAAACTTTATTCTCTGACATATAATTCGGGAAGTGGATGGAGGTGATCCTATTATGAAAGATCAATATTTTAAATTCATATTATAGGATCCTCTATTCAATTTCTCCTAGAGATGAGTAAAATATATAACTCAATATAAAGTGACCAGTGAGTGTAATAAATGATGATAAATGACCATAAATATAATTCTAAAATCAGAATAAAGTGCTAAGTGCTACCATATACAATGTATAATCTTAGGAGGTAGAGAGTAATATAAGTGCTAATGGTATAAAGTGCCAGTGCTTGGAATAGCAATGAGGAGATCCTATAAATAGATTAATAAGATGTATAATACACTTCAATAAAGGGTTATACTATTGTAACCACTTCCTCTTAATAAACTGAGCCTTGGTGCCTCCTGTCTAATATCTGTTATCGTTTGTCCAGTTTGATTATTATAGAGCTATGACGTCATAGGTCGGCGTCGCAGACCTGCTTAGCGTGCAACCCGACGCACGTTTCCAGTAATTTCATCAGGGGTTACCGGGGTTAGGCCAGAGAGGCTATTTAAACACCTTCAGTTGCCATGGCAACTGGTAGAAGTGTAAATATTAATAAAAACCAATGGTGACATGATAAAACTTGTAATGAGTAGGTGGAAAGATTCAAATAATATAGCACTACGTATCGAGTGAATATGTATTCATCCTATATATGTGCATAAATTGAGGTAATGGATCTTGAAAGAACTTATATGAGCTCTCAAATACTAATATTAGCTGTACACAGCTTTGGGTATAAACATATATCAATCTTATATATAATATCCCACATTAATTCTGCATAAATATTATCTCCCATACTATGTATCATATATTGTCAAGAAACTGACCAATATAACTCATAGATATATACTTATATGAATGTGAATATATAATTTTAGGTATCCATAGGATATTTATATTTGAAAGTGTAATATAAAAGTATCCCATATTTGTAAGTCTTATAATGACAAAATGATCACCAGTCAAAAAAGGAAATTATATATGAATTATTTGTTGTATACAAACAATAGTACAGCCTATTGTTGAATGTTATACCCTTGTGTATTGGGAGTCCACAAAAATTGAGATTTTAAATATAACCTATAGTTCCCTAGATAGAGAAATATATTGGAGGAATTGAGTGCACACAGTATGGAGCTACTTATTGTGTATTTTTAATTTAAACACAATCATCGCCTATAGTATTGAATTCCTTATATAATAAGGATAATACACATATCTTGTAAAAGAGAAAGGATCATGTGTAGAGAGATAATTAAATGAAATAATATATATATATATATATATATATATATATATATATATATATATACCGGTATATATATATATATATATATATATATATATATATATATATATATATATATATTATACTGATGGTGGGATAAAGTACAGTCTTAAAGGCAATGACATTCCTACAAACCAATCCCGTCCCTCAGACTGGAACTGGCTTGGAAATATACAATGTGTTAATGCACTGGATATATTGACATAAGCTATACACATAACAATAATTGATATAGTAAATAAAAGTTAGAGGACTGTAAAAAGACACCTAATAAGTCCTCAACGTGTTTTGGGGTATAAGGAGTCAAGACATCTGAATGTAACTCATCAAGGTAACCTATAAATTGTTTAGACAATCCACTGAACAATCACAAACACTCAATCAATAAACATACATGATATAATTTCAAATACTTACAAGGACTTCCATTGGTGGAGAAATGTATGAAACAAAAATACTAAACAAAGCATGTCTGCCCAAAAGAAAAAATGAAAAATAATGCCATGGACTTTATGAAAAGGTTGTGAAATGAAAATATCTGTTGTGCACATATTCAGTAAGATAATTACAACATGACACATGCTCATGTGTCATGATATTACAGAAACATTATTCAAAACGTGAAAAAGATAGACCACTATTAACATCAAACAACACATTAAAACATAACAAATGTTTTGCAAGATGGATGCCTACAATAATTATTAATGACAACCAATATATATAAAAAAAATGCTCAACAAAATTCAAGGAACCATTGTTTAGGTTAGCTATAGCTAAAGCTTGACTATGAGCATCCAGAAATGTGAGTAGCTTGTTGGGTGCATTTGTATACATCACCACCTGCAGCATTTTACTTTATGGAATTCTACCAGAGGAGCCAGCTCCTACAGCTGTCACTTTTTTATATTGGACCCAGTTTTCCTTCTAAATGTGTATTATTATTATTAACACATATGAGTCATTATAGTATTGTTGTTGTAATTATTACTACTATTATTTTGGGATCCTAGCTACATACAAATTTGATTTAAAGATGTTGTCAGGAATGTACAGTATCTGGTCCTTAACCCAGTACCTCGTCTTTAAACCTGTACTCTGATTCTTGACTATATTTAATGCAGTGATATGCTCTGCTTTATAAAATTAAGAAATTTCCCTTTCATAGATATAATATATTACAAACATTATCGAAAAAAAGAAACTTTATTGCACCAAAGAAAAATCTGCAATATTAAAAATATGACACCCCGTCCTTTGCGCGCAGGAAAATTGTGCGCTGACTACAATTTATTGTGAAGCAAACAACAAATAGGACAAAATAACACAAAAAGTCAATGTGCATAACTATTCACCCCCAAGTCAGTACTTTGTAGAGCCACCTTTTGCAGTAATCAAAGCTCCAAGTTGCTTTGGATAAGTCTCTATGAGCTTGCCACGACTTACCACTGTGATTTTTGCCCATTCCTCCTTGCAAAACTGCTCCGGCTCCTTCAAGTTGGATGGTTTGCAATTGTGAACAGCAATCTTTAAGTCTGACCACAGATTTTCTATTGGATTGAGGTCTGGGTTTTGACTAGGCCATTTCAACACATTTACATGTTTCCCCTTAAACCACTCAAGCATTGCTTTAGCACAGAGTGGTACAGGTTTTGCTCAAGAATATCTCTGTATTTAGCACCATCCATCTTTTCCTCAACTCTGACCAGTTTCCCAGTCCCGGCTGCTGAAATGCGGGATGCGCCAGACATAGCGTTTTCAATGATGGCTGAAAAGTTCAATTTTAGACCCATCAGACCAGAGCACCTTCCTCCATACATTTTGGGAGTCTCCCGTGTGCCTTTTCACAAACTTAAAACGTGGCATTTACTTTTTTGCTGAAAGTAAGGACTTTCTTCTGGCCACTCTGCCATAAAGCCCAACTCTATGGAGCGCATGGCTTTTTGTCGTCCTCTGTACAGATACTCCAGTCTCTGCTGGGGAACTCTGCAGCTCCTCCAGGGTTACCTTAGGTCTCTGTGCTGCCTCTCTGATTAATGCCCTCCTTGCCCGTTCCGTGAGTTTTGGTGGGCGGCCGTCTCTTGGCAGGTTTGCTGTTGTGCCATGTTCTTTCCATTTGGTTATGATAGATTTGATGGTGCTCCTGGGGATCATCAAAGATTTGGATATTTTTTTATAACCTAACCCCTGGCTTGTACTTCTCAACAACATTGTCCATTACTTGTTTGGAGAGTTCCTTTGTCTTCATGGCAGTGTTTGGTTAGTGGTGCCTCTTACTTAGGTGTTGATGCCTCTGGGGCCTTTCTAAAAAGGTGTGTATATGTAATGACAGATCATGTGACACTTAGATTGCACACAGGTGAACATCGTTTCACTAATTATGTGACTTCTGAAGGTAATTGGTTGCACCATAGCTTTTTGTGGGCTTCATAGCAAAGGGGGTAGTCCTAATCCCTATTTAATTCCAGATGAGGTGGCGTGCCAGGAGCAACATTCCAGCCAGTGGTCCTATGGGAGGAAGAAAAAAGGTCTGGCAGGGTGGATGAATCCCCATCCTTGGGTAATGAGGGGGGTCTGGTCAGGAGAAAGTTATCCCCGGTACGGTGGGGAAGGAGAAGTGCAGCAGTGCATTATGATGGCATATGGTGTGGGCCTGGGCCCAAGAAGCCTAGAGAGAGCAGGGGGAAGCAGGATGACATATTTCCAGACCCAGGTGCAGGACCATCTGGTGTGTCCAACACTATTCATTCTCACACTCCTACACTATTTAGTTTAGAGGACAAGCTTAATTCTGTTTTGCATGAGTTGAGGGGTTCAGGTATTAGGGAATCATCAGCTGCTAGGGCTTGGGTACCTCCTCCTTAGTCACAGCTAGCATTTATCGGGGAAAGTATCCTGAGTGCTGTTTGGCTCTCTTTTGTTATCTGGATGAGATAGAGAGCATTCATAGGACATTCGGGGGCATGGCATGGTGGTCCTATGATGAACAATTCCATCAAAGCCTTGTAGTCAACCCCTCCATGAGATAGGATGAGCGCGACATTGGAATGATGATTGTTACCCCAGCAAAATGTAAGGTGGGGGTTATAGTTGTTCCTTTTGTTTCTCAGGAGGTAGGAGCAATAGCCAGACACAGAATTTAACGGCAAAAAGAGGTATGTGCTTTCAATTTAATGAGGAAAATTGTAGGTGGGGTGCTACCTGCAGGTTCAAGCGTGAATGCTCTGATTGCGGGTACAATCATCCCTCAATTAGATGCTTCAGGTGAACCAAGGGATTTGGCGAAGCGGACAAAGCTCCTAAGAGCAGTGACGCCAATATTGGTAGACAGAATGCTACCATGGTTAAGGTTGTATGCCAGTTTTTCACTTAAGACGGATCAGTTATTATGTGGTTTCATTTTGGGTTTTGTTATTCCATTATTATTATTCTCTTTATTTATATTGCACCAACATATTTTGTAGCGCTGTACATAGCAAAAAAACAAACTTAACACCTTATAAAGAATGGAAAGCCCTGTTTTTGAGCTTAGAATCAAATGTACATAGAGCTTGTTTCCAAGGCACTGAAAGAATATTGAAAACTCGCAATCTTACAATCTAAAGGTTTAGGTGTGATACAAGAGGGTGACAAATGCAAGATGGCAATGTGAAAGCAATTTGTTTAATCAAGTGGAGGTCTTTATCATTGAGGAAACTTTGACCCTGCACCTCACAGTCAGCAGACACATTCCAGCCAATCAGCAGCATACACTCCCTTCCAGAGCCTTCCATCTGAAGGACAGCAACTCAAAAAGCCATTTTTAGGGCTAGAACATCATTTATTTTATTTTATAAATTTTTTCTGTGTTATCTAATTGCATATGCCTGCCTGCCAGCGTGTGTGTGTGACAGGCTAACACCTAACAGCTTATATTGTGCTCAGTGTGAAATAAAACAACACTTTTTTGATTGTAATAGATTGAATATCAGTTGCCTGCCTACAGGCGTGTGTGTGAAGCCTATTGCATCTACTCTGCCAACTTTTGCCAGTGCACAGTGATACGTCATATCTGGTGCAACCGTAGTGTACAGTGACATAAAACAACACTTTTTTGACTGTAATCGATTGAATATCAGTTGCCTGCCTACAGGCGTGTGTGTGAAGCCTATTGCATCTACTCTGCCAACTTTTGCCAGTGCACAGTGACACTCATATCTGGTGGCACCTTAGATTGCACGCGCAGTGCCCCAAATTTGAAGTGGGAGGATCTTTTTCCATCTCCCGCTTCCAAAAATCCATGCCATATACACGTCCCCTGATAGTGGACGTAAAAGGGATTAAACCGATAGGAATAGTACTACTTAACAGTACACACCTTTTAATAACGCAGACAGAGCGAACGCGTATAATCTTCCATGCTGTGCAGTGGAAGCCCCCAGACTCTGACCTGTGTATAATATATCATGCTGGGCAGTGGAAGCCACCAGACTCTGACCTGTGTAATCTTCCATGCTGGGCAGTGGAAGCCCCCAGACTCTGACCTGTGTATAATCTTCTATGCTGGGCAGTGGAAGACCCCAGACTCTGACCTGTGTATAATATTCCATGCTGGGCAGTGGAAGCCCCCAGACTCTGGGAGTCTAAAGAAGAGGAGTCAGAGGAGGAAGGTGGCTTTGAGGAGGTGGAAGACCAAACACAGCAGGCGTCCCAGGGGGCTTGTTGTCACCTAGGAATGGGACATGGCTAGCTTGGTATCCAACATTGTGCAAATGGGGAGTTTACGGTTGTGCAAAGGGACTGTTTGCGGTTGTTTGCGGTGCATTAAACGGGGAGATTGGTCTGGTACTGTGAAGCGGGTGTAACCCTTTCACTACCTGATCGATACAACATCATACCTGATGTTTTAAAGCATGTTATTCCAAACAATTTAGGAATAGGTGATTTATGCCCTTTATGGCTTAAAACCAGACTCTGCATCAACTATGTAATTTTCCGTGGGAGTTTTGCCATGGATCCCCCTCCGGCATTCCACAGTCCAGGTGTTAGTCCCCTTGAAACAACTTTCCCATCACTATTGTGGCCAGAAAGAGTCCCTGTGGGTTTTGAAATTTCCTGCCCATTGAAGTCTATGGCGGTTCGCCGATGTTCGCCCGTTCGCGAACATTTGATGAAGTTCGCTTTTCGCAAACCCAAAATTTGATGTTCGCGGCATCACTATTTGGTATGAAAGATGAGTATAGCGGAGGCGTTTATTAGGGATTGGAGGGGAGACAGACGAGAGATGGGTAGGCCAGCAAGGAGTGAATTGCAGTAGTCGAGATATGATGAGAGAGTGTATTATAATTTTAGCTGTGTCTTCTGTAAGATATCGACAAATTTTGCAGATGTTTTTTAGGTGAAACTGATAAGATGTTGTTATTGATTGGATATGAGGAATAAAAGAGAGGGCGGGATCCAGTGGAACCCCAAGACAATGGGCTTAGGAGGTGGGAGTAATGATGGTGTTGTCAACAGTGAGAGATATTTGAGGAGTGGAAGCTGTAGTAGTGGGTGGAAAGATAAGGAGATCCCGTTTTAGATATGTTGAGTTTGAGTTGATGGACAGACATCCAGTAGGATATGCTATATGTTATAATGCGTTGCCATCTATATTTTTGGGTAATCTGGTGTCAGCTAAGCAATTTTCTGACGTGGTGCAGGAAAAGCTCAGGAAGGAGGTTGCTCTAGGAAGTATGGCAGGTCCTTATCTTTATCCACCACTACCAGACTTAGGGATATCCCCATTAGGAGTTGTCCCTAAAAAGGAGCCAGGTAAGTACAGGCTCATCCATCTTCTATCATTTCCACAAGGAAAATCGGTGAATGATGGAATTGATAAGCAATTATCTTTGGTGCGTTACGCTTCCGTTGATCACGAGATTCGCCTGGTACAAACTGTAAGGCTGGATGTGGGTGTTTGCTAGCCAAATATGATATTGAGTCAGATTTTCGGCTACAGCCGATTCATCCAACGTCTCATAAGTTATTAGGTTGTCTATTATTGGGTTAGTACTACGTTGATCTTTGCTTGCCTATGGGTTCTATTTCATGAGTGTATTTTTTAAATTCAGCTCTTTTATTCAGTGGGTAATGGAACAAATTTCAGGTTCCATGTCCATGACTCATTATCTCGATGACTTCCTGTTGGTTGGTTCCTCGTTGGAACAAATTTAAGGTTTAATGGAGTTTCTTGTCGAAGTAGCACAGGATTTCGGCATATCTTTAGCGAAGACGGAGTGTCCTGCTTCTACACTCTCCTTTTTAGGTATTTGTAACGGAACCCATCACTGTTTTACCCTGTTTTATGGTTATTTAATTCTTGGTTAAAATATGATCCTACTGTTATATTATATGTATGTTGGTTGATGCTCTGCAGGATATTAGCTCAGAATATTACAGACACCTAGCATAATACATAATCCTATTAGGGTCTCCTAGAGGCAGGAGAGCCCTATTGTGTAAAGTGTTCACATTGTGAAAGACGGAACAAAGAGAAGCATTATCTTATCAATGTCTGTTATTGAATCAAAGTAGCCGGCTAGTCCCTGGGAGGTGTGACCCTACCTATTGTTCTCTCTATGTGTATTACCTGTGGCCAAAGAGATGTATAAATATTTCTGTAAAGGTAAATAAAGTCAGTATTCAGTTGACTCCCAAATTGTGTGTCGTCCAATATGGGAGGGCGGGAATGGTGAGACTGTAGTGCCTCTTGGATATTTTACACCAGCGGAGATATTGGACTGCGTGTCCCAGCTCCGTTACATTTGGTGGCAAGTGGCAGAATTGATCCCACGGTCAGAAGGACAGCTACAGGAGACACCATTCCGTGGAGTACAAATTGAGGGCAACGCTAGTATCCGTACAGCGCCCCTGGCTACAGCAGAATGGAACCGGCTAGTTTTCAGACAGCGTTCCATCATGAGGAGGAGGAGGCGGCCACGGACTACAGGGATGCAGACAGAAAGGAACTCATGGTTACAGTATCTCTTATTACCCCGCAGACTGAGTTTGAAAGAGAACTCCAAAGCAGACTGGCCTTTTTCCCAGGTACGCTTCCCATAAAAACCTTGGAATGGTTAATGACAGATGTCCACAAATTCATAATGGAAAAGCAGCGGGCACGGGAGCGGTCCATCTTGGGAGCTGCTAACCCACCTCCCACCATTAACCCCCCCCCCCCCCAAGCACTGCGTCCGGGTGGTGGGAACTACCAAACCCCTCCACGGTACATCAGGTGCCACACGTGTAACCAGCAGGGCCACATGCAGAGAGACTGTCCCAGAAACAGAAACCGCTCCACGTGGAATACTCCCACTAATTCCCCCTCCCAGCAGCAGTGTGTACCCCAGGGGGCCGAAGGTGTCGTCCTTCCTCCCCAGTGGCAGTGTGAACCCCAGGGAGCCGAAGGTGTCGTACTCCCCCCCCAGCGGCAGTGTGTTCCCCAGGGAGCTGAAGGTGTCGTCCTTCCTCCCCAGCGGCAGTTTGTTCCCCAGGGAGCTGAAGGTGTCGTCCTTCCTCCCCAGCGGCAGTGTGTACCCCAGGGAGCAGAAGGTGCCGTCCTTTCTCCCCAGCGGCAGTGTGTACCCCAGGGGGCCGAAGGTGTCGTCCTTCCCCCCCAGCGGCAGTGTGTACCCCAGGGAGCTAAAGGTGTCGTCCTTCCTCCCAGCGGCAGTGTGTACCCCAGGGAGCTGAAGGTGTCGTCCTTCCTCCCCAGCGGCAGTGTGTACCCCAGGGAGCTGAAGGTGTCGTCCTTCCTCCCCAGCGGCAGTGTGTACCCCAGGGAGCAGAAGGTGCCGTCCTTACTCCCCAGCGGCAGTGTGTACCCCAGGGAGCAGAAGGTGCCGTCCTTTCTCCCCAGCAGCAGTGTGTACCCCAGGGGGCCGAAGGTGTCGTCCTTCCCCCCCAGTGACAGTGTGTACCCCAGGGAGCTGAAGGTGTCGTCCTTCCTCCCCAGCAGCAGTGTGTACCCCAGGGGGCCGAAGGTGTCGTACTTCCCCCCCAGCGGCAGTGTGTACCCCAGGGAGCAGAAGGTGTCGTCCTCCCCCCCCAGCGACAGTGTGTACCCCAGGGAGCTGAAGGTGTCGTCTTTCCTCCCCAGCAGCAGTGTGTATCCCAGGGAGCTGAAGGTGTCGTCCTTCCTCCCCAGCGGCAGTGTGTACCCCAGGGAGCAGAAGGTGCCGTCCTTCCCCCCCAGCGGCAGTGTGTACCCCAGGGGGCCGAAGGTGTCGTCATTCCCCCCCAGCGGCAGTGTGTACCCCAGGGAGCTGAAGGTGTCGTCCTTCCTCCCCAGCGGCAGTGTGTACCCCAGGGAGCTGAAGGTGTCGTCCTTCCTCCCCAGCGACAGTGTGTACCCCAGGGAGCAGAAGGTGCCGTCCTTCCTCCCCAGCGGCAGTGTGTACCCCAGGGGGCCGAAGGGGTCGTCCTTCCCCCCCAGCGGCAGTGTGAACCACAGGGGGCAGAAGGTGTTGTCCTTCCCCCCCAGCAGCCGTGTGAACCCCAGGGGGCAGAAGGTGTCGTCCTTCCTCCCCAGCGGCCGTGTGAACCCCAGGGGGCAGAAGGTGTCGTCCTTCCCACCCAGCGGCAGTGTGAACCCCAGGGAGCTGAAGATGTCGCCCTCTCCCCCCAGCGACAGCTTACCCTAACAAGGGGAGACACCAATCCACCAGACGGCGCAGATGGGACCAGGGTCTCTGTGCATGACCTACCGGGATGCTGGACAGCCTGTCCAGATCCCCAACTACTCTCACTGGGACAACCGGAGGAGGGGGTAAGTACAAATTCCCCTCCCCAGCTAACTCCTAATGTGGCTCCAGGGTTAACAGAGGAAATGTTAACCCCCACTGACCCCCACCTTTCCCTGGCTACTGAGCCGGAATATGTCCCAAGTACCCCAGCAGAAGAGCTGACAGTGGGGCAGAGTGCAGTCGGCCTCTGCCCTCCCTTTGTCCCTTGTACAGAGCAGGATGTCCTGCAGGTTATACCAGCGGAAGAGCTGGCATCAGGGCAGAGTGCCGCTGGCCTCTGCCCCTCAAGTCCCCTCAGCGTGTTGCCCCATCACCCCAGCGAAATATCCAGGTGCCTGGTTAGACTTCCCCCCAAAGGGGAGATGTGTGACGAAGTGCCCTTCGCCACTTTGGCTTGGAGAGGACTGTTTGCCAGCCTCCTGCCCTGCGACTATGGCCCTGGGACATATTGCCCTTTGGAACCAGTGTTCGGCCATACCAGAGTGTATGTCACTCATTCTGGCCCTTTACATACAGGGGGGTCATTCTGTACTTGCCCTGTATGAACCATGATATCCAGATAACTGTGCCATGAAGCCCATTCATATAATGAAAGACTATGGAAAAGACTGTAGCTACATGGCAATTGAACTGTGTGAAGAGGATCTGAGCGCTATTCGGTAGTTTTGTGCGCTCAGATCCCAGCTACCTGGGGATATGGGAAATGTGAGTAAATGTGAATTGCAGTAATGCTGATGGGTTGTCAAACTAGAGAATTGACCATCAAATACTTTTGTCCGGACATCCCCAGGCCGATCCGTTGGGATCAGACCGTGTATGCCGGCTTATGGTCACGGGGGAGGTGTGTAACAGAACCCATCACTGTTTTAGCCTGTTTTATGGTTATTTAATTCTTGGTTAAAATATGATCCTACTGTTATATTATATGTATGTTGGTTGATGCTCTGCAGGATATTAGCTCAGAATATTACAGACACCTAGCATAATACATAATCCTATTAGGGTCTCCTAGAGGCAGGAGAGCCCTATTGTGTAAAGTGTTCACATTGTGAAAGACGGAATAAAGAGAAGCATTATCTTATCAATGTCTGTTATTGAATCAAAGTAGCCGGCTAGTCCCTGGGAGGTGTGACCCCACCTATAGTTCTCTCTGTGTGTATTACCTGTGGCCAAAGAGATGTATAAATATTTCTGTAAAGGTAAATAAAGTCAGTATTCAGTTGACTCCCAAATTGTGTGTCGTCCAATATGGGAGGGCGGGAATGGTGAGACTGTAGTGCCTCTTGGATATTTTACCGTATACCAGCGGAGATATTGGACTGCGTGTTCCAGCTCCGTTACAGTATTCAAATTGACACGGTAAAGTTTCAGTGCTCGCTACCCATAGTGAAGGTGGTGGATCTGACGGCTGCCATATGGAAGGTTTCGGGAGCCAATAAGGTCACCCTAAAGGAGATGCAATTCTTGCTGGGGAAGCTTCATTTTGCATGTAGAATCATACCATGTCTTTGGCTACGATTGGAATTAAGCGTCCCCATTTTTTCATAAGGATTACTACATCTCTTAAGCAGGATTGTAGGATGTATTTGGTCTGAGTTCCTGCAACACTTCAATGGTAAGTCCTTCTTTATAGCAAGGCAAATTCGGAGTCAGGATATTGATCTTTACACAGAGTCGGTGGGTAGTGTTAGATTCAGAGCTTATATGAATGGGCAGTGGTGTGCTGCTAAAGGCCCGCATCATGGTACAGTACTAGGTTGATCAAGAACCTGGTTTTCCTTGAATTATTCCCTATCATCGTAGCAATTTTTATTGGGGGTGACAGCTGGACCAGCATGTCATATTTCATAGTGACAACATGGGTACAGTCCTGTCAATCAACAAACTGACATCCTCCTCATTGCCAGTGGTACGTTTGCTTCGTAAGCTAGTATTGCGGTGCATGGAGAAGAATATTCTATGCAGAGCATTGCATGTGCCAGGAAGGCTTCGTATCGCTGACGCACTATCCAGGGGTCAGTGGCAATGCTTCAAGGAGCTTGCACCAGGGGCAAGTAACACTTCAACTCCATGCCCGGAACAGGTATGGGACCTAGGTAGTCCTTTAGATTAGTATGATATGGGGATTATTATCACCAAAAAATTGTAATGGGGGTGGGGGGGTTATTGCTTATTTATTTGAATACAAAAACATTTTTCATTATAATTAAAGATAAATGATTACGTTATGCATCTAGATGTTATTGAAAATGAGTTGTAATAAATAGCAGTTTCTCCTTGCTGGTGAGCAACCATTTTGTTATTTATTATTATATGATGATAAGGAACACACTTAGTTGTAATTGCGTGCTTTCTACCGACACTTGCTCTTGTTTCAGTGGTTGGCAAAGATCTGTAGATGGCATGGAGCATAATTAGCTTTAAAATTTGTGTCTCCAAGGGACTTTTTTCTCAGGTCCCATAGATGGCAAGGGACATGCTTAGACGTAACTGTGCGTTCCCTGTTAGGGACTGTGCCCCTCTGTCCCATAGATGGCAAGGGACGTGCTTAGCTGTAATTGCCCGTTTCCTAATGATAGATGGCTTGGAGCACACTTATCCTTAAATGTGTGTCTACAAGGGACTGTGTCTCTTGGTTCCATAGATGGTAAGGGACGTGCTTAGTTTCCTAATTTAGATGGCTAGGAACGCATTTAATCGTTAGGGGTGCCTTTGCTGTAGGAGGTCGGCACACTGTGTTAGTGCGCCTGTGGCGGGGATGCTTGCCCACAGGTGGTTAGTGAGCTGCGAGGTCCACTAATTTGTACTCCTGGGGCACGGGGTCCCATTGAGTCTTTAATTGGGCAGGCACCTCTTGTTATATTATGTGTGTTATTGTTGATAATAAAAAGAGCTGTGGCCTTTTTAACCCCATACCTTGTGTCTAGTGTTTAGCCGCCCATTTCTCTAATTTATGCAAATTCCTTTGTAGGGAAAGTACATCATTATCTGATTTTATTACCACAATTTAGTGCCATCAGCAAAAATGGAGACACTAGTTTCGAGTCCTACTTCTATATCATTCATAAATATGTTAAAAAGGAGAAGACCTAATACTGAACCTTTTGGAACCCCACTTATCACATTAGATCAATCAGAGTATGTTCCAATCACAACAACCCTTTGCTTCCTGTCTTTTAGCCAGCTCTCGATCCATGAGCAGATATTTACTGCAATTCCTGTATCCCTTAGTTTGCTCACTAGTCTTCCATGTGGCACTGTATCAAAGGCCTTTGAAAAATCTTAAAAGACTACATCCACTGAGTTGTCCTGATCCAAGTTCCTACTAACCCCCTCATAAAAACGAATTAGATTGGTCTGACACGACCTATGCTTCATAAATCCGTGTTGACTGCTACCTACGATCTTGTTCAAATAGACATATTCTTGTATTCTGTCCCTTATTAACCCTTCTAAAAGCTTCCCAACTACAGATGTGAGGTCACTGGTCTATAATTCCCCGGATTTGCTCTAGATCCCTTCTTAAAAATAGGTATCACCTCTGCTTTTCTCCAGTCATCCGGTAGAGACCCTGTAGTGAGTGAGTCTTGAAAGATTAGATATAATGGTTTGGCTATTACAGAACCCAGCTCCCTTAGTACCCTTGGATGCATCACATCAGGACCTGGGGCTTTATTAACATTTATTTTCTCCAATCTCTTTTGGATTTCTTCCTGCGTTAACCAATTATTTAGTGAAGGTAGTGTAGCCCCATTATGTTGCGGTGTGGTACCTCCCTTGTGTATACCGACAAAAATAACCTATTTAGCTCATCTGCCTTTTCCTGGTCACTAATTATCAGATGGCCTGTGTCACATTGTAATGATCCTATAGCTTCCTTCCTGACCTTCTTCCCATTAATATATTTAAACAATATTTTAGGGTTAGTCTTACTTTCCATTGCAACTGACTTCTCATTTTTCTATTTTAGCCAGTCTAATAGCCCTTTTGCAAGCCGTGTTGATTTCCTTATAGTCACATAAAGCTACCTCTGTTCCCTCCTTCTTGTATAATTTAAACGCATGTTTCTTTTTCCTCATCATGATCTTTAAGTCATTGTTAAGCCACATGGGATATGATTTACTCCTATTCATTTTATTTCCACATGGTACATGCCGATGAGTATGTTTATTTAGTAAGGATTTGAATGTTGTCCACTTATTTTCAGTATTTTTCCCTGTAAGTTCTTTGTCCCAGTCTATATGTAGTATTGCTGCCCATAGCCCATTAAAGTTAGCCCTTTTAAAATTTAGAGTTTGTGTTGGCCCCTTACAACTCTGTTTTTTGTATTTAATCTCAAATGATACTGTGTTGTGATCACTGTTACCCAAGGGTTCCCCTATTTTAACATTTGATATTATATCAATATTACTTGTGATGACTAAATCCAAGATGGCCCCATTTCTAGAAGGTTCTTGTATTACCTGGGCCAGATAATGATCACTGATTGTACACAAGAACATGCTCCCCTTAGCTGAGCCGCTGGACTAATTTATCCAGTTTATTTCCGGGTAATTAAAGTGTCCCATTATTAGAACTTGCTTAGCTGCATTTTCAATCTGTAACAATAATTGTATTTCCTCACTTTCAAATATATTTGGGGGTTTATAGCATACTCCCACCAATATGCGTTTAGAATTAGCTCCTCCACTATTTAGCTCAACCCACAAAGATTCAATGTTGCCGTTCGTTCCAGCATAAATATCTTCTCTGACTATAGGCTTAAATTCAGGCTTAACATACAGACAGATCCCTCCTCCTCTTTTACCATTTCCCCTATCTTTCCTAAATAGGTTATAACCATCCAGATTAACAGTGCAGTCATGAGATTCATCCCACCATGTTTCAGTAATGCCTTTTAAGCCCCATTTTTCTTGTACTGCTAATATTTCTAGCTCGTCCATTTTCCCAGGCAAACTTCTTGCATTAGCAAGCTAACACTTTATGTTGCTATGGCTCTGCCGTTGTGAACTGCTTGCCACTGTATTTGAGGCCCCTATTAATAACTCCCTACTGTCTATTGTAACCCTCCCCCTTCTCCTCCCCCATGGGTAACTAATTAATCCCTTTCCCTCTCTACCCTTTTTACCCCAATACTTCTATATAGTCCCTCCCCCCCACCTACAAGTTTAAAAACTCCCCCAGCCATTCTACCATCCTATCCTCTAGCACAAAAGCTCCCTCATCACTAAGGTGCAATCCATCCCTGCTATAGAGATTGTACACAAGTGAGAAGTCAGCCCAGTGCTCTAAAAACCCCAAACCCTCTGCACTGCACCACTTTTTTAGCCACGCATTAACCTCCCTAAGCTCCTTCTGCCTCCCTGGGCTAGCACGTGGCACTGGTAGTATCTCCGAAAATACTACCTTGGAGGTCCTTGCTTTAAGCTTATTCCCTTGTTCTCTAAAATCATTCTTTAGGACGCTCCATCTTCCACTAACTTTGTCATTGGTACCAATGTGTACCAAGACCGCCGGTTCATTACCAGCCCCTCTCAATAATTTATCCACCCGATCCACAACATGCTGAACCTGAGCACCAGGGAGACAGCAAACTGTTTGATTGCTGGGATCTGGGTGACAAATTACCCTGCCTACCTTCCTAATAATAGAATCCCCTACCACCAGAACATGTCTGTTGCTCTGCCTATTCTGCCCTCCCTCTCCGCCAGTAGAACTGTTCTCGTGGCTGTTAGAGGGAACAGCTCTATCTGGCATTGCCATTCCTGAATAGACATCCCCAACAGTTTCACTCAATCTGGCAAATCTGTTGGTGTTTGCCAACTCAGAACTGGCCTGCCTCCTCCTGTTCCCCCTGATTCTCCTTCTAACTGTAACCCAGCTACCTCCCTGGACATCCTCACTAGCCCCAGCTCCTCCCTCCATACTAGGCCCAGCTAAACTGTGCTCCCTGAGCACCACCTCCCTTTCCAGTGAAGCAGTATCACTAAGTGCTGCAATTCTCCTCTCCAGATCTTCAATTTGAGCTTCCAGCGAGGCAATATGCTCACACCTGTCACAGAGGTATGGACCCTGGATCATCTGTTCCAGTAGTGCATACATTTGGCAGGATGTACACTGAGTGAGGTTGCCACTGGACTGACTCCTGATTATCAAACAAATCAATGTATTTGTATAAAGATTGCTTTTCTACACCTTAACCCAAACAAAACAGAAAATATATATATATATGTTTGTTTTCTGTTTTCTCTTATAATACACCTTTTCTTTGGATTTCCTCCTTTTATTTAATCTCCTACACACTAACTACACTTACATTAGAAATGATTGAAAGCTCCTAAGCTCGCTCTTCCCTTGTTAAAAAAGACCCCGCCTACTCACCTGAACAATGATAAATGAGCACAGGACAGAAAACAGTGCACTGCCTCACAGAACGGATTCAGCAGAACACAACAAAATGCACACAGATATAACTTACACTTGCCAAGCCACACCCACTCTCACCTGTATCACTGATTACTGCAACAGGACAGAAAACTCTGCACTGATTTACAGAGCAGATTCAAACAGGACCTCACACAAATGCACACAGATATAACTTACACAGACCAAGCCACACCCACTCTCACCTGTATCACTGATTACTGCAACAGGACAGAAAACTCTGCACTGATTTACAGAGCAGATTCAAAACCCTTCATAAAACTTTTAGAATTTCAACCAAAGAGTAAGTTAACTATTACAGTTTGCTTATTATTTAAATGGGGTCTTTAGTTCTTTGACTTGAGAAAGTTACCTATATTACACATATTTCATTTATTATTGGATTTATTTGACTTGTTTTACAATTTTTTTAATGTTTATTTTCCTCTGTTTTCTTTATTTTTCTTTACACCCACTCCTACACTGAGCAGGAGCTACTCTCCATTTTGCAGCATCTTATGCTCATCAATGCAACAAGCACTTTCAGCAAAGAACAGACTGGTACAGTAACCGTTGAGTCATGAATCTTAAAATTGCTTCACATAACATTCAAGGATTGAACGAAAGGCAAAGACATTGTTTTCCTGCAGGAAAAACATTTTAAAAAGAACTCAATCCCAAAATTCTGTGAGAAACAATTTACCCAAACGTTCCATGAAGACAGAGAAGCCCCAGGCAATACTACAAGAACCTTTAACCTCTTAGATATTGCTTCCAAAAAAGATTCCTTTTCCTGATCTTGCTATTGCTAGACGCAGAGAAGGCTTTTGATAGGATAGATTAGGCCTATATGTATGAATCTATGCTCAAATTTGGCCTAGGTGATAATTCCTTAAAAAGCATTATGTCCTTTTATTCTGTTCTAAAAGTAAACATTTCCTACCAAGGCTTTCACTCTCAGCCATTTAAGATCTCTAGAGGGATGAGACAAGGTTGCGCCCTATCTCCACTGACCTTTAGCTAAAACTATCTTTAACATTATAGGAAATGAAATTGTGGACAAAAGAATATAAATGTGATGTTTTTGCAGACAGCATCCTACTAACAATCCCAAAACACTAAATAGCCTCCTAGTATGCTAATTCTTCTTTAGAAAACTTTGGAAACATCTCAGGTTTTAAGGTGGACAACACATAAAAGTGAAGCCCCTAAATATAATCACTCGCAAAGCAAACAGAAAAATTGTTATCTCTGACTTCTCCTTTAAAATGGTCACAAACACCACCTAAAATATTAGTGTAACTATATACCAATAATAAAACAATCTATTCTAATTCAAATTATCCAAATATCTTTAAAAAAATGTTTTCCCTAAGCGAATGTATCTCTTAGAACAATTCCAACAGCAATCAAAACAAAAGATACACTGAAACTACAAGGGAGCAATCATCTGCTTTATTTGGAACCACAAAAACCAAGGTAAATAGAACATTCTATGACAGCCTCCAAAAAATAAAGGCGTTTCTAGCAACATACTACAAAAGTAACCAGGCTTGCACAACTGTCTAAATGGTTCACCAAAGAAAACACCTCTTAGATGTATAGAAATTAAAAGTTATATACTCAAACAACAGAACATCTTAATACAAAGTGCTCTGGCTAAGCCTAATTCACAAATTATTTGAGAGGGAATCTTGGCTCACTCCAGTATGGCTACCAAATAATGAACCCATGAGTGATAAAAACGCTCAGTTAACTTGGTGGATCAGGTTCAAAAATATAGTATGGAGAAAATAGAAAAGATCCCTTTGCATGGGGCACACCCTAACCCAATCTCAAGACTCATTTAAAATTTAACTTTTATTAACATTGTTTAAAAATAGTGATTGTTTAAAAACTTAAACTCAGATGCTGTACATAGAATACTTGGAGTTTATATGTATTTCTGGGTCAACAGCCTATAACAGGGTTACTTCAAAAAGGGTATTGGATCATAGCAGTTATGAATCTGTGTCTTAGTGTAAAGTGCTTAGTGCTCTGAAAATTAGGTCCACAGAGAATATTATAAAGTGCTTGAATTAAGTGACTTGTGCATACTGCATAAGTAAATGAATAATTTATAAGGTGCTAATATAGTGCTCTCTGACCACAAATGTGTTAAGGAGTTACTACATTATTTCTATTGTCCTTAATATAAAATACACACAGGTGGTGCCCACTTAGTTATAAAAGACTCTGAATATTGATAGCAAATTGAAGGTCAGTCCTCATCTACCCATTGCATACTGTAATTCCTAAAAGCCTAAATCTAAATAATCTTGTCAACCTAAGTATTAGGATAAGGGATGGTAATGAGGAGAGGACGCAGGCTATCGCTTACCATACATGTGGCTTCGGATAGGCGCCATGCAATTACGTCACTAACGTGGGTCTTGTGTGTAGCGTCAAACCCAACGCACGTTTCTAACTTTCATTAGGGGTTGCCCGCCGATGTGTATCGGTGCTATTTAAAGAATCTAATCACTATAGCAACGTGGCCTACTTATAAACAACAAAAAATATTAACTACTGTAAGTTAAAAATCACTTGCAACTCTTGTTGGAAACAAGAATGAACATAATACATGTGTGTAATGACAGAGTTTAACAAATTAAAGGCTACATATTAGATTATGCTTAATATGCAAATTTCTGTATAGCAAAGTATATCTCTGTCATTAACATAATATAATGGTAAATTCCTTACTTAAGCATAAAGTGACATTATAAGTGCAAAACAAATTGAGGTTTCCAATACATATAAACCATTATTGAATTATATATTGACCTCTGTTGTATATTTATGTACAGTCACAATACTTGAATTATAGAGGATTTTAGATCTTAATATTAATGTACACCACTTAGTGAGAGTACAAAGTGACAAACAGAATAAAGTGCAAACTGCCTATGGAACGTCCAATAGATGCACACTTATTATAGGTCTATGGATTAGCCTCCATTGTATATTTGTATACAGTCACACTTACTTATACTGTACATACAGATCCAAAATTCTGATAAGGATGAATTGTACCTTAATATTATATTCAATTCTATTTATCTTTTTAGATATCATTTAGAGTCTGTTCACCAAACTATCATGATGGTAATCCTCCTATCATAGAACCATACATTCAAAAGTTCAATATAGTTCAAATGCACAAGTTGAATTATTTACAAATCACATATATAGTTGTGAGCAAGCGGGTTGTTGCTAACGCTACAGACCCGCGTATGGAGCGTCGAAGGCGCTCCTTGCCAGCAACTACGGACTTCGCAAAATTTACGGACTTTCGAGAAACAAATACGAGACGTGGAACTTAGAAAAAAAAACATTACGGCTTCGCAAAAATACGACCTTACCGCCCGTAACCCGCGCACATGAAAACATTAAAAAACAATAAATACACACAACAAATACATAAAAAGCTTACCTACAGCAAGGGGGGGCACCCAGGACCTCGAAAACTGAAGTTACACCTCAATTTCACTCGAAATACAAGAGTTTAGACACCCAAAAATCCCCTAAGCGAGAGAAAAAATGGCCGCCGAAAAAAACGAAAACGAGGCTACAGGACTCTAAAGACGCAAAACACCACCAAACACCTTTTGATGGTCTGACCACCTTTGGCACTCATTGCAAGGGGCGCGCTGATAGCCTTTGGCGCTCATTGCGAGCCTCTCCCCTTGTGTACTTTTGCTCCTCTGAGCACTCTCGGCACTTATTGTAAGCCCTGCGCTGAATGCCTTTTGCGCTCATTGTGATCCTCTCCCCTGGTGTACTTTTGGTCCTCTGAGCACCCTCGGCACTCATTGCGCGCCTCTCTGCTCGTGTACTTTTGGTGGTCTGAGCACCTTTGGCACTTATTGCAAGGGCCGGGCTGATTGCCTTTGGCGCTCATTGTGAGCCTCTCCCCTGGTGTAATTTTGCTCCTCTGAGCACCCTCGGCACTCACTGTGAGTCCCGCGATGAACGCATTTGGCGCTCATTGCGATCCTCTCAGCTATGTGTCAAGTGTGCAGTGTAAATAGACTGCGTGCGCGAGGGGAAACCGTTTGTTTAGCTGTGTAATTCAGCATTTTGGATGGCAGTGATTGTCTATGTGTTAAGCGGGTGTGTAGCATTTTCCATTCTCCCTAATAGTGTATTTTATACCTTATACATTCCTGTGTAAAAGTGTTATGTGCTTGGCTGTGTTTTGCATGTTTAGGGGTCGTGTAGCCTCGTTTTCATTTTTTTTTTTTGACGCTTAGGCGATTTTCGAGTGCTGAAACTCTGCATATTGTGTTTAAATTGTTGTGCAACTCCCAGATGTCCTGGCTACCCCCGTGCTGTGTGTGATATTTTTTTGTATTGTTTCTTATTTTCTTTGTGTTATTGTTGTTTTTGTATGTGCGCGGTTCGGCTGTTACCGTCGTATTTTTTGGACCTCGTATTATTTTTTGCAAATGTTACGGGTCCATGTTATGGGTCTCGCATTCGGAATTGTGTTATTGAAATTTCTGTTGAAGTGTAGTTCCACGGGGCATCTCCACCTGCGCAGTGAGTGCCTTTGGAGCTCACTGCCTAAGTCGTACGGAGTCGTAGGGATGAGCACCTACAGCGCTCATCTCCACCAGCGCAAGGAGCGAGTTTGGTGAACAGACTCTAAATGATATCTAAAAAGATAAAAATAATCACATATATAGTTGTCAGCAGCCGGGCTTGCCAAAGGCGCTGCCTGCGCTGGTGGAGATGAGCGCCGTAGGCCCTCATCCCTATGACCCTGCAACACTTTACCATCATACCTACGACCGCAGGACTACACATGAACACAAAACTCAAATACACAATTCACACTGCGAGACCCGTAGCACTTTGAAAAAATTGCAGGAAAAATATATGGCCCGTAACACTTACAACAAGAAACCGCGACTTGCATAAAAAAAATTACGAACTTAACGGCCGAACCGTGCACACTGAAAAACACAAAAACTACACTAAATACAAACAAAAATTAAAAAAAAACATCAAACACAGCAAGGGGGGACACCCAGGACGTCTGCAAGTCATCTTACACATCAATTTAACTCCAATTTCCAGAGTTTAGCCACTCAAAAATCCCCTAAGCGAGATAAAAAAAAGCTGCCGAAAACAACGAAATCGAGGCTACACGACCCCTAAACACGCAAAATTCCGCCACACACATACGACTTTTACACAGGACCGTACGACCTTTAAAATACAGCATTATGAAGGACACTAAATCATCCAGACCCGCCTAACACATACACATTTTACACCACTAACTTGCACATACTAACATTCACATTACAAAATGCGCAACTACACAGCTACACAAACGGTTTCCACTCGCGCACGCATCCTATTTACACTACACACTTCACACATTGCTGACACACCTCAGGTCACCAACAGTGCAAATCTACATTGTATGCTGCAGGAACATCAAAACAGATTGTTAGCTCTTCAGCACATTGCTTGCTGCATATATTCATTACAAATAGGTCAAATATATTAATATATGATTTAATTAATTAATTAATTATCATGAAAAACTACATATATACAAAACTTTAAAAAACACCACAACACACGATCGCAATAAACGGCAAAGGCGTTCACCAGTAGGCTCGCAATCAGCGCCAAAAGTACTCACATAACCAAAACACTTAATTTTTCTGCCAAACACCATTCCTTGACTTACAATTCTATTGCCGTCCTTTTTTGACGGGCAATTTGCTAGTTGAATATAATATTGAGGTACAATTCATCCTTATCAGAATTTTGTATCTGTATGTATAAGTAAGTGTGACTGTATACAAATATACAATGGAGGCTAATCCATAGACCTATAATAAGTGTACATCTATTGGAGGTTCCATAGGCAGTTTGCACTTTATTCTATTTGTCACTTTGTACTATCACTGAGTGGTGTACATTAATATTACGATCTAAAATCCTCTATAATTCAAGTATTGTGACTGTACATAAATATACAACAAAGGCCAATATATAATTCAATAATGGTGTTTATTATTTGTATTGGAAACCTCTATTTGCAGTTGCGGTACGCAGGACTTAGACTGCAATCAGAGCCGAGGCCAGTAGGACTTAGCGTGGTGCACAAAATTACGGCCTGTAGGACTTAGGAACCAAAGGACGTAGATGGACTGTGGGACTCGGAAAATTACGACTTTATCAGCTAAAACAAGGAACTCGATAGACCTGCTAAAAACAACAAATATGCCCTTAAATTAACTTACACACTCACAAATAGCCCAGGGGGAGAGACAGGGAGCCTGTGAGTAAGGTTGCAAGTTAATTTAAGGCATATTTAGCGTTTTTTCATGAAGGAAAAAAAGCAAGAAAAAAAATGCTGCTCGAAAATATGTGAACACAACAAAAACGAGGCCCGAAGGACATAAAACCAGGAGGAAGGATGTAAAAACAAGCTTAAACATTTAACACTTAATGCAAGAAAGTAACACTTAACCCAAGGCACTAACTCTTAACCCAAGGTTGTAACAGTCATCTTCGAGGCCCCTAAAATACACAGGGGGAAGAGGCTCACAATGAGCGTCGAAGACGCTCATCGCGGGGCCTGTGAATTACATGGGGGAAGAGGCTCCCAATGAGTGCCGAAGGGGCACAGAGGGGCCATACCCTCTCATTGTGTGGCAAACAGCATTGCCAGCCTTACAATTTTACTCCGGTCATTTTTGAAAAGCAATTTCCTAGTATGTACAGTATATATTACTTGCTGTTTGCATTATTGCATCTTTAGTTATAGAGCGTTTGACTCTATATTGAGTACTATTATACAGTACATATTCATATATATTAGGTTGTATATATTAGAATACACTTGAACGCAGTAAATCTTTTTACAATCATTCACAGTGGATTTATATGTACCCAGTTATTACTTGGATTCATTATTTTAAATTTAAGGGTGCTTCCTATGATTTGTTGTTCCTACTACTGTATATACATTATATCTTCATATATATAATATATGTATACTAGCTACTAACTACTTGCCCGTCAAAAAATGTCAGTCAATAATGGCGGTCAATAAAATTTGAAACCATGGCAATGCTGTTTGGCACACAATGTTAAGCTTTTTATACTCTAAGGACCTTCGGCGCTTATCGCCTAAGTGCTGCGAGTTAACAGCTCGCCTCGTTACGCAAAGTGTGACGACGTCTCGTAGATTGACAATTAGAATATGTGATATACAGTATCACATATAATAGTTGTCAAACTACGAATCGTCGTCACGCTTTGCAAGCTCGCGAAGCGAGCTCGCAAGAACTGCATCCCTCGCGAAGCAGTTTGCTACACAAATGCGGACCCTGGCGGAAGGTGGAGGCTCCAACGTCAGCTGTGTTTGTCCGCAAATGCGGAGGTGGAGGCTCAAAGGCGCCTCACACGCGGTTAAAAACACACACGCACGACTACAAAAAAAACGACCTCGGAACCAACCTTAACGCACAAACACCCACACGCACGAAAAATACGACCATAACGGCCGAACCATGCGCACCTAAAAAACAGTCAAAACACACCAAATACTCACAAAATATACATAAAAAGCTTACCCATAGCAAGGGGGGGGGGCATCCAGGACCTCTAAAAGTGAAGTTACACCTCCATTTAAGTCCAAATTCCCGAGTTCAGACACACGAAAATACCCTAAGCGAGAGAAAAAATAGCCCCGAAAAAAACGAAAACGAGGCTCAAAGCCCAGGACTGCCCAGCCACACACACGCCTTTGAAAAAAAAACAACCTTGAAACCAACCTTAACGGAACAAACACACAAAAAATATGACCATAACGGCCGAACCGCGCGCACCTAAAAACAGTCAAAACAAAACAAATACTCACAAAATATTCATAAAAAGCTTACCCATAGCAAGAGGGGGGGGCATCCTGGACCTCTGAAAGTGAAGTTACACCTCCATTGAAGTCCAAATTCCCGAGTTCAGAAACACAAAAATCCCCTAAGCGAGAGAAAAAATAGCCCCCCCAAAAAAACGAAAATGAGACTCAAAGCCCAGCCACGTACAACTTGCCCAAGAAGGGATCTGAGATAAGCTCGGAAACCCACATTAACCCCACGGGATCAGAGATAAGCTCGGAGACCTGCATTAACCCCACATTAACCGTCATAGTGGGGGTCCCAATCGCACGTGATCGAGGACCCCCGCTGCAATGAAAATTCTAAATTCCTGCGTTATGGGTCTTCAAAGGACCGTAACGGTCCTTAAAGGACCCGTTATAAAAAAAAATATATATATATACACTATCACGCATGGCGCTCTATACTGAGCCCCATCAACCATTAATTAACCCTGTCACTCATGGGGGTCAATACAGACCCCCATAAACCCTTTATTAACCCTGTCACTCATGGGGGTCAATACAGACCCCCATAAGCCCTTCATTAACCCTGTCACTCATGGGGGTCAATACAGACCCCCATAAGCACTTCATTAACCCTGTCACTCATGGGGGTCAATACAGGCCCCCATAAGCACTTCATTAACCTCCTCACTCATGGGGGTCAATATAGACCCCCATAAGCCATTCATTATCCCTGTCACTCATGGGGGTCAATACAGACCCCCATAAACCCCTAATTAACCCTGTCATTCATGGGGGTCAATATAGACTCCCATAAGCCCTTCATTAACCCTGTCACTCATGGGGGTCAATACAGACCCCATAAGCACTTAATTAACCCCCTCACTCATGGGGGTCAATACAGACCCCCATAAACCCCTAATTAACCCTGTCATTCATGGGGGTCAATATAGACCCCCATAAGCCTTTCATTAACCCTGTCACTCATGGGGGTCAATTCAAAAAAACCTAAGTCACAAAAAATAAAAAATCTACATTACAGAAAATAAAAAAACCTAAGTCACAAAAAATAAAAAAAGGAACATTACAGAAAATAAAAAAACACATTATAACCCCCCCCCCCACTACAGAAAAATAAAATACACACCTGAAAAGGAAATACATACAATACAAATACATACAATACAAATACATACAATACAAATGCATACAATACAAATACATACAATAGAAATACATACAATCGAATGACATACAATACAAATGCATACAATACAAATAAAATGAAATACAATACAATACACCCCTATCTAATATCCAATACATCCTATCTATCTAATATACATCCCCCAATCTATCTAAATAAATACCATAATCTAATATACATCCTATCTATATAATATACATCACAAAATCTATGTAATATACAATAAATACTATCTATCTAATATACATCCTATCTATCTAATATACATCCCCCAATCTATCTAAATAAATAAATACCACAATCTAATATACAATACATGCTATGCTATCTATATAAAACACATACCCCAAGCTAACATACAATCAATGCTATCTATATATAAAATAATCTAATTCTAAGCTAAAATAAAATAATTAAGATAAATAAGACTCACGGACATCCCCGACGCTAATGAGACTCCCGGAGACTTTTCCGGAAGAAAATAGGCAATGGCGCCTTCTGATTGGTTGAAAACGCTGTCTATCAAATTCACCCAATCAGGAGGCGCCAATGTGTGAGCCAATCAGAAAGGGATACACCATAAAATCCCACTCTGATTGGATAATGCCCCTGTCAATCTTTATTTAAACCAATCACAAGGTGCAGATGCCTTCAGCCAATCACAATGGAATACACCCCCACAGGGTGATTGGCTGGAGGCATCTGCACATTCTCATCAGCTATTGTCAATGTCAATCAGTATTACAGCCAATGGGAAGGAGCAGATCTCTTCAGCTAATCACTGCGTGGGGGTGTATCCCATTGTGATTCGCTGATGGCAATAAAGCCTTTGGATTGGTTCAAATAAAGATTGACAGGTGCGTTATCCAATCAGTTGGGATTTTGGGGTGTATTCCTTTCTCATTGGTTCACAATTGGCGTCTTCTCATTGGCTGAATTTGATAGACAGCGTTTTCAGCCAATCAGATGCCGCCATTGCCAATTTTATTCTGGAACACTCCGTAGGAAGCTCATTAGCGTAGGGGACATCCGCCAGGGCGGATGTGTGTTGTTTTTTTTTTGTTTTTTTTAAAGAGCGCGGATGCCACCAGGGCCCATCCGGGGCAGAACACGAGGAGGCCGGAGACATCGCGGGGAGGTAAGTACAATGTAGATTGTGCTGATTTTACTTGGTTTTATGTTTATGTATGTGAACTAATGTAATGTTTTTTTTTTACAGGCGCCGCACCGGAGAAGCAAAGATGGTCGGGACATGCTGGAAAGGTGAGTAGAATATTTAGAATGTTTAGATTGTTTATTTATTTTATGTAGACGTGTTCTAATAATCTTTTTTGCACTAGGTTGGTGATGAGAAGAACCATCTCAAAGATGAGTAGTCTTAATTATTTTATTTTAGCTTAGAATTAGGGTTAGAGATAGCATGTATTGTATATTAGATACATGCGGGGTGTATAGTACATAGAATATTATTGTATATTAGATAGATAGGGGGATGTTTATTAGATAGATAGTATTGTATATTAGATAGGGGGATGTATATTAGATAGGGGGATGTATATTAGATAGGGGTGTATTGTATTGTATTGTATTGTATTGTATTTAAATGTATATATTTAATTATATTATATTGTATGTATTGTATTGTATGTATTATATGTATTTCCTTTTCAGGTGTGTAATTTTTTTTTTCTGTAGTGGGGGGGGTGTAATGTATTTTTTTATTTTCTGTAATGTTCCTTTTTAATTTTTTGTGACAGGTTTTTTTTTATGTAATGTAGATTTTTTGATTTTTGATGACTTTAGTTTTTTGGATTTCTGTAATTACAGTGGTGGGGATGGGCTTATTAGGGGGGTAGGTAGGTAGTGTAGTTGTTAATAGGTTAGTGTAGAGGGTGTTTAGTTGATATTTAATGTTTTATTGGGGGGGTATAGTGCAGTATAGTGTTTATACTTAGTGTCATGATGGTCCTTGAGGACCGTCATGGTACTTATGTGGTCAATGTTGGGTTGTAACAGGCCCATAATGGTCATATTATACTCTTATGGGACTGATGGGGCTAAATAGAGGCTTATGAGGGTCTGGATAGACCCCCATAAGTGACCGGGTTAAAATGGTGTAGTGCTTACACTTTGGGTCATGAGGGTCCTGGATGACCCTAATGGCACTTATAGTGTTATTACATGTGTTCATTAGTGCGTTAGAGGGGTCTATATAGTTGAGGCACACAGTACACTCACATTGTGTGGCAAGCAGCATTTCAACACTTTCTTTTATTGACCGTCATTTTTTGACGGGCAAGTCGCTAGTATATATATATACAGCCTGTTGGTCACACTTTGCGAGCCTAGCATAAGCAAGGTGAGCCATTGACGCCTGCAGCATGTGGGATAGGCTGCAATGAACGCTAAAGGCGCTCATTGCACTGCGAGCCTTGCGAAGCGAGGCGAGCAGTTGAGGTATGCGGGACTTAGGCTGCAATAGAAAGACCGTCAAAAACAACAAATATGCCTCAAATTCACTTACACACTCACACACAGCACAGTGGGAGGGCCAGGAAGCCTGTGATTGAGGTTGCAAGTGAATTTGAGGCATATTTGTTGAGGACAAAAATGGCTGCCGACAAAACGCAACACAACGAAAACGAAAAGCTGGTAACACTTCATCCAAGCCACTAACATTTAACACAAGGTAGTAACACTTAACCCAAGGCACTAACACAACCAAACACAGTAACACGCGCAAGACTTGCAATGAGCTCTAAAGGCGCTTATCGTGGGGCTCGGGATGAGCGCCGAAGTTGATTATTGCAATGTAGGAAAGTTGCTCCTTGCGATGAGCGCCACAGGTGCACAGAGGGCCTATAGCCTCTTAATGTGTGGCAAACAGCATTGCCAAGCTTACAATTTTATTCCCTTCATTTTTGACGGGCAATTTCCTAGTGTATATATATATATATATATTATATATATATATATATATATATATATATAAATAAATATAAATATAAATATACACGGAATACAGAGCTAGATGGCGCTGGCACTGATCCTCTCCAGGCTGCTCTCTCCCCTCAGTCCCCCCTTGCAGGCCCCTCCTGTCCCTGTCTCAGTCTCCTTGTGCCACCTCCACCTCCAGCTGCTCTCCCTGCTCTCTCCTCCAGGCCGCTCCTGGCACTCTCCTCTCCACACCTTCCAGCTGGCAGAGCTGTTTCTGCCACCCTGCTCTTGATGGTCTGGCTGATGAGCCCCAGGCATTGTGGCGGGTGGAGCTGCTCTTGCTGCTGGGCACCCCGGGGAGGAGGCGGGTGAGAGCACGGCGGGGGTGGGTGCAGGGGCCTGGGGTGCTGCTGGGGCTGTAGCTCCAGAGCCAGGCTGCACCCCCAGGACCAGGACCAGTAATACTCAGTATGGACGTCACTTCTGGAACTTTATTTAGAATTTAATTTTTTATTTTGTTCCTAGAAGTTTTGCGGTGCCACTTTGAATATATTTGTCTCTGAATATATTTGTCTCTTGATTTTATCTTGTACTTAATCTCTTGTGAATTGTTAAAGTGCAACGTGCAAAATTAAACAATATTATGATATTTCCAATATTGGATGTGAATCCTTCAGGGGGTTCTGACTCCAAGCTATAATGCAACTTGTAAAGAGTGCATCAATTGCTAAATAAATCTGCTTAAAGTCCATACTGAGTATTACTTTATTCAACTTTTTAAGCAAACGATTTTTAACCAAGATGATTTTAATAAAGTTATAAAGTTTAAGTTTTTAAAGTTTGGTTTGTGGCTATTATAATAAATTCCACAAAAAAATGTGTTCTTTAAGTGGTTTTCTCTTACTATCACTAACTTGAAAATATCATAGAACTTAACACCTTAGAGTATAAAAGTTCTATAACAAAGGTAAAAATGTACATTCTTACGAAGCCCTCATCTGACCCAGCGTCTGCATTCAACTACCGCCCTATCTCACTACTTCCCCTGGCTTCACAATTGCTTGAGCGGCTTGTCTACAATCGTCTCACTCAATTTATTTCCTCCAAATCCCTTCTTGACCCTTTCCAATTTGGCTTCTGGGCCCAACACTCAACAGAAACAGCCCTAACAAAAGACACCAATGACTTGCTAACCGACAAATCAAAGGGTCACTTCTCTATTCTAATTCTCCTGGACCTCTCTGCTGCCTTCAATACAGTTGACCATCCTCTTTTAATCCAAACTCCAAACACTGTTGACAATGCCATCATCATTCCCACCTCCCAGGTTCATTGTCTTGGGGTACTACTGGATCCCGCCCTCTCTTTTATTCCTCACATACAATCAATAAGTTTCACCTAAAAAAACATCTCCAAAATTCATCACTATCTTATTGAATACACTCTCTTATGATCTACTCATCTCTATTTTTTTTACCTCAACTCTCTTATCTCTACTGGACTACTGCAATTCACTCCTTGCTAGCCTCCCCGTCTCTCGTCTGTCTCCACTACAATCTATAATGAACGCCTCCGCTAGACTCATCTGACATACTAAATGTTCAGTGTCTGCAGCTCCTCTCTGTCAATCCCTCCACTGGCTTCCCATAGCTTCCAGAATCAAATTTAAAATCATGACCCTAACATATAAGGCCCTCAGCAACAGTGCACCCCCTAATATATCTGCTCTTGTTTCAAAATACTCTCCCAACCACCCTCTTCGTTCTGCTCATGACCTTCTTCTTTCCTCCTCTCTTATCACCTCCTCTCAATCCCGCTTTCAAGACTTTTCTTGTGCTGCCCCTACTATCTGGAACTCCTTGCCTATCTTACTGCCTGTAACTAAATACTCCAGGGGAAAAAATATCCTATGTGCTTATATACATTACCAACTCAATAAGGCTGTTAGGCTGAAAGCAGTTGACGAACGCGCCACTTAGGGAAAAAAACACTCGAAATTGTCTAATCGAAGAAAAAAAATGGCGCCCCCAAAAAATGAAAACGAATCTACACGACCCTGGACCGCCAAGTGTGTACCACTTTCACACAGGAAGGTACGAGGTACAAAATACATTACTACAAAGGACGCCAAATACTTGCGAACCGCGTAGTACATAGACGAATGACGCTACTTTACACTCTGAACTTGCAAATCACAACATTACGCATCTACAATAGCACTTTACACAAATAAGCCAACGGTTTGCCCTTGAGGACACAGCCTAATTTTAATGTTGGGACATTCATAAAAAAATCTCCACAGGCCAGCAACAGTACAACTGAACATTATATGCTGCGGGAAAATGAAAAAAGATTGTTAGCTCTTTAGCCTATTGATTGATGGATATATTAATTATAATTAGGTAAAGTATATTAATTCATTAAGTAACTAATTAATTGATTATTAGTTACAAAAATATAGACATATGTATCTGTCTTAGTCATGAGCGCAGAGGCTGCTCGGAGGAGCAAAAGTACATCAGAGGAGAGGCCCAAAATGAGCGTCAAAGGCGCTCATTGTGAGCCACGCGATCAGCGCCGAAGTCGCTCAGCTCGGGGCTCGCAATGAGCACCGAAGGTCCTCACAGTACAGAAACATTCACATTGTGTGACAAACAGCATTGCCATGGCTTAAAATTTTATTGACCGTAATTTTCTGACCGGCAAGTCGCTAGTAAAGATAATATTAAATAATAATAATAAGCCAGGAAACCTACCCACAGACAGCAGTGTTTTGAGGTTAATGCCTCTTATCTGTGTGGAGCCATTTCCTAGCTTTTATATATATATATATATATATATATATATATATACGCATACATATTTGGAATGGATGGGGCAGGAAAGTGGAGCTGTGCTGTAGGCAGAGGAGATTTACACAGACAGGAGGTAAGGGGGTAGAGGAGTAGCTACGGAAAGTGGCCTTGAGGCCTTGGTTAAGGGTTTTGGGAAGGTTTGCTGCTATGGGAAGGGGCTGTGGGAGGGAAAGCAGTAATGGGAAGAGGTCTGGGGAGGAGCACTGAGTGATTTGGTCCCAGCAGGGCCCAATGCAAATTATATTTGTACATGCCACCAGAGGGGGTCCAAAGTTTTTTTTTTGGTGCAGGGTCCTCTATTCTCTAGCTCCGCCACTGCATGAGCCCACACCCTTCTTCCTTTTGAGAGGCCCGTTTGTTTTGGGGGGAGTAAGCAACTGGCAACAGTATATGGATGGTATGCTGCTACAGAAATGGGGAGATGAAAGAAGAGACACATGCTGATGAAGCAAGTGCCAGCATGGGATTCTGGAATAAAAGACACAGGGTTATGGTGGAAGAAACACACCGAGTGGGTGTGGGGAAGGAGGACCAAACAGCAAGAAGAAGACACATGGGTTTGTGGATGAAGGTGAATAGTGGTTATGAAGGAAGAAGCAAGGTGGGCTATAGGGGAACAGACAAAGCAATCTGGAGGATGACACTAAAACAATGGTACAAGATAATCAAAGTTGTTTTCTATTTCACTCTTCATAGCAAGATCAGGATTGTGGGTTGTGTACTTCCAGGACAGAATTTTCGCTTGGGCAATTGCATTACATTGACATAATATGCAGGGTCTCTCAATAAGTATTTTTTTAACATTTTTTTTTTCAGAAAGCATTCTAAATGTCTTATAACAACACAACCCCTGATACAGAGTAGTTGAAATACCTGCTCTGGAGATAACACTCTATAGAGATTGTGTGACAATCTATAGAGCTGAAAAGTTAATTGTGTGTAATCGTTGCAAAAAATAGGAACGAGGAATTGACAACCCTGTTCCAAAGAACTTACAGTGTAAAGGAGATGGGGAAGTGACACATGTAGGTGAGAGTGTGGTGGACAATGGCCCAGTCAGCATGCAATAAACACTGAAAGTGGCGGTTGTGTATTCAACAGTGACTTCCAATATTCAATATTGTTCTGCATTTGCCACGTTTCAGGTGAATTTGAATCTGTAAAGAAGGACACAGATCTGATCTAATGAAGCAGGGGGTATATTTATTTACTTCAATTGCCACAATTCCAACGCTTCAAAACTGATGACCAAGGGGATAACCAAGATGCTAGACAGTGAGTAAAGTAGAGAGTGTCAAAAGAGGGCTATTTAGAGTCCTTTTTCATGGTAATGGGTGCTTGAATCCTTGTGAAGTGAGCTTTCATGAAACCTTCAATCTTGATAGCAGTTCAATTGGTGAGGAGGACAAAGTGGACAAAGCAGTCCACCTAGGAGATACCTAATTAAGAGACTCCACAAGGACATAATCTTCTAGTTCAATGTCATGCATTACTTTATAAGACATTTGACGCAGTCTCTCTGCGGCCTGCTTATGCTACTTGAGATGGGGAGGCCAGTTAAGCTGGTGTCGGCTACAAGGTTGAATGAGTGATAGGGTTAATTTTAGTAGCCTGGGGGGGTACTTATAGTACCCCCGCAGCAGGGGTTAATTTTTTATTTTGCACAGGACCGGCAAGGCAGGAAATTTACATTTTTAAATGCTGCAGGGGTCCCAATGGTGACCTCGGCAGCAAGGGGTTAATGTGGATACACTGCAGAGATCCCGATGGGGACCCCCAGCATAGAGGGGGGTTAATGTTAGGTGCTGCGTGGGAACTTACAGTACCCCAGTGGCCGGGATTGGCCAATAGTGTGCAGCGGGACCTGCAGCAGGAAAACAAAAAAATTTAAACGCTTTGGGACCCCGCTGCAAGGATTAATATGGGAAGGCTGCAGGGGTCACGACCCTGCAGCATGGGGATGTGTTTAGGAAGCAGGGGGAAGCATCAGAGGCCAAAGTCGGGCTGCTCCGAGGTAGCACGTTGGGCTTTCAGTAGCCCTTTTGGGCGCTTTTTTGTGCACATAGGGATTTTTGCCAGGTACGTGCTTCACGCCAAAGATTTATGTGTGCGTGTTAACACGTTGCTCTCCTCTGAGCTATTCTTTTGGGTGTCAGCATGCAATGGTGGCTGAGAGGAACATATTGAGGAATCATCCTTGAAAACAGCACTAAGATGACTTTTACGAGGGACGTGTTAATACGCAACTCTAATTTAATGGGCCCTAAGGCAGCTCTCCTCACATAGTTACTCACAAGGGATCACATAAGCAGAAAATATGGCAAGATTCCCACATACATTAAGTTGACAAAACTTCCCCTTTAATGGGATAATACACAATGCAGAGCTATCACTGAGCTGCTTTAAAACAAAGTGCATCCATGCTATGCCAGCTAATGGTGAGGTCTGGAAAGCTTAAAGTCTATATATAGTCAGGAACAAATAAATGTAAGAAACTTGTTTACCCACCCCACAGATGTATGTCCTTAAACGTAATTATATATTTTATTTATAGCATGCAATCATTTTCTGCAGAAAGTTACAAGGGATACAGAAAATACATGAGAATTGTGACTATACAATCTTCAACATATTAGTAGAAAGTTACAAGATTTATGTTGTGCACTTTTGATAAAAATTGTGCTACCCCAGTTGTTATACTGTACTTTTTTGTCTGTACAATTCACCTAATTACCCAATTATTAAGCCTTACCTTTATGTATACAATCTTTCAGTCTGTATTGTACAAGGTAGAGTTTGCTCCTTTAAGGCTTCCTATATTTATCTTTAAAAGGCCATCGACACACAGTGATTCAGGTGCTCATCTGTTCATCTTCTAAATATTAATGGCTTAGTTTCCCCATGCAGCTTCTTATATAATGCCCTGGGCTCTGTGACATCATCTATTATTACATGTCTCTGATGTAAGAAGTGATTGTTACCTAGAGGGCCCAGCTCAGCCTTGTCATATCAGCCATTAGACAACTCATCATACATTGCTTTAGAAATATCCAAGTTTTCTCCAAAATATAATGTGCAACAGAAATTCCTTTCTACAGATTAACACATACACATAAGGGTGGAACATCAAAACCTAGAATCACATATATAGTTGTGAGCATGTGGGTTGTTGCTAACACTGCGGGCTAGCGAGCCCGCAGCAACGAGGGCCGCAGTTGCTGGCAAGGCGTCGCCAAAGGTGCTCCTTGCGCTGGTGATGAGCACCATAGGCGCTCCTCCCTACGACCCCCTACCACTTTCGGCGCGCAAATGCGGACCCTCGCAATCAGCAGCAGGCTGACTTACCAGCAAAAAATACGAACTCGCAAAAATACGACCTTAACGCCCGAACCGCGTGCACATAAAAACATTAAAAACACAATAAATACATAAAAAGCTTACCCATAGCAAAGGGGGGCACCCTCTGCAATTGAAGTTACACCTCAATTTAAGTCCAAAATCAGGAGCTTAGACACATGAAAATCCCCTAAGCGAGAGAAAAAATGGCAGACGAAAGAATAAAAACGAGGCTACAGGACCCTAAACACACAAAACACCACCAAGCACATACAGATTTTCCAAAAAAGCCGTACAAGGTCCAAGATACACTATCAACAAGGACGCTAAATCATCCACAGCCGTGTACCACATACACATTAGCCCGCCATTTTGCAACACTAATTACAGTACAACAGCTACCCCTAATGCTTTCCCTCGCGCACGTAGCCTATTTACACTACCCACTGCACACATTGATGACACTTACACATCAGCTCAACAAACACTACAAATCCTACATTGTATGCTGCAGGAACATCAAAACAGATTGTCAGTTCTTCAACACAATGCTTCCTGCATATATACTACAAAAAAAGTAAAGTATATTCATTTATTTATTTATTAATTATTTTTAATTAGGCATACAAAAACAAACAAAAAAAACTCACAATAACACAAAACCCATTTACCGCGGTCTCAACCAAACAGCATTACCTGCCTTACAATTTTATTGCCAAAATTTTTTAACGGGCAAGTCGCTAGTATTATATATATACTAGCGACTTGCCCAGCAAAAATGACGGCAAGTTACATTGCTGTGAATTAACGGCTAACCCATTTATTGGAGGACCTTATGCCCCAATTCTTCCAAATCTGGACCTCCTGGATTAATTCTCTTTATAGCCCACCTGTAATATAAAACCATTTTACTTAGCACTACACTTTTCTGCCAATCTCTATACTGGAGGCGCGGGCCTATTCGGTGGTGATTTGCGTCTTTAGAGTCCTGTAGCCTCGTTTTCGTTTTTTTCGGCGGCCATTTTTTCTCTCGCTTAGGGGATTTTCGGGTGTCTAAACTCTTTTATTTTGAGTGAAATTGAGGTGTAACTTCAGTTTTCGAGGTCCTCCGTGCCCCCCCCTTGCTGTAGGTAAGCTTTTTATGTCTTTGTTATGTGTATTTATTGTGTTTTTCATGTTTTCATGTGCGCGGGTTTCGGGCGGTGAGGTCGTATTTTTCCGAGGTCGTAATGGGTCGTAACGTGTCTCGTATTTGTTTGTCATAAGTCCGTAAATTTTGCGAGGTCCGCAGTTGCTGGCAAGGAGCGCTCGCAGCCCGCAGAGTTAGCAACAACCCGCCCTGGTCACAACTATATATGTGAATGAGCAGAGGCAATACACTGAAATAGTCTTACATTCAATGATCATAACTTTTTTACTACTTTTTTCACTTCTATCTAATGATATGCAAAGCATATATAGGGAACTTTTGTGGTCCTTCAAATAATAGTATCCATAAACTTTTGAACTTACTTACAATTGTGCAAAACTATGCACCATTAATTCACTTTGTGTGCCCCGTTGTCACAGGAAGAAGTTCACATTGCACCAAACACTGGATATGGATGCAAAGGTGTGAACCAAGTGGTGTTTTTGTAGGTAAACCGTCAGCCACTCCAGATCAAGGGTCCAGATCAAACATGTAACAAGCGGTGCAGGCTAACTTTGGAGACAAGGGGAAGATCAAGTCTGATGAAATTCTGTGGTGGTTGAATGTTTACAGCAGTGGCAATTATCAAGGAGTGAAGAGAAACTTTGTATACAGAAATAGCCAAGTGAGCCAATGAGAATTGAAGTGGGAGTAAATCTGTTTCTACCACATTCTGTTTTTGCTTGTGTCGTGATCAGTAAATGTAACCTGTGTCCCACCCTGCCAGAAGAGAGACTGAGATCAATTATATTAACTAAGCTAATCGGGCTTATTGGCACACAGGCAACTTGTTTCCCATAAGACTTAAGATACCTTGATACACTCAAATAACTAGGCTGAAAGTTGCAGCACAGGGTCTGAAGAAGATTCAGGATCAGAAATAACCAGAAAGCATACTACTGTAGATTGGGTTGTACTAGTTACTACACGACATGTCCATTACATTAACATTAGTAATGCTTCACAAACAGGAACTTCTCGTGCAGAATGTGCAATTGAGTCCATGTGAGCACTTTTAATAGCACTTATGTGAGGTCTGATTGGCTGAAAAATGCTGTCAATCACTTTCAATCAGAAACTGTGAAAGCTCAATATACTTCTCTGATTGGTTGAAATTATTCAATCAGATATGGGGACGGTCTAAAATGTAAATGATTCAAAGATGCCCCAGAGATGTATCTTTTTTTAACACCTTCTCTGCTGTGCTTGCAGCAGGGAAGGGAATGTCAATGTCTGATGAAATCTGCATACTATATATATATATATTTAAACCCCCAACTGCTTCATGAGCGTGCAGGGGGATTCACACTATATTTTTGGTTTGAATAGACACACATTTCAGTGGATGCCAATAATTGTATTGTATTTGGAGAGAAGTTGGTTTATTTTAGCAAGCATTTGTGTGTGACTTTTGTTGTGTGCAGCATTATTTGCAGTGTGTTTAGGGTAGTAGGCAAGTGTTCTGGTGTGTTGTTACTTGATTTTGGTGATGTGCTATACATTGTCTTAACATGGATTGATATGGTTAACAAAACAAAGTTTGAGGACTGAATTTTAATGTGAATGTGGAATTACATAACACAAGGTGACTAGTGAAGTTTTGTGTGTGTTTTACCATGCCTAATAGGAATTATCCCTGAGCATTAAGATGTATTTTAGGAACATTTCTAATCAGAACTCCACCATCCTTGGATATCCCATATCACATATACTATCACATATACTACCAAATATCATTTGCTGTAGATATGTCAGTGCTTTGCCTGTATTGCCTTTTTTCCATATTTTAATGGACTGTATGTTGTACTGGTTTATTTTTTATGATCTATTCAACAATTATTTTCAACAAGAGTGCTCTTTATATTTTCTAAGTACTCTATATATAATTTTCTTGAACTGAAGTATGTTATTGACCTTAGAGTATATGCACATTGATAGTCTTAGACCCTTCAAGAAAGCAGGCCTGCATAGTGAATATCGACAGCAATACAGTGATTACGGTAGGTCAAAGAGAGAGCAGCTCAAGGAGATCATGTCTTCATGTTGTCCTTTCTTGTCTTATTTTGTTCGTTTTTGTGTGGATGTTTTACTGCTATAGAAAATAGTGTACTGCTATAGAAAAAAGTGTACAAAAAAGGTGTATTTAAAATACTAAATGTAGTAGAAATAGTCAGCAACATATCTGATAATTCTATGAAAAATTGCAATTGTCCATTTCCATGTATTACATATAATTATTTGCAAAAGTATTACAATAACACAATGAGTATATAATTTACTACTTTACAAACAGCCAAATAATTTCAGTTACATAAACACAAATCTAATCTTTTTTTATTCTCAAATTATTTTTTTAAAGTGTAATATGTATGCTCTTAAATAATTAATTGTGGTAAAAGGATGTGCTACATGATTTGATGTCTGGCTGCCACCCACCCGAAGATGTGGTATGTCAGCCATCTATGCACAAGAACCATTAAGATGCAAGTGGTTATCAAATATTTATTAATCAGATTTGAATGCATTTCTTTGGGGTGTTTGAGAAAACAAGCTCATTATATAAATGTATGTGGTCTGCATTTCACAAACAATGTAAAGGCTATATAATATGAGTTTGCATTAAATTTAGCGACATCTATACAAATGATTTAAATCCAGCTTGCCATCATAATCCATACTAGTGGTTAACTGAATCAATGTATGGTTCATTTTCATAGGTTCAGTTTTTCTCTTTCAAGTGGAATCTTAAGACATATATTATAGCAAAGGTAAGCAAATATTCAAATAAATAATTAATCTAAATGACTCCATGTGAGCTTAGTGTGAAGGAGCAGTGCTGTGTATTTGTTTCTTGTTTAAATAAGAGCATTTATACTGAAGCTCCAAGAGGTGGCAGTGTGGATCAGTTCAGCACACTGGGGATGTGTATCAGTGAAGAAAGTAGGAGAGCAATGCGATGGGTTCTGTGAGGGAGAAAGAAAGGAGATAAAGAGATAGGGATGGTTGCTGTTTGAGATGGGTGCTGAGAGGGGTTGGGTACTGTGCGGGGATGTCTGCTGACAAGGACTGGATGGGGATGAATGCTAAGAGGGGTGGGTGCTGAGTGGGATTATGTTTATATATTTATCATTATCGGAAAGGGGTCTTGGTGTGGAGAAGCAACGTGTAAGGGTCTTGGGAAGGTTTGCTGTTATGGAAAGGGGTCTGGGGGAGGAGCACTGAGGGATTTGGTTTTGGCGGGCCCAAATCAAAACATCTTTTATAACCCAAATGCAGCACTATACAGAGCTGTAATTGATAGGGCAAAACAATTTTTTGTACCAGGGCCCTCCATTCTCTAGCTCCGCCACTGTGGCAGATACTCATTACTCTGGCCTAATAGTTAGAGAAAATCATGCATAATAATACAGAACATGCACAAGTTGTTTCGGTGACATCATATCCACATACGCACTTTACCACTCCCAAAACCATGGTTTAACTGCAAAAGATTATTGGAAATAAAAGGTTACTTTAGCCAGTCGAAGCCATGGCCAAACTAAATAGTCGTTTTTTGACTAAATGTCATATTAGCTAAATATGTAATGCAAAATGTAGAAAATACATAGTAATATCTTTCTTTATGGATTACGTTGAGGCAGAAGCCCATTAATAAGAGCTCATATTTTTAAAACTAAATTTTTTTTTACAATTTTGATTTGTTATAAATATCTGTTTTATCAATGCATTAATAGAAATGTCAAAGTTCTACTTTATACAGCAGTTCAAATGTATTGTTCCTTTTTTTGCAAAATAAAAATCCTGTATTATGCTTTGCTGAGTGCACAGTCTTATTAATATCCATATTGTCTTGCTAAAGCTGACTTATTTTTATTCAATGCAGCACTATACAGAGCTGTAATTGATAGGGGAAACATTGGGGGATAATGCCGCTAACCAATACTGTAATTAGTGGCCACAGTCCCCGGGCTTGAAGATCGAATTGCTGGCTTGGAGATCATCCAAGCCCGAGACTACGGGCTTGGATGACCCCCAAGGCAGTAACCCGTTTTACAAGCCCGGCGGACTTGTGGCCACAAATGACAGTATTGGCTATCAGCGATGTGCCAGCTAACCAACATACTACATGTCATCCTCATGTCCCCAAATGTGTCGCCTATCAATTACAGTGCTGTACAGTACTGCATTCAATATCTATTAATCCCTAAAGATATCAAAGCACGTTCGAGTACAGGCTTGGATTCAAATCTCCCGCCGCGGCTCCTCAAAGGGACCGCGGCACAATAATGATTGACCCAAGCCGCGGGGGTACTTACAACTAACATTAACCCCCCATGCTGCGAGGTCCCCATCGGAACCCCCGGAGGGTCCTCACATATTAACCCTTGCAGCAGGGGTCCCATCGGGACCCCCGCTGCATTAAAAATTCAAGTTTTGTGCCCCGCGCGGGTCCTGAAAGGACCTTAAAGGACGTGCGAGACATAAAAAATGATCCCCTGCCGCTATATTTACCCTCACGGCACCTAAAAGTATCCCCATCACTCATGGGGGTCAATATAGACCCCAATGAGACCAAAATAAACCCCCTCAGTCTAATAGGGGTCTATATAGACACCTATAGGACACTCTTAAACCCTAGGTTAACTCCATAAGTGCCACGAGGGTCCTCCAGGACCCTCATGACAAAGTCTAAGCACTACACTACCCTATTAAACTTAACTATACCCCATTAACCCCTTAACCCTAACTATACCCTACTGACACATACTAAACCCTATTTAACCCTAACTGGGCCTATCTAAACCTAACTGCTCTAGTTAACCCTAACTGGACCTAATAAAACTAACTGGGCCTATTTAACCCTATCACTTATGGGGGTCTGTAAAGATCCCCATATGCCTCCATCTAACCCCATCACTTATGGGAGTCTATACAGAACCCCATAAGCCTTCACCTAACCCCTTCACTTATGGGGGTCCTTAAAGACCCTCATAAGCCTCCATTGAACCCCATTACTGATGGGGGTCTTACAGACCCACATAAGCCTCATACAGACACCCATGAGCCTTTTTTTAACCCAATCAGTCCAATAAGGGTCTATGAAGACCCTCATGGGACAATTAGAACCCTTATATTAACCCTATAAGTGCACCAGGGTCTTCCAGAACCCTCATGACACTAAGTGAAAACACTACACTACACTATCACCCCCAATAAACCACTAAATATAAACTAACCCCCTATTAACCTCTACACTACCTACTGACCCCCTATTAAAACCTCCACCCCACTAATTATACAAAATAAAAAAAGCTAAGTTACAAAAAAAAACATTACAAACCCCCACTATAAAAAATAAATAACATTACAACCCCCACTAAAAAATATAAAAAAGTATTACACACCTGCAAAGAAAATACATGCACATATATTCATAACATTACAATACAGCAATATATACATTACAAATATATACTATTAACCCACTAACTACAATACATTTCCCCCCTATCTACATTACATATCCCCCTGACTACAAAATATTACCCCATCTATAAAACATTATCCCTATCTATAAAACATTACCCCCTATCTATAACACATAACCCACTATCTATAAAACATTACCCCCTATCTACATAACATTATCCCCTATCTATTAAACATTACCCCTATTTAAATAATATAATCCCCTATCTATAATACATTAAACCCTAAATCTAAGCTAAAATAGAATAAATAAGACCACTTACCTTTGCAGATGTCCCTTCAGATCGCACCCCGAGGAAAAAAAGAAACTTCAAATTAGTACAGAATTAAACACAACATAAATAAACAATAAACATTCTAAATTTAAAAAATACCTGTCCGCGATGTTTCCGTCCTCCTCCTCTTCTGCCCTGGCTGGACCCTTGAAGAATCCGCTCTATAAATTTTTTTTTTTAAAGTAACGGAGCACCTCCCTGGAGGAACTCCTCGACAGTAATGAGGCTTTTAGGCCGTCTCCCGGTTTAAACCTGTCACTCAATTTTAAACCAATCAGAAGGCACTATTGCCTTCCGCCAATCAGAATGGGATACACACCAGTGGTGTGATTGGCTGAAAAGAACATGGCACAACAGCAAACGTGCCAAGAGACGGCCACCCCCCAAAGGAGGGAATTAGTCAGAGAGGCAGCACAGAGACCTAAGGTAACCCTGGAGGAGCTGCAGAGTTCCACAGCAGAGACTGGAGTATCTGTACATAGGACACTCCATAGAGTTGTGCTTTATGGCAGAGTGGCCAGAAGAAAGCCATTACTTTCAGCAAAAAACAAAATGGCACGTTTTGAGTTTGCGAAAAAGCATGTGGGAGACTCCCAAAATGTATGGAGGAAGGTGCTCTGGTCTGATGAGACTAAAATTGAACATTTCGGCCATCAAAGAAAATGCTATGTCTGGTGCAAACCCAACACATCCCATGACCCAAAGAACACCATCCCCACAGTGAAACATGGTGGTGGCAGCATAATGCTGTGGCAATGTTTTCAGCAGCCGAGACTGGGAAACTGGTCAGAGTTGAGGGAAAGATGGATGGTGCTAAATACGGGGATATTCTTGAGCAAAACCTGTACTGAGGCTAGGATGGAGGTTCACCTTCCAGCAGAACAATGAACCCAAACACACTGCTAAAGCAACACATGAGTGGTTTAAGGGGAAACATGTAAATGTGTTGGGATGGCCTAGTCAAAGCCCACACCTCAGTCCAATAGAAAATCTGTGGTCAGACTTCAAAAAGATTGCTGTTTACAAGCGCAAACCATCAAACTTGAAGGAGCTGGAGCAGTTTTGCAAGGAGGAATGGGGAAAATCTCAGTGGTAAGATGTGGCAAGCTCATAGAGACTTATCCAGAGCGACTTGGAGCTGTTATTGCCGCAAAATGTGGCTCTACAAAGTATTGACTTTAGGGCGGGGGGGGGGGGAATAGTTATGTACATTGACTGTTTCTGTTATTTTGTCCTATTTGTTGTATGCTTCCCAATAAATAAATAAAAAACATCTTCAAAGTTGTGGGCATGTTCTGTAAATTAAATGATGCAAATCCTCAAACAATCCATGCTAATTCCAGGTTGTGAAGCACTGTAGATAGGAGGTAATGTCATGTAGATAGGGTTAATGTTTAAAAGATAGGGGTAAAGTTTTATAGATGGGGTAATATTTTGCAGTCAGGGGGATATGTAATGTAGATAGGGGGAAATGTATTGTAGTTAGGGGGTTAATAGTATATATTTGTAATGTGCATATGTTGATGTGCTGTAATGTTATGTATATATGTGTATGTATTTTCTTTGCAGGTGTGTAATTATTTTTTTATTTTTTTTTGTAGTGGGGGGTTGTAATGTTCTATTTTTATTTTCTGTAGTGGGGGTTGTAATGTTCTTGTTTTTGTTTTTTGTAGTGGGGGGATGTAACGTTTTTTGTTTTTTTTTTTGTAACAGCTTTTTTTTGTGTGGGATGGGGGGTTTAGGGGGTAGATAGGTAGTGTAGGTGTTAATAGGTTGGGGTAAAGGGGGTTAGTTTAGATTTAGTTGTTTATTGGAGGTGTAGTGTAGTGTAGTGTTTGTACTTAGTGCCGTGAGTGTCCTGGAGAACCCTCATGGCACTTATGGGTTAATATTAGGGTTCTAATTGTCCCATGAGGGACCCTGCATGATAGGGTTAATGTGTGCACCCTTCAGGGGTCCCGTTCAGACCCCTGCATTAGAGGGTTAATGTTAGGACCCCTTATAGGTGTGATGTAGGAACACTGTGGGGACACTGCAAGGGTCACGATCGGGACCCCTGGAGCCAGCGGGGGGCTTAATTAGAGCAGCCGCAAGGGCTTCACAGCCCTTGCGATGGCTCCAGGGTGGAAATAAGCTGCCGGCTTGGCGGAGGGATGGCCGGAGCATTTGAATAGGGTTGTGGGGTTTCATGCGGCCGCGTGGGATCAAAGACTTTTCCTGCAGTAAGCTGCGGCGGGGGTGGCCGCAAGGGAAAGTAATGCACCGGCCAGAAGACGGCCAGAGCCCTCGGCCACAGGGGAATAGAATAGCTAAGTAGCTTGCGGCCACCCCTTGCGACCACGCAGCTCCTACGGCCACCAGTAGATGGAGGCCCATTGTCTTGACTTGTTATATATTGAAACGTTTGGGTAAAGGTTAGATGAGTATATTGCCACACCTGGGGCCTCATTCAAATGTGATTCGGCTCTATGAAAGCACAGAGCATATTTTTTACAGAAGTTTTTAGTTAGTGAACTTCTATCCAAAAGCATGGTCTTCACTAACTAAAAACTTCTGTAAAAAAATATGCTATGTACTTACATAGACCCCTTTTCAATTGGCCAAATCACATTTGAATGAGGCCCCAAGTAAATGACAGAAACTGTTTAATATCTTGTCAGTGCTGTCCAATTTCTTTAGTATTGAGACCAGATTTTTTATCAGTCAGTAAGTTGTGTATCAGATTTATATTAGCTAGTGAGTTGTTGGGCAATATTTAAAATAATAATTTAAAGAAAATATGTCTATATATAAAAAATATTATATTAATAACATTTCTAACAATTAAATAAACATGTGGGTTCCCTGGTGGTCTAGTGGTTAGGATTCAGTGCTTTCACCTTTGCGACCTGGGTTTGATTCCAGTCAGGGAGAACCAAGAGATCACACTACTCGAGAACCTGATCAATTCAGCAAGCCCGTAACCACCCATTTCAAATCAGCCAATAGAAAATGAGACTGTCATTATTGTGGCAGTAAAACACAGAGGGTACATGTCAATCAATTAGGTTCAGGGGTCTGATATGCAATCTGACTCACAAAACATAAAAAAAAAAGAATTATGAAAATGAATGCCAATACTGTTCCAGTCCAAATGGGTGGCCTGATATGTATTAACTCATTGATACCCAAGATCGATTTAGCCCCAAAATCACACATACATTTTTCTATTTTATTTCCTGACGATTTTGCGAGCTTGAGACTGTTGTGCAATTAATTCTAATGTCTATCATCGCTTTCCCCGCTATTTACAGTGCAGTATTGATTTTTTTATTTGCATTTACAATAGGTGTTTAACCCCCTTGAGGGTCCTCTCTAGCACTCGTAGGATTTTCTGCTTCATGTGCCATCTACGGGTGTGAAAACATTTGTAGGCTTGGGGAAATTGATCAATTGAATAGCGACTTGCAATTTTAGCTTTGCAAAAGTGAAAGATCAAGGGCTTCGGGAGGCTGTAAGTTATGAGTTTTACCATCGCCATATTTTCAAGCTCGTAATTCCGAAGCCGATCAAAGCCTGCAAAAAGATGCCAATTGAATAGAAAATTAGTTTATGGACTACATTATGGGCTCCAGTAAACAACAAACGCTCAATTGAATAGGGACTTATGTAAGGAGTTTGCCCATCAAAATGGCCTAATCAGGTTCTAACGCTGAACAATCATTTTACCTTGCCAAACAAGTTTTGTATCAAGTGCAATTTTCAAAGACCTTCTGACTAGAAAGTTTTAAATATAGATCTTTTTTAATCCGCAGTCCAGTGTTTGCTAGATATTTATATAAGAATATCTGTTCTTAAAATAATAAAATATTGTGAAGAATAATATGAGATTATGGTATGCTTTTATCTTAGAGATCATGTAAAATGTATATAGGTAAGGTAGCTTTTAATAGTAACAAATTGATTCTGAGTTTCCTTTCCCTATAAATATTTATTATTTATGAGGTGTATGTACGATTGTTGGAATTTATGGAATGTTTTATATTAACATTTTATTGCGTGGGACTGAGACAGGTACTTTGTGTTAACAAATACATATATATTGCATGGACTTCACCGAATAATCAATATATATGAAAACACTGAATTGGAGGGATTGAGGAAGGAATCTCCAGCTTGAGAAGCCAGTATTTATTTCTGATATTTGTTGCACTACTAGTGCCTTCTTGCAGTGTCCTTTATATATGGTCAATCACATGTTAGTGGTCATCTGATATTTTTCTCATATATTGTTGCAGGGTGTACCTGAAATGCTATTTTGCTTTGCGTAAGGACCACATTGAATATGGCACAATGAGACCAATTTCCCTGTTACATCTGAAAATTAAGTTGTTTTCTAAAATTTTCACAAAACTACAAAACTTCCTACAAAACTTTACTGATGCAGCCCAGGCAGACTTTATTACAAGAAGTGAGTCCAAAGATAATTCAACCCATCTACATCATTAATAAAAATATAGGAAAGGCAGTAAGAGAAGAGGAACAATGAAGGGAAGAAAGAAGAGCATAAGAAGGATAGGTTTTCAGTCAGAAGGAGGAGCATAGGAAATAGCACTAGTGGGACTCATCTACATTGATGAATTAAAAAAAGTAGGGCCCAGGCCCCAGGGTAAAATGATTTCTCACTCTGTAATGTCATTACAAGAAAATTAAGTGAAGGGGATTGGCATCCAATATATTTATAAATACTTTATGGCTTCCTGTTGCAACACGCCTTGCTCAGAAATAGGGAAATAAAGGCTATCAATATTCTTCTTTTCTTCACTACTTGGATGTACTCTCTGAATAGTGGATGGATTTGCAGAATGAACACATGATGGCGCTGGTCTTCACTAAGTCCAGCTTTATTCAGAAGACCTTATATGGTAACGCATGGGTGTGCAACTTTGAGAACCGGAAATGTCCAGTATGCCATGTGGCTAGAAGAACTGGTGTGTGCAACTGACCAGTCAGGTGGCTTTGTGTAGACATGTGATTTATCTGACCAGTAAGAGGCAAAGAACATGAGTATGGGGGTGGCCTTCTAATACTAAATATAAGGAGATCAGCAAGTACACTCACCCCCTCTTTTCTTCTTGTGACTCTCTGGGGCTGGTAATGTATACACACACACACATGGACATAATAACCTACACCATAGCCAGACAATTATAATGGTAAACGACTTTCTGCTAGATATTAAGGGATGTGTTGTTCATAGTATTATTCATAGTTCATGCATTGTTAATGTAATGTAATAATTGTATTTTTTAATAAATATTGTAACCATTAATCTATAGAGCCTCTTGAATATTTTATTGTATCCGTGGGAAACAATATCTCAGAGTCTGAGATATGAGTAAATCTATTATCATAATCATAACTAATATTTTTTATGGGATAATAATAGCTTGTGATTTAACACACAGAATAACTGTGAATATAATAATCAGATATACACTACATTATTTCACTGGCGAGCCTACCCTAATTTTTCTTACCGTGTACATTCACTTGCATTTGGGGGGGATTTTAATCCAAAATGTCTCTTTGAAGTTACAATGTTGAACTTAGCGGACGAAAAAATTGAACCTATGAGAATTGTGATATATTTCGAGCGTTTTCCCACGAAGAAAGTCGTTGGCCACGACGTTCTTGGTTTTTGGGATCCAAGGGGCAACAGAGTGAGACGCAATTGAAGTAAGACGGACGTCATTTCTGTGGATCCATTGTTATCCAGGCGGAGACATCAATTTTGGGGTGCACACCTTCTTTGATTAGGGACCGTGCTGAAGGACACATCAAAGTGTAAGTAATGGAGATCATTGCTAAATATGCTGAATGTAGCGATTTTGAACCAGTAATTGATAAAAATGAAAGTATGCTTAGCAGAATACATGATTTATGGTTACAGTGTGAAAAGCAAAATAAGCAAATTGATAAGAAAAAATGGTGTTTAACCAAAGAGAGAAATAAGTTACGGAACTGTATGAAATTGTTAATGTGTATTAAGAACCAGATGAATATGGCTATAATGGGAAGTATTCCAGTTGCAGCAGTTACAGAGACTAGTCAAGAAAACAGACTGTTGTCCAAAATGTGGCATAAGTGCAGAGTATGTGGATACCTTAGAGGACAATTATGAGGCGAGGGGGGCAGTTAGTAGCCTCACTCAGAGACTGTTTATCTGCACAGAAGCAACCCATTGCTGTAATTGATATAATGAGCCAGCTTGTACATCAGAGGAAGAGGGTGGATTACATCTTGTAGAAGAAGAGCAACAAGTAAGAGAACAGAAATTATGTAAGGGATAGTTCTGATGTTAGTAGAAACCTATACCAAACTTAACCCCTCACATAGTAAGATCTCACCCACTAAGTTTAAGTCAAGTACCAGATGCTTCACATTCAACACCATGTGAGAGAAATAGAGAGAGGAATTCTGTAACATCACAGGCATCTGCAATAATCAGGCAACAAGACCGAGATAAAATGGTGGAAACAGTTAATAAAGTTTAAACCACTATTCCCACATTATGATGAAAAGATAGATGTATTGTCCAATATGTCTAGCTTTGAGTCATCTGTGAAAACAGTTACATGCTTTCTCCTAAAGAGGCATGTGTTTATGTTAAAATTGTGGGCTTCCAGGAGCTCTAGCATCTAGATTAGACGGCCCCAGTTAGTGGTCCAAATGATAGCAATAGAGATTGGTTCAAAGAACACAAATGGGGTACAGAAAGGGACAGGCTGAGAGCTGTATATAGGTTAGTCACAGGGAACAGAGACTTAGATAGCCATTCCCTTGCTGAGATGAGAGTAACTGTACAGGATGACCCATGGGTGTTTGCTTCTAAATTTGAGCAAGTGTACAGACTCACGCATAGATTGCCCCCAGACCAGACCCCATCAGATATGTTACAGTATCTAGTAAGAAAATTTACTTATTTGGACCCTAGCATACAAATAATGGCAGAAGAGAAAGACACCATGGAGGCTGTGTTGTGTATTATTGGTAAGGCACGGCAAAACATAATAAGGAAAGGAGTCACAGGGCCACGTAAAATTGCAATTGTGACTACGAATGAAGGAAGACGTAATCCCTTCGAAAAATTTCTTCAGAGGGATTTGTAATTACTGTAATAAGCTGGACATAGATTCAGAGATTGCAGGCTGAGGATGAGGGAGCATAGACAAAGGGAGGGATGGCAGGCAGATACAGACAGATCCTCCAAAACATAGGCATGATCAGGCATAACTCAAATTCTTCAGGGCCTACAAAGGATAGGCAGGATCAGAAGTTTTTCCTTTAGACAGACTGAGCATAAACATCTAGATAAATCAGGCAGGAATTTGCTCCAAAGATCAAGCTGGGAATATTGTATGGCCCAGCACAGGAGCTTTAAGGATGATGATGGTAGGGATGGATAGGAATCAAGAGAGGCAGTATGAGAATAATTCCTCTCAGACATCCTTATCTGACTGACTAACACCGGCCCTGGGAGACATGGATGCCTATTTGTGGTACATTTAGGGATCATTCTGGACGCACCCTATGTCAATGGTGTGATTGCGGGCCATCACACAAATTGCTCATTGACACAGGTGCTTCAGTGACTTTGACGGATTTGACACTAAGTCCCCCATATGGGGCAAAACAGGACATTTCTAGTGGGATTTGGGGGATCATAGTCCCAGGCCTTTCTAATTCCAAAAGTAACAGTGACGTTAGGACAACAGTGGATTTAAAGAAATTCCAATATGGCAGAGTAGAAATACAGAAGGTACTATACTGGTGCTGATGTTATGAGAGCAGAAGGGATGATAGTGGATCTTTGTAACAATGTACTGTGGAGGGACACAAGAGAGGAAGGAAACCTGTTATGTTAGATGAGTCTTCCCTGAGTCCAGTGGCATCCATTGTAATCAGTTCCTTCAGAAAGGGTGTGGCCGGACACTGGTAGCCACTCTGATCTGAGGAAGTAGGTTATGGATTTCTCCTGACATGTTGGGCTCAACATATAAAAATGATTGTGGGATATTGAGAGATGTAGAGATTAAGATTACAGGTCCTGACCCTCCTCCACAAAGACAGTACGCTTCCCAACAGAGGCTATAAACCAGTTACTGAAATATTGATCAGCTTGAACAGCAAGGGTGTGATTAGGAATGTTCTTCTTCCAATAATTCACCTTTGTGGCCAGTAAGAAAAGTAATGGAAGCTGGAGATTAACTGCAGATTTTAGGATGATCAACAAATCTACTCCTCCAGTAACAAATTTAGTTGCTTCCACTCCTGAAGTTATATCTAAGCTTAGTGCCACCTGCTTATGGTATTCAGTGCTAGATGTAGCCAATGGCTTCTGGCTATTAAACCTTGCTCCAGAACTGTCAATATAAGTTTGCTTTCAGTTTTAGGAATATTCAGTATACATTCAATCTCTCCCACAAGGCTTTCATAGTTCCCCCTACTTACTTTCATCAGGCCCTAGCAAAGGTCTTAGAAACGTTCTCTGCCCCAGTACAGTATCATACAATATGTGGATGATATCTTGTTACAGACAGAGGACAGTTGAGAAACACATGGAATAGCTAAGAGAATTGTTTGATTTAATTTCCAAATCAGGCCCTGAAGTTAAATACTGCAAAGGTTCAGTTGATGAAGAGAAGGTAACATTTTTGGGGGTGTCAATCCAAAGGGGAAACAAGATGTCCTACTAAGGATAGAGTGTAGGTAGCACTACTACAGGTACCCAGACCTTTTAATAGACAGTCATTAAGAAAATTTTTGGGATTGGTGAACCTTTTCACGAGACCTTCATTGAAGGTTTTGCTGAAAAAGCAAAGCCTCTCTATGATCTCTTGAAAGGAGGATGAGACAGGACTTGATTACATGGGGGTATGTGAACATGAGGATTCATTAGGGTGTTAAAGGAGGATTTAGCATCAGCTCCAGCTCTTGCCACTGTTGATAGTGAGGTTCCATTTGCCCTGCAAACATGTACTATGACACTTCAATTTCTTTCAGTTCTGCTGCCAGGAGAAGGCTGGGAAATGGAGGCCTGTAGGCTATTTTTCCAGACTCCTTTCTCCTGTAGAGAGAGGATATGATTCGTGCATCAAAGCTTTGTTAGGGGTACATTGGGCAGTTCAAGCTACAGAGCATATAGTGGGATTTAGGAAGCTATTCTCCAAACACCTCATACACCACTGAAGTTGTTGTTTGAGAGAACCTTAAGTGGAGTCTCAACTCAGCGCCCTTACCAGTGTGGCTGACAGATTTACAACACCGTGACATTACTGTACAGCACAATGCAAAATACATCTTGCCACAGTTAATGTTACATACAGGGAGAACCACATGATTGTGTAGAGACCCACATTCCAGAGAGTCACCACCTAAGTTATTTAGGGACAAAACCATATCTCAAGATCTACAGATCTATGTGGATGGATCAAGATTTTGGCAGGATGGCAGATTCCATACTGGATTTGCAATATGGGTCCCTTCTATGCAATTGGAAGTTAAGATTATGTTGCCACGTTCCTTTTCAGCACAGAGAGCAGAACTAGAAGCCATTTCTATGGCATGTCACAGGTTTGACACACAACCTATTAGTATTTACAGTGACAGTGCCTATGTTACTAGGTCACTGACAGAGTACCTACCAATATGGGATCTAAGGGGAATGGTGGATTCAGCAGGAAAACCTTTGTCACATGCAATGGCTTTGAGGAAGTTAGTTGAATGGGGAACACAACACCCACTACAGGCAGCTGTACTTAAGGTTAAGGCACACACAAATTCCACTGATGAACATTCACGTGGAAATGCACATGTGGATACGTTGGCTAAACAGGCAGCCTTAGAGGGGGAACCATGGCAACCAGGAGAGGCAGATACAGAAGCAGGGGATGCATGGAGAGAACACCATGTATCTAAGGAAGACACATATAGCAAAGGTTACAAAAGAGACATCAGAAGTACCAGACCTACAGAGAGAGCAGGCTAAAGATACTAACCTTTCTCTTTTGTTGCAGAACCAGCAAAGTCTCCCTAGTGGGTACTCTATTCAGGATGGGTTAATTTGCTATAGTAGTCCTACAGAGCCACAGGCCAAACTCCTTTTTGTAGTCCCAAAGCATTTGCAGAGACAAATTACACAGCAACTCACTCTCTTTTGGGACACATTGGTCACAGTGCCTTAGAATACCACCTTAGACAGAAATATTTTTGGCCAGATTTAGCAATATCAGCTTTGCAGTGTATTCAAGAATGCCTTATCTGTGCGCAGATAAATCCACGCCCTAAAGGACAAAGACCAATTCTCCAGAGGGTACCAGTAGCTGATGGTCCCTGGAAATCTATTCAGATTGATTTTATAGGCCCACTTCCACTATCAAAGGGGGGTCTTATGCCTTAGTCATTGTGGATATTTTTTCAAAATGGGTTGAAGCTATTCCTCTTAGGCGTGACACTGCACAAGCTACTGCAAAAGTATTATGGGAACATGTGTTTTCAAGGTGGGGTTTTCCTGAACTCATTGAGTCAGACAGAGGTACACATTTTACTGGACAGATAATGCAAAGCCTCTGTGCCCTACTGGGAATACAGCAGAGATTCCATGTTCCGTATCACCCACAATCCTCGGGTATAGTAGAACGCATGAATCGTACCATTAAGTCTAGGTTAGCCAAAATGCTGACACAATATGGTAATTCTTGGGTTACACACTTACCAGCAGTTCTAATGGCTATTAGAGCTACACCTGCCACTGCTACTAAATGTTCTCCCTATGAGCTCATGACAGGGAGACAGATGGCTCTAGGCCATCCAGGTGAACCTCAATTGTCCACTCCCCTGAGAGAAGCTGTGTCAAGAGACCAATATCTCTCCCAAATTCAGGAGCAGTTAAGATTACTGCTACATTTTGCTGCCTCTAATATGGCCCCAACTGATTGTAAAGTGTCATCTAAAATTCAAACTTCGTTTGAAAAGGGGGGAATGATCATGATTAAAAACTTTAATAAAAATTCTCCATGGGATGCAAATTGGGAGGGTCCCTATGTCATTCTAGATACATTAGGTACTACAGTGCTTAAGGTAGAGAGATCAAACTCCAGAAAAACCAGAAGGCAGCCTGGTCACAAATGGGTCCATGTGGACCAATGTAAATTGTACAAAGGGACAGAGTCCCAGATGTAGATATTTCTGTTAAGAATTGATACTTTTTGATCTTTTCCAGATTTGCCAACGAGAAGTCCACAAGGGAAATGGAGATGCATTTGTTTTTGGGGATTTTATGGACAATGTTATTCATGTGTAAAAATCAGGACATTGATGGACCACAAGCTACCTCTTCCACAAGGCAAAGAAGATCGAGTCCTACACAGATGATCAAGGCATGGACAAAGATATGGAGCAGTGACAATTTAGAAGAACCATGCTTGGATGAACTGACTCTAAGTGGGGGTGGGATTTGGACATTTTTGCAACAAAAAGACATAATAACATTAGTGGATTTTGGAGTGACAATTTGGGTAATAAAAGAATTGGGAATGTGAATGGACAAACTGGGGAAAATGGACAATAGGTCTGACAGGTGAAGGCATTAGGCTTTCCGTTAGTTTTCAAAACCCTATTATGTCCATGAATCAGCAAGGGTATAGCATTACAAAAGTAATCACGGAGAACATGACTAAAGAAGGAGTATAAAATGGGAAGTAGTGGGATCCAACCGGGGTGGAGAAGTTAAGGGTATCATTAACAATAGATGAGGGCAGGGAACCTACAACAGTAGCCTACTCCTAGACCTATTCTACTACCCTTGCTCACCAAGGGTGGATAACTATGTGGACATATCCCATGTGTGAGGGTAAGAAAATACTTTCCAGTGGCCCATTTCAAATTAGTGCTATGACCCCACACCAATATTGAGGGATGCTACATTCCAGCTGATTTCATGGAAGATAAGGTTGACAGATGGCTAGTTTCTAGACACTTTCAAAATTGTTCCACAATTACAGCAACTATGGAAAGGTCCTTGATTAGATGGGTAATGGTTACCAAGAAATAAGAGGGATATTGTGGATACAGTTTGGGAGGTGTAGGAACTGGTCTAGGGTTGTACATACTATAGATATTTCAAGTCTGACTACAAACATTTGCAGTCTGAGGGTTTATTAAATTCCAAAGGTTACACGCACAACAAACCATTAACACACTTGTAGAGGGACTGACAAAAGCAGTGATAGATATACAGGGTCCTGCTATACAGCATATTCAGGAAATATTGGTAGGAGTAATTGGGAGGTCAAGGGAAGTGTCTTGGAATTTTGTATGTCTTTCCATGCAAACCGAGCTATCAACTGATTTTAAGATCCTGGCGCAAGCTATGGATAATAACCATACCCCTTTGGGAGGTTGGCAGCAAGCTGAAATTAACAGGTTTGCTCTTGACCACAAAGAATTATGGGTGAACAGTTGGCTGGGTTGCAAGGGAAACATATGCAGAGCCAATTCATTAGTACCGACAAGGGGAACATACCAAAACATCTACCATATGACATCATTGGGAACTCCAGTAACAGAATCGCATGTTTTACATCATGAGTTAGAGTTTCCCAACTTCATAGTAAATGGTACCACCATAGAACAAGTAGATGTGGAAGGTTGTATGAGATTCCCCAACAAAATCTTATGTCTACCAATCAGGTTAGAACAGTATTTGATTCATGCTGGCATAACCATTCCTACTGCCAAGGATTTGTAGAAAAGGTTAAACCCCAAGATATGATATTCCCCTTGGGACAGGAAAGGTGTGTTTTGTGTCATTGAAACCAAGGGATGAGGTACACATATGGTTCAAACATTGTATATCTAGGGAACAGATTACTCAGGGAATTTACTGTGTCATAGACTATCCGGTGAGAATAAGTTCACAGCAGTTTAATCTCACAGTGCCACAAGTATTAACCTACAATAAAACCCTGGGGTCTCCTCTGATTGTACCAATTGTATCAGACAGCACACCTTGGCAGAAATGGGTAAGGCAACTTAAAGATGATCAGATACTGCTCAAACACCTACAACATTTTGGGGAAAGGGTACACGTAAATTTTCACCATCAACAACAAGAACTCCAGAGAATTGAACATAAATTTTCTGATCTGTCAAGTGCAACCTGGTGGCAGAAATTAGTCAATTCATTTTCAAACACTCATCATGGGGTTCGCTTTGGGAAATGTTATGTTGCACACCATTCATAGTCGTTTTAATTGTGTATATATTATGTATATATTGTTCAAATATGCATGTGATGCTATCTGAAATCCATGATAGCACGTAATATATCATCTATATTATGGTATACATATGAAAACACGCTCTCGTAAAATAGCAGAACTACTCACACACATAGCGGGATATAGAGATTTTATAGTTGAATACGATACTCACTCTTAAACTCATTTTTCTTAAGCTTCTATTGGAATGAAAAAGGTACAGATGTCTTTCATATGCAACCAGGGGGGAATGTCTGCAACACGCCTCTGCTCAGAAATCGGGAAATAAAGGCTATCAATATTCTTCTTTTCTTCACTACTTGGATGTACTCTCTGAATAGTGGATGGATTTGCAGAATGAACACATGATGGCGCTGGTCTTCACTAAGTCCAGCTTTATTCAGAAGACCTTATATTGGTAACGCAATGGGTGTGCAAATTTGAAGACCGGAAATGTCCAGTATGCCATGTGGCCTAGAAGAACTGGTGTGTGCAAAATGACCATCAGGTGGCTTTGTGTAGACATGTGATTTATCTGACCCAGTAAGAGGCAAAGAACATGAGTATGGGTGGTGCCTTCTAATACTAAATATAAGGAGATCAGCAAGTACACTCAACCCCCCTCTTTTCTTCTTGTGACTCTCTGGGGGCTGGTAATGTATACACACACACACATGGACATATAACCTACACCATAGCCAGTACATTATAATGGTAAAACGACTTTCTGCTAAGATATTAAGGGATGTGTTTGTTCATAGTCTTATCATAGTTCATGCATTGTTAATGTAATGTAATAAATTGTATTTTTAATAAATATTGTAACCATTAATCTATACGAGCCTCTTGAAATATCTTATTGTAACGTGGGAAACAATATCTCAGAGTCTGAGATATGAGTAATTATTATCATAATCATAACTAATATTTTTATGGATAATAATAGTGTGATTTAACACACAGAATAACTGTGAATATAATAATCAGATATACCTAATTATTTCACTTCCCATCCTCAACAAAATAAAACACGGAGTATCAAAGAGAATTCTATAAGAATTGGAAGTACTCAGGATAAAATATGGTTCTTGTCACCTTGTTACCCATCAATCAATGTTGATACATTTAATGCAGGCAAAGGCTGCGTCCTATGTTTCTCAATGGTCTTAGAAGGTAGGAAGTACATACAGCTGAAGTGAACACAACACTTGAGACAGAATTGATAGTGTAATGAAGCTTTTCCCTAATGGGATGCTGGACCTCCAGAAACATCTGACCCACAGCGCTCATGGATATAAGCCTGACCGATCTGTAGACCAAAGGACTATAAGTCTAGTCCATACCCCTAACTGCTGTTTGCCAAACTTGCACACCGTCATGTACACAGAACAGGGTAATCTACCACTGGGTAAGTTCAATAGCACCTTTTCAATTCTCAAATAAAAAAACAACTGTTAAGTTATCTTTATGGATGTCCTGGTCTGACTACAAAAATACATGATATCTGTTATCATTATTATTTCTCATTTCTATACACATTCATTACCGCTGGGGTACAGTAAAACATGGGTGTTGTCGTGACTGACTTTTGGGGCCTCCCCTGAACCCCACAAGCAAGGGACCTGCATGGCCCAAGACAATATTGTAACATCAAAAGGCTATCAAATTGGACATTCAATGTTATTTTAAAAGTGACTAATGTGAATAACTTGATGCTTTTTTTCATTTGTGCATTTATTTCCTATCACTGTTGTTGTGTGAAATATGGTGGGTTTTTCTCTCCCCCGGTTGGTAGAGGGTGAGCTGGTGAACTTTTAACTCCAATGGCACATATAAACAAGAAATATTATAAAACCCTGGATAGTTTTTTGCCCCTGTGGAGTTGTAAAACAGTTAAGGTCTAATACCAGATGGAATAATACCAGATGCAGAGAACAAAAAAGAGCTGTAGGATGAATCAGAGAGGGTTTGGCTAATGAAAGTGGGTAGGAGGCCATGTGAGTTTAATTGTTTGACTTTTAAAATGTGTCTGAAAGAAGAATAAAGTTAGTCTCTGTCTGAACACTAATCAACGGTAAGCTTCTTGAACGATGGGTTATCTAAACAAACGTATAGGAAAAATTGCTAATTAATTATTTTAGAAGTTAGTAACCATGGGACTGAGCCTGCAACCTTTCATATTCTGATTGTCCATGAATGATATTCCTGAACTGGCTTGCTTGGCACTAAAATAAACACAAAGCCTATTCCTATAAGCTGTGTGTCTGCATGAGTCCCTGCAGTAGTGACTGCTCAGTCCTGATGTTGAACAGAGCTGGTAAAGATGACGATATCATTTAAATAATTAGTAATGTGTATTTTTTGTTTATTGACATAATTATTGCATTTGTAGTATTCAACATTGATTTTTAATCTAATGTATATGATCATCAAATTAATTTACATTATTTAACAACATCTTGTGCCTATTGTTTAATCTTTATCACCAGAACCTCAATCAACACCTATTGCAACATACTAATGTTTTTATGTTATATAACTACCGTATATACTTGAGTATAAGCCGACCCGAGTATAAGCCGAGGTACATATTTTACCACAAAATACTGGGTAGAATGAGTGACTTGAGTATAAGCCGAGGGTGGGAAATGTGCTGCCCCCTGTGTCCCTTTTGTGCCTTCTGTGTCTCCCTCTCTCTCCCGTGTCTCTTCTCCCCTCTCCCTTCTCTGTGTCTCTTCCCCCCTCTCCCTTCCCTGTGTCTCTTCCCCCCTCTCCCTTCCCTGTGTCTCTTCCCCCCTCCTCATTCTCAACCTCCCTACCCAACCCCACTCCTCATCTTCAACCTCCCTCCTCATCATCCCTCCTCATCCTCAACCCCCTCATCATCAACCCCCTCCTCATCAACCCCCCATCCTCAACCCCCTCCTCAACCCCCTCCTCAATCTCAACCCCCCTCCTCATCCTCAACCCCCTCCACAACCTCCCTCCTCAACCTCAACCCCCCTCCTCATCCTCAAACCCCTCCTTAACCTCCCTACTCAACCTCAACCCCCCCATCCTCAACCCTTCATCCTCAACCTCCCTCCTCAACCTCAACCCCCCCATCCTCAGCCCCCTCCTCAACCTCAACCCCCCTCCTCATCCCCCTCCTCATCCTCCCTCTTCATCCTCAACCTCCCTCCTCAACCTCCCTCCTCAACCCCCCTCCTCAACCCCCCTCCTCATCCTCAGCTTCCCTCCTCATCCTCAGCCCCCCTCCTCAACCTCTCTCCTCAACCTCAACCTCAACCCCCCATCCTCAACCCCCTCCTAAACCTCCCTCCTCAACCTCCCTCCTCATCCTCAACCCCCCCTCATTCTAAACCCCCCTCCTCATTCTAACCCCCCCCCCATACTACCCCTCTAAATACCCCCCCCCCCCTCACTTACCTTCTCCGGCCTCCGCTCCTTCCGGGTCTTGATGTGGCGCGCATGTGACGTCACATGCGCGCCATGTCATTAGCATTATATATTAATATCATTCAATGTAATATCCTCTCTAATATATAAATATTTAAGTTCTGAGAATATATCCAGGAGCAAAACTTCACAGTTGACCATTAAGTTAAAACTCCAAAAAATATGAAATTAATAAACAAAACCATTGGAGCATTTAACTCTTCAAAAGACAGTTAATATACATCCCTGTTTGAGAACAAGTTGATCAGTTTATCAGGTTACACAACTATGCACAAATAGTTATATAACAAAAACCTTGACTGGTTGTGTTACTTTACTTTGGGCCTTATTCTATTACCCAAATCATAAATTTACACACAATTAAAACCACTCTTAGAATTGCCACATATTCTTTTAGCTACTCGCAATCTGATTACAAGTTACCCACCAACAATCAACACGGGCCAGCCAAAGAGGCAAATTTGGCATTAGAACTCTATTGGTTTTAGCACAACTCGAACATTATGAGCGCTAACTAATTAAAGTTACACAAAATTGATATTCTATTAAACCCGTAAGTCGAGTTCACAAATTAAGTCTGGCACCCAAAAGAAAGAATATAATGTTTCTGTCAAAAATATTACTAGTACTAAATAGGATTCACACTTATTATAGCTGTAGCAGCAGTTAAACACACAATACTGTACTTGAAAATCACGGAAAGGCATTGAAACACTCTAGAATTAATTACAAACAGTCTCAAACCCAATAATATGCAATTAAAAATCTTATTTTTAACTGGTATTTCTGAGTAATAATGATCCATGGACTCAAGAGGTTAATACATATCATGAAACCCACATGAACTAAAACAGATGATGTCATGCATTTTATAGAGTGCTAGATTACTTGATTGCAAGCCCGATTGGCAAATATAACTTATTGGCTCATTAATTCGTAGCCTCTGATTGCAGGTTACGTCTAACGTCTATATTTAACTGATGTCATGATGACGGACTCATTTAATATTGGCTGTGTCTAAGCCTTAAATATTGCCAGATTATATGATGATGCTCCCTGAAATCATACTTAAAAAGTAATGGTTTACATGTGGAGTCTGTAAGACATAAATTGCGAGCTTGAGTCAATAGAATACATGTAATGATTTAGAGAGAAAAAAACACCTGCAGCCAGAGGGCCTCATTCAATTGTGATTTGGCCAATTGAATAGGGCTCTATATAAGCACAGAGCATATTTTTTTACAGAAGTTTTTAGTTAGTGAACTTCTATCCAAAAGCAAGGTCTTCACTTAATAAAAACTTCTGTAAAAAAATATGCTGTGTGCTTATATAGAGCCCTATTCAGTTGGCCAAATCACAGCTAAATGAGGCCCAAAATTAGGGGTTAGAGTCACTTACAGGCTTCTAATAGAGTATGGCCCCTTGTCACCCTTAAATGTGTATATATTACATTAATGTCAGTTATTTTGTACAATATCATGGCCAGCAGATGGTGGTATTGTCCTTCAGGTTTCATACAGCTAAAAAGCTCAAACACAAGTGAAAAATACACAGGATCACTTACATTGCAGTCTGGACAGGGATAAAACATGCTAATAATTTGAAGCAATAATATTTCAATTCAAGCACAGTTAATAGTATATTTTTTTTGCTTTGATACAGCATATAGAACTTTTTATATGAGCAATACAAGTATTTTCATAAAAAAAAAATGTATATTATAGATTGATTTATGAGATTTACCACAAAATATATTTGATGCACCAGAATATAATACAGCAAACTTGTGACCTGCAAAATATAAATATTGTTGTAAATTATAAAATACTGTAAACTACCATAAAAATATAAATATACTAGCGACTTGCCCGTCAAAAAATGACGGCAATGTGATGTATATGTTTGTCAAGTTGTTTAGTTATTTATATATATTTTTGACCCTTGTAAGTATTGTGATATGAACGTGTATCTTTGCCAAATTTTGATGTAATGGTTTTTTTAACATGAAATTTGTATCTGAAGAATTGTTCATTTAAATATACATAGAATCCAGAGGAAAGCAAAAAAGTAAAAAGCCTTGTTGAAACGTCCCAGAATTTTAACATGAAGTTTAAAATATATGTAAGCAAATAACTTCAAAGTATATATTTTTAAACTTGAACTTTATTTTTTATTGTAACTTTGGAAGTTGACAAACATTTGTATAATTTGGAACATTTATAACAGGAACATAGTGAATACATTTTGTAAACTTAATTTTGTATTAAAAAGTATTAACATTTGAATGTAAAAACAGTTGAACTTTAAATTAATCAGTATTAACATGCAATTTGTATCATTATAATTGTTAAGTTCAATATACATTGAATGTAGAGAAAGGCATACAGTAAAAACTCTCCTTAAAAACGTACCTAATGAAAGTAATTCCTTACTTGACCACATAAACTGGCGTTAAACATTAATGTAGGTAGTAATCTTTAAGATAACAGACATTATTTAGATTGTGACTTAAAAAGGTGCTTGAGCTCTTAACATGAACTTTGTAATCTGTTGAATGAAATGACTTGAAAAATATTGTTTTTAAACTTGTAACATTAGAAACATATACACAGTAACTTAACATTGTAACATAATTTTTCTTTAAAATGCAAGGCAAGTATTTTGTGAGGGCGAATTATCCATAAACATTACTTCCATTAATTATGACTGAATTAAACAACAAATTGTTATGTATTTTTGAATGCTTTTTAAAAAATGATTATGTCTTTAGTTTGTATTCTGCAAAGTTATAGTACTTCATAGTAGACAATGTTTTTAGTAAAAATACGTCCATCTTCTAATAAAATCACCTTGACTTTCATTGTTTTCAATGTAAAACTTTAATAGCCTGTGGATTTTTGCACCGTGACAATGCAACGTACAATTGACCATGTGCAAATACTGGTTCTTCCAAAAAAATACCCACAGATTGAAAGTTTGACCTTGTGATTTATTAATGGTCATGGCAAATGCCATAATAATGTGAAATTGTCTTCTTTGAAGTATAAAAGGGAGACTACTTTCACTTGGTGCTAAATCTATTCTTGGTATGAAAACTCTCTCTCCTTTATGGGTCCCAGTTAAAATTTCAGCATCTATAAAATGGTCCCTTAATTGTTAAACAATTAATCTTGTGCCATTGCATAGGCCTTTTTTGGGGTTCATATTTCGCAGTAACATGATAATTGCACCTTTCTTTAGCTGCAAAATATGTGGTGGCATTCCAGAAGGAGTTAGAGAGTTTATGAATTCAGTTGAAAAGTTAGCCTGACTTTCATTGTCATCAGCAAGTACAGAATCAGCACTGTGATAATTTCTTTGTGGTGCATTAATTTTTTTTAAGATTTCATTATTGAGGATTAATGCATCTTTATTTTTACACGTCAGTATGACTTGGTTGGCAAGCTCGGAATATTCTTCGTTATTGATGCTCCCTTCAAATATAGCCGATATAATATCTTGTTGACAAATCATCTGAGGTGGGATCTCTACAGTGTCGTCAGCTAAATGTAGTATTTTTTCTGTTCCTGCCTTCTCCATTTTTAATAAGCCAATCATTGAAATCATTTTGTCCTTCTGATCTCATATTTTGTTGCAGTTGAAGATGGGTAAAATGTTTTCCATACTGTGCTTGACTTGATGACAGGTTTCGATAATGTCAGTTCGATTTCCATGTACAACAACAGTAATGTTCTTGTTCTAAAATCGCCACCCAACAACATTACCTTTCCACCAAATGGAAAAATATTATCCATGACTTCACGAAGCAAACGGTCAATACATTGGAGGGCATAGCATGACATCATTGTGGGCCTCACATCTATTATAATTAATTTTCATTCCCTAAATTTCGTTTGCTTGTAAGGATGTCATGCGAATATCTGACACAGAATTTTCTAAAATAGGCACTGGCAGTTTAAATCCCACTATGAACAGTTCTACCACCTTCTATAAAAGTGCAGCAAATTCAGTAGTGGCAAACGCCATTGCTATTTGTCCTTGTGCTCGTACTGAACTCATTAATAAATTGTACAATAGGTTTTTCCTGATCCGCCAGGTCCATCAAGATAGAAATAACGCTCTGTCACCATGTCATCATCTATTGCATTTTTAATGGCATGAAATGCTTGCAATTGTAGTGTATTTACAGTTTGCAAGTCTTTCTTGTGTTCTTTCTGCTTGTAGTTGAATGTCATAGTCTTCAAAGTTTATGTCATCTATAAGACCTGGATCAGGCAAATTAAAACTTGGACAATTTTATCCATGAGTTAAAAAGACTTCTTGGATTTCCATTAACGCTTTTAAGTGTGCAATGGGTTCATTGTATCGTCGCATAAAGTCTTCAGCCATATTTATCTTTTAAAAGTCTCCCACAAAGCTAATGCATTTGGAGCATTTGAGAAGATACAAATAAAAGCAAATTGTTCTCTCATCTGTCGTGGCATTTGACATTTGTGCCTGCTTCTTCTCTAAAACATCTTTCCCACTCTGTATCATCAGCGAGTAAGTATCTTTGTCTTGCAGCTAAATGGAAGGATTCATATACAATGTCATTAACAGTTCTTAATTGTTCAAAACTTTGTGCTCCTGGAACATTTAAAAGTAATTATCCGTAAGCAAAAACGTTCAACATCTCTTGGACTGACTGTGTAAATTCGTGGAATTATTTTATTGCCTCTGGTTTTTCTTGGTTTCCATAATCCATTCACAAAAACATAGTGATATGGAATTTCAATATATAAGTATTGTGTTGCTTCAGCATCAGTGGAATTTAATGCCAAACCATGCAGTTAGTGTAGTGTGACGATCTTCACTTTGGGCCAATGCATTCATTTCATTATCAGCATGGAAATAGACTAATGTCGTTGTGGCAAATGTCACTGCTAATCTATATACTGCATGTGATCTATCCTGCATTTCAAATTTTAAAAGCCGCCACATAGCTTCTGGTGGCACTGACATAGCGAGCATCTACATGAGATGCAAGTTCATCATGTACTAACTCACTACATTCAGGGTTGTCTGCACTTTTGACAACTACAGTAGCTGCATCATAGCCTTTGTAAATATATTTGTAGACATATTTAATGGATTTGATGGAAGTGCAGGCTTCTACGTTGATGTGGGCGTTGTACTTCATGAGTAAATGTGGATTGTAGGGTACTACATATCTATTGTCCACTTTTTTTCCACGAATAATGGCACTATCTCCTTCTCTTCTTTTATAAAGTGGATATCCATCACAATTTGCATATGTTTTGTCTCTATAATCTTTTGGAAAATCTTTTGAACATTTATTATTTTCCATACATGGTGATTGTGGATTAAGGTCTCCACAGGGTCCATGAATCATGCGATGAGTAACAATCTCATATAGTCTACCATATAGTTGTGGATCTGGTAGTTCAGCAACTATGACTGCATCCACTTTGTCCGAAGTATCTAATTTATCTTTCTCTTGAAGTATTATGAGAAGATGTGCATGTGGAGGCCTCTTTTTTGAAATTCAATGGTAATATACATAAGCAAGACATTTGCCAAATAACTGATTTATAGTGAAGTCACGTATTAATTCATTTAATTTGATCTTAAAAACTCTGGCTACTAAATCTGGTCGATCTGAAGCACTTTGTCCAAGAAGTAGATTTTCATTAATTTCTGGCCATTGTGGATTACATGTAAATGTCACAAATAAATCTGGTTTCCCCAAATTTTGTCACAATAGCCATAGCATCATTGTATCTTTCTCTCATATTTCGAGGAGATCCTTGAAAAGGAAGATGGTAAAATGATGGCTTTGCCAGCTGTCATGTCTCTGCTTGTAGCCACGTCAGCAGCATAGTCCATGAGTCCACAATAATGGTTCTACACGTAGTTTATCTTGTTGATATTTTATAAAGTTTAAATTTATTTGCCTCAACTTGCAAATATGACTCAATAATCCATTGTTGTGTTAGTTTTCCACCACATAAAATTGGATTAAATATCACTACTCGAATGGCAATATTGAGCTACTTTAAATTCAAGCATAGAAACATTATTTAGGATTCTGGCTTTAGCATTTGGGTAACTGGGAAGGGTTAATTTTGGTTGCCAACCTGCTTCTCCATGTGGGAAAAAAGATGGGATATGTCATTGGATCTAAATTTGGACTAAGATATTAATATTAATAAATGGTTGCTCCTCATTTCTGGGATATACTCTAATGTCTCTTTGAAATGGTGGTTCTCCTTCATCATATCTGAAAGACCATTGCAACTTCATTTGATGTTGGCAAGTTATAACGACTGTTTATCAGTATGTCTGTCTCTTTATTTAAGCACCATATTAAACTTTTGGGCATGCGGTAATTGATGTCTTTGTGCATGAAGTTGTTGTTCATTTTCTACTTCTGCCAATTTTTTGTATGCTTTACTGTAGGGATTGTTGTCCATAATGTTATTTAGCTCTATGAAAACACTGGGTAAGCATGTTTTATTTTCTTCCATCTGCATACGTTGGTCAACAGCTTCCATTGTATCTAGGACATATAGTTGAGCGAATTTTCTTTGCTCTCCTTGCTCTGGATGTAAATGTGAAGTCCGATGATAAATTTGTCCTTGGACTTTAAAACAGTAAGGACCATGTCCTGGTACATTAGCAGCCAATGTTGCCCCCACAGATGCAAATGATATGGCACTATTGTAGGATCTTATGTTTGTCTTAAAATTTTTGTAATTTGGAAAAGTAGGTTCAGTCATAATATTTTGTAAATAGCTTGGAAATTGTTTCCTTTCTGGAAGTTTGAACTTGCCTTTTTGACAACAACTAATAAATTGTCCATCTCTGGGTCTCTCCTGTTTAAAATAATAAGCCTCACAAAATTGACATTGAGTACTCATGTCCCCACAACTATGAACTCTACTGCTAAAGACTTGAGTAAAGGACAATTTGCAAAGCATATCGGATGTTGACTTTCATATTCATCAGGTGAAAAGTCATGAACATGTTTCAACAACAGGTTCTAAATGTTTAGTTTTTTTCGTGGCTTTTCTTGGTATATGTTGTCCTTGTTTTGTTTGTTGAAATGTCCTGTAAGTTATTTAGTAAGAGTTTGTAAATGCTTTGTTTTATGTAGTTGCTTTTTTTGGTCTGTCTTGACTGGTATCTTGTAAAATGTCATCTGATGTTTGAGGAACAGTTTGTAAATGCTTTATTATCTTTTTTTTTTGTTGTTGTTGTATCTTTCATTTTTGCAGCTGATATTCTTTTATTTGCAAGTCTTTTGCGTTCTTTTTCTCTTCGAATTTCTTTCTCCTCAGGTGTCTGCTGGGCCGGCCCATCTCTCTTGTCTTTCTCTAGTTTGACGTCTTTTTTTCTCTTCTTTGGTCTCGTTATCAGCCATATTAATCTGTAAAGGAAAAAAAAAAATGTAATTGTGTATATTTTAATTTGTAATTCCTGTTAAAGATTCTTGTGCACAATTGGTGAAATAAAAGGCAAATCATTAATGTATCAGTTATATTTAGTTAAAATTATAATTCCTGTCCTGACTGGCTAAGAATTTGGCCAATGGAATACTGCTGTAAATAAGCATGTAACATATTTTTTTCAAATAATGGTTTTATTTATTAAAAAAGTTGTTTGTGGATAGATATTTACCACTGCAAAACTTCTTTGCTAAAAAAAAATATTGATGTGGTTATTGAGCTATGTATTACATAGTGGCAATTTAAATAGAATAAGGGAGATAGTAAATTAATTTTTTTATTTTTCTGTTGACACGGATGCAACTGAAAGCAGTTTCTTTAGTTTTCTACCTTAGTACTTATTATACTGTACCTTGATTGAAGTGTGATTTAAAGCCGAATGTTTGTTGGTCCTGGATTGAAAATCGTTGTCCAATGGTGTGGTCCTCTGTTGGAAGTCCTCGTCCGATGGTGTGGTCCTGTGTGTATAGCCCTCGTCCGATGTTGTGGTCCTGTGGCGATAGCCCTCGTCCGATGTTGTGGTCCTTTGGTGAAAGTCCTCGTCCGATGGTCTGGTCCTGTGTTGAAATTCCTCGTCCGCTGGTCTGGTCCTGTGTTGAAAAGTCCTCGTCCGATGGTCTGGTCCCTGTGGAGAAAGTCCTCGTCCGATTTGTCTTCACCGCCGTATCTGTTGTATATAAAATAGAAAATGTTGTTTTGAGTGAAATGTCTTTTAAATAAGTAAAAAAAATGTATGAATTTGGCTGTATTGTATCAGTATGGTTATTTTTTTTCTATTTTTTTTTTTTTTACTTTCTGTACAATCCCACGATTGTTTGTTATTCTATTTAAGGTTCCTTAGTAAGGCTTGTGGGTTGTGATATATTAAATAAGAATATGAATTTATTTTGCTATGTGTTTATGTAGTTTTTGTACAATCCAGTTTTGTGCGCACCACTGTGGTATACTTATTTAACCTTTATTGGTATGGTTATAGTTTGTGAAACATGAAATAATATAATTAATGTAGTTTGCTCTATGTGTTTGTGTTAGTTTTTTACAATCCTGTTTTGTGCGCACCACTTGTGCAAAAGTTATTTATTTCTGATTGTACTGGCTTGATAAGGTTGTTAAACATTAAAGAAGGAATGTTAATGTAGTTTCCCTATGTGTTTGTGTGATTTTTTGTACAATGCTATTAGGTGCGCAACACTTTTGTTATTCTTATTTAGGCTTCTTTGTAAGGCTTATAGGTTGTTAAATATTGAATAAGAAAGTTAATTTATTTTGCTATGTGTTTGTGTGAGTTTGTTCCAATTATGTTTTGTGTGTAGCATTTTGGGTCTCATTCAATTGTGATTTGGCTAATTGAATCGTGCCCTAAATAAGCACATAGCATATTTTTTTAAAGAAGTTTTTTAGTCAGTGAAAAACTTTCTTTTGGATAGATTTTTAGTAACTAAAAAACTTCTCTTATAAAAAAAATGTTATGTTCTTATTTAGAGCCCCTATTCAATTGGTCAAATTGCAATTGAATGAGGGCCTTTGTGTGTACCATAAGTTGCATAGTTTGCCCCTCATTGAATAGCATTTTTTACAATGTAATAGTACTCTAAGGCAGTCATTGAATTGCAATTTTGAAAATTGAATAGAGTTCTAAATAATCACATCACATATATTTGTTAAAGAAGTTTTTAGTTATTAAGCATCTATCCAAAAGGTAAAGAATTTTTTAGTTATTAAGCATCTATCCAAAAGCAAGGTTTTCACTAATGCAAAAGTTCTTTAAAAAATATATGTTATGTGATTATTTGGATCCCTATAGAATTAGCAAAATGGCAATTGAATAAGGGCCTAAAAGTGCTTATTTATAGCCATATTAAATAGTCCAAAATAGCAATTGAATGAGGGCCTTTGGTTACTGCATTTGTTATATTGTCAGCTCCTCATTCAATTGTATTTTGGCCAATAGAATAGAGCTCAATATCACCACAGAGCATATTTTTTTTACGAATTTTGTATTTTAGTGAACTTGTATCCAAAAGCAACGTGTTCACTAAATAAAAAGTTCCTTTAAAAAATATGCTCTGTGCTTATATAGAGCCCTATTGAAATGGGCAAATCACATTTGAGTGAGGCCTCTGGCCATTAAACATATATAGGTTCCTCATTTTGAATTGCAATTTTGCCAAATGAAGAGGGCTCTATATAAGCACATCTAACATATTTATTGAGCGATAGTTTTTAGTTATTGAAGACCTTGATTGTGGTTAGAAGTTCAGTAACTAAAAAGTTCTGTATAAAAATATGTAATGGTGCTTATATAGAGGCCTATTCAATTGAGCAAGTCGCAATTGAATGAGGCTCATGGTTCTTTCTTTTTTTATACTTAATACTTTACCTTGATGAAGTTTTCGAATGACAGAGGGTCCCCCTCCTGCCAATCTTATCCGCCGGTCTTACTTGAAGTGTCTGTTTGAAAAAGAAAGTGAAAATAGTTATTTGTATATTTCTAATTTTTCATCTAGCAAAGCCATGGCCTTTTGAGCATGTAATGTCTTGTTGTCTCTTACCTCTTTCTTCTTTGTTGGTGTTCTTTAAAAGGGATTGTGCTTGACAGTGGCACGTGTGCAAATTGTTGAGTGACGCTGTTGATGCAGAGTCCTGTTTGACATATTAAAAGAACTAGGAATGATTCAGCTTTATATGATCTATTGAATTGCAGTAAATTAATGTCATTTAAAATTATACTTCTGTAATTATTTTCAAATTGACCTTATTTTTTGGTGGGGGCTACACACATATGTCAATACATGAAGCACATTCCATAGTTTAATGTAATTATTTTGTGTGCGTGTGACATATCATACATGAATCATATTATAATGTTAAATTAACCTTATATTTTTTTTTTCCAACACACATAAATGTCTGTGTGTGAGATGTAACCTATAGATGATACCACATATATGTGCGTGTCACATATCAGTATACATGACATATAATGTCATTTAAATGTAGTTGTTTAATGATTTTGTTTTAAGCTGAATTTTGTTGCAGAGGGCAATACACATAAATGTGCGTGTCACATGTCACTATGAAGGGGCAATACACATAAATGTGTGTGTCACATGCCCATATACATGATACACAGTATGTCGTGTCACATGTCACTATGCAGGGGCAATACACATAAATGTGCCGTGTCCACATGTCACTATACATTCTATACATATATGGCGTGTCAGATGTCACTATACATTATAGACATATATGTGCGTGTCACATGTCACTATACATAAACCTCTGTTTATATTGAATTATGGTTTTTTGTTGTTTAGTTAAATGAACCGTATTTTTTTTGTGAGCCTATACACATATTGTGCCCATATATGTCACTACATAAATCCTAGTTTATTTTTCTTTATTTGTTTGACTGTCCTGATAATAAAATGTAATATATTATAGCTTACCTCTCAGTTGTAATTTGCACAATGTAAAGTAGTAAATTAGTAAAGAATTGTCTTCTCAAGTAAAAAGCAGCAGTTATCTCAGAAGTCACTCCGTTGATCACCTGAGGAGAAATGTATTTTTTTGTGTGAAATAGGCAGTATTTATAAACTTGTAGAAAGTTCTGGAAAGTCGAGGACCAGTATAGAACGCTATACGCATGCGCTATTTGCGTTCCAGCTTACAATTTGCGTTCCCATCCGCCATTCTTCGGCGTATTACTGTTCAAAATGGTGTTTAATATGATTGTGGATACGTTCCTGCATAGTATGTGTTTCATTATTGCGAGTAAAGTGTAGTGTAGTTACGTCTCAAGCCTCGTTTTCGTTTTGGTTCGCTCGGCCATTTTTTCTCTCGCTTAGCGCATGATATCTAGTGTCCCTAAAGTGTTTTTATTTTGATTTAAATGTAGATGTAACTTGTTTTTTTTGAGGTGCTGGATGGTCTCCTCTTGCTGTAGGTAAGCCTTTTATGTCGTTTGTTGTGTGTCTTTCTTAAGTTTTAAATGTTTGTATGTCGGACGTGTTGCGTCCGATGTTTGCGAAGTCGTAATGTGTGGTAACGTGTCTCGTATGGTGTTTGCGTGTGTAGCCTCGTTTTCGTTTTATTCGTCGGCCATTTTTTGTGTCGCTTATCAAATTATTTAGGGTCTAAACTCTTTTATTTTGAGTGCAAATAAGTTGTAAGTTGCATTTTTGAGGTCCTGGGTGCTTCCTGTTTCTGTAGGTAAGGTTTTTATGTATGTGCTGTGTGTATGTATTGTGTTTGTAATTTTGTAATGTTCGCGAGTTGCGTCCGAGTGTTGCGAGGCCGTAATGTGTGTGAACGTGTGTCGTATGTTGTTTGCGAGTGTCGTAATTTGTGTGTCGTGCTCTTTGGGTTGCGACGTGAACTTTGCGAGATTCGCAGTTCTTTGGGTTTGGAATTTGTGTTGTGAATTTTGCAAGGGTCGCAGTTGCTGCAACTGAAGCCCTCGCTTTGCGAAGTCCTCAGGTGCTGGCATGGAGCGCCTGCGGCGCTCCAAGCCAGCAACTGAGAACCTGGCACAGTGCCCTCGCTTTGCGAAGGCCGCGGGCTCGCTACGCGAGCCGCGGCCCTCGCTACACGAGCCCGCAGCGTTAGCAATAACTCGTACGCTCACAACTATATATGTGATACTAGCTCCGGTTTTCTTGATATTCTTGCCAAAGTGTATACAAATCCGACTGCAGAGAAGGTATATACTGTTCTGATTGAATTAACTTGCATTTTTTAACATTATTCTTCATAAAGGCACGCAGAACTTCGAAAATACACGACGCAAAAGACTGGAACACTTACACCAATAACGTCAGGCACGCGGGACACAGACGAACAACGAGTAAGTGTAGTGTAGTTACGTCTCAAGCCTCGTTTTCGTTTTGTTCGTCGGCCATTTTTTCTCTCGCTTAGCGATGATATTAGTGTCTAAAGTGTTTTATTTTGATTTAAATGTAGATGTAACTTGTTTTTTTGAGGTGCTGGATGGTTCCTCTTGCTGAGGTAAGCTTTTTATGTGTTTGTTGTGTGTCTTTCTTAAGTTTTAAATGTTTGTAATGTCGGCGTGTTGCGTCCGATGTTTGCGAGGTCGTAATGTGTGGTAACGTGTCTCGTATGGTGTTTGCGTGTGTAGCCTCGTTTTCGTTTTATTCGTCGGCCATTTTTTGTGTCGCTTATCAAATTATTTAGGGTCTAAACTCTTTTATTTTGAGTGCAAATAAGTTGTAAGTTGCATTTTTGAGGTCCTGGGTGCTTCCTGTTTCTGTAGGTAAGGTTTTTATGTATGTGCTGTGTGTATGTATTGTGTTTGTAATTTTGTAATGTTCGCGAGTTGCGTCCGAGTGTTGCGAGGCCGTAATGTGTGTGAACGTGTGTCGTATGTTGTTTGCGAGTGTCGTAATTTGTGTGTGCGTCTCTTTGGGTTGCGACGTGAACTTTGCGAGATTCGCAGTTCTTTGGGTTTGGAATTTGTGTTTGTGAATTTGCAAGGGTCGCAGTTGCTGCAACTGAAGCCCTCGCTTTGCGAAGTCCTCGAGGTGCTGGCATGGAGCGCCTGCGGCGCTCCAAGCCAGCAACTGAGAACCTGGCACAGTGCCCTCGCTTTGCGAAGGCCGCGGGCTCGCTACGCGAGCCGCTCCCTCGCTACACGAGCCCGCAGCGTTAGCAATAACTCGTACGCTCACAACTATATATGTGATACTAGCTCCGGTTTTCTTGATATTCTTGCCAAAGTGTATACAAATCCGACTGCAGAGAAGGTATATACTGTTCTGATTGAATTAACTTGCATTTTTTAACATTATTCTTCATAAAGGCACGCAGAACTTCGAAAATACACGACGCAAAAGACTGGAACACTTACACCAATAACGTCAGGCACGCGGGACACAGACGAACAACGCCAGGCACACGGGACTTAGAAAATACACAACTGCAAACACTGTAACACTTACACCAAAGATGCCAAGTGGTGATGTTGTATATTATTGATAACACAGTGAGGGTAATAGGAATAATAATGTATCATCAGTACTATTTATTTTAGTGGTACAGTAACGTTATATCACCTTAATAATATATTGAACACTGTGGGCCTCATTCTATTATCGTAAATCGGCCGTAAGGCTGCGATTCCTTGCGGGGGTTCTGTTACCTCGCAATTCTATTATACGGCCCGCAAGGATCTCCCCTTACGGCCGGCCGCATATCTTGGAACCGGCCGTAAGCTCCAAAATTTTTAAAGTCAAATATAAATTGAAGACTGCACTGTAAATCTTTGTAAATGCTAGGGATCATATTGGGGGACATGAGGATTAATAGCAACCCCCTCTCAAGCTTGCACATCAGCCCAAATCCGAGTTTACATTAACTGTTTATTTTCCGGCCGCAGCGTGGCCGGGTCTGAGGTGCTCCAAGCACTCTGGACTTTTTCCATGGATATTTGACATATTTAATAAAAAATTGTTTTTACGGATTTGAGTATAGGGGAATGTTGTTCTATTTTTGCTAACACCTACAATCTCTTTATAGTCTCCTCAAAGTGCAGGATGGCTTTATTTGGGCTATTTTATGTGCTTAATTGGTGCTAGCGGGACCTTTTTGCTGCAAGTAAGCTGCGGCTCGCTTTTAGCCTTGCAGAGAGGGTTCCCAGAGCAATAGAATAGCAACCGGGATAACAAGGCGCCGGCCGCAAGCCTGCCGGAATCCCCGGCCGGAGGGGAATAGAATAGCAGAATAGCTTGCGGCCGGTCCTTGCGGCCCCGCAGCGCCTACGGACGATAATAGAATGAGGCCCTGTGAAAGTAATAATAGTAATATATTATTTGTTTAATCATTTAACTGTATGAATTGTGTCACTAAGTCACTTTAATGATATTTATGAATTTCCTAGAATTAGAAAAATTACATTTATCATTTTGAGGATAATTAATTGAATAGAATTTATTTATTAAATTAACTAATGAGGAACCTGATGCATACTGTTCTTATAATTTATGATTAAATGAATAGATGTTTGAATTGGAGAAATTGAATTTATGTAAGATCAAGCTATAACATGTGGAAATATAAATTAAGAGGCTGAAGAGAAAATGTGCAACTGTGTCTAGGACAGCAAGGACATTCTTTTTTATTTTTATTTTTTTAAACCTTGTTTTTAATCTTAATGTATTTTATAATAAAAGCTACAGTAGACTCTCAGTTAACTGGCACCATGGGGATTGGTAGGTGCCAGATAAATGTAGTTTCTTGTTGCTTGAGAGTTACTATTAAAATAGGCCTAGATTAGCTGTACATGGGATGCTCTGCTAAGTATATTTGTCAGTGAGGGCTGTTCTAGCAGCAGCAGCTTTAACTCCTCACTTACACACAGGTACGTTCAGCTGGAGGGTGCATTGCTGACCCCGGGGAATGTAACGCCAACACTGCACTGGCTCAGTCACTCATGTCTGTCTGATCCCTGGTAACATTGAATTGCAGAGACATACAATGGAAGTATAATTAGGTGCCTGTAAGCATTTTGTGGCATGACAACCTGGCTCCTGGCATTTGTTGAGCCCTGTACATTTTAATGTATATAATTCATTTATAGCACTTTGCTATCTGGCAGGTCCATATGGATATAGTTTTTTGAATTGCATTGGAAAGAAGGATATGGTAATAATATTGATATTTATCTTAAGGGTATTTTGAATAGATGGACCACTCTTTTGAAAGATTCTAAAACAAAAAACGTTTTAACTTTAAGAAAACAAAAGCCATGAATGTAAAATGTAAGCACAGATAGACACAATAAAACAATACAGGTAGACTCTGTTTAATGATACTCCTTTCAACAATGTTTTGCTATAAAGCTGTTTTTGCCCCCAATCTACTGTTTTAATTGAACTTGCAATATTTTCTGAGGAATAAATCAGAGTTACTAATGCAGTCTATATGCAATTGTTATACAAGAATTTGATACTGCAATTAAAATTGGGGATTACATTGTAAACATGTAGTATTACCATTTTTTTATTTTGTTTTCATTTTTCTCTGAGCCATATTTGCTGAAGTCTGGGGTTCTCTAAGTCTTCACAGATTGATATTGTCTTTTCAGTGTTCACTAAGAACTCCTGGTTAAAATAATGACCACAAAGAAGAGCAGCGCTAATCAGAATTTTGCTATGCCAAATTAAAAAGCTTTCAACCTGTGATTTGCATTATAACAGTAGAGTCAAGATAACTATTATAGATTACAATTCTATTAAATTTAACTCACAACTGTTATTATAATATAAAATTTGTAATAGGGGTCTGTTTTGCCTGTTTATGAATTTAATGTAAGGTATTATTACAGGAAATGGCCTTGCTTGCGGACATCTAGTAAACCTGTTTGGAAAGGCTCATTATGAATTCATTTTTTAATAAACTCAGAGATAGTGTTTGCTGGCTCGATTTTGCAGTGAATTTGCAAATAGTATCAATTAAACAGTGTAGCAATTGGTTGGTGAAGAAAATATGAACACAACTTAGAAAAAACAGTGAGGCTTTCGTAATATTCAATTCGCTAGAAAAAACTATTTGCAGTAACACTGGCTAATAGTTTGACCCTTGATAACATTTTTTTATTTGATAACAGCATGTTAGTAAATGGTATCAATGTATTACACCAGTGCACAAACACAGAATACTGTGGAAATCACTAGTAAATCCAAGACTAAAGGGTTATGTTATTCAAAATGTAATTTTACTCATTTGTTATCAGGTATAATATACTATTTTGAAACAATTAAAGCATAATTGCAATGAAAAGTATATTATATTTTGAACTACCATTTAATTTAAAAACATCCACTTAACTAAAAAAATTTACATTTGTTTTAAAGATCTTATTTAATTAGCTGATATTAAAGGACCACATGCAGTGTTTTCTTTTATGGATCTTCACTAGTCTTGTGTATGTTCTTTACACTCGTGCCATTTAAAAAAAAATTATGTTACGCATCTTATAATACTGTATATTTCTCAAATACAAAGCATTTATCTGGAATACAATAAAATGAAATTCTGGGAATCATTTATTACCAGTGTCAAATAACCAATAGCAAAATATATTTCCTGTTATTTGGCAAATTATAAGGAGATTATGTTTTCTTGGTCTAAACAGTACAGAAACTTAATCAGCGAAGGAAGATAAATATATTTTCCAGCCACAAGGTACATATGCTTCTGGTTGTAATGATTGACATTTCCAAGACAAGTTCACAAATAAAGAGCAGAACAATAAGTACATTGCAAGTGTACAGAAACACATGCATATCTTGTGTAAAACCCTTTAGCACCAAGACTGATGAAGTTTATCTATTTGTGCACATTATGGAGATTTAATGAATGTTGTATCAAGATGCTCATTTTGAAGGTCAAGTCAGGACCTCATATTGAAGTCAAGCCAGATAAAACTGAAAGAAGAAGGGTTGAGTGGTATGCTGGAGTACTTTACTTTTAATTGCATTATACAAAGAACTATATGAACTGGTGAGGTTTGCTATTTTCCCCAAGGTGTTATAAGTGCATTGCTGATCAATTGGGATTTGTTTTTCTTAATAAATACAAAATTTTAACAACTTTATTACTTGTGTTCACAATAACGATTAAAAACTTTATTTTAAAAATCCAGGATTGGAATGAGAAATCTAAAATAGAGGCTACTTGTGGGGATCTATTACACCAGTTATGTTTATATAACTTTAACTCCCCAATGGAGGGGTAATATAACTCCCTGCCCGTAGGTATATATAAATATTAATTTACAAAGCCTTCTGGTTTGCATATTGCGGCCTTACCCAATGTATATTCACATGTATTTGTGGGTTCAGAATCTGGGACCTGTACAACTTAATAGCGAGGAAAACCCTGAATATTGGGCTAATAGATGGGGGGCAGAGGGGCTGCTTGCTCCTGTGCATAATTTCTTATAGCATAGTATGTACTCCCATTTTTAGATTCACCCAGGTGATGCATCTTTGAATAATATATCACTCATATGCACATCACTAGCTATGAGACAGGCTAAAGGAAATTCCAGTTGACCTTTTGAATACAATAACACATGGGGAGGGGTACTAATGGTTTGGTGTTGGAACCTATTGGTCCTTAAACCTACTGATTTCCTCACCATATAGCATAGGGATTATGACAACTGGTGCAATAATATAATAACACTGCCCGCTAATTATGTGTGATATAATATACACCTATATATATACAGCATATCTCCCAGAGATTAGCATTATGCTGGATAGTCAGAGTTATGACATACGAAGCCACTAAATCATACCAGCACCATACAGTCCCTTGTTCAGCTCTGTAATCTCGTCGATGATTCCAGCTAATACATTGCTATGGTTACTGAAACGCTTAATATGAGTTGCTTTACATGGCAACTCCCATTTGCCCCTTTGGTAAGACTTTAGTGTGACATCGAAAATGCGTCAGGGCCAGGAGACGATGTGAGTGTCCACAAGCCAGGAGCACACATGCGTCTCTTAGTCCCATAGTTGTATCGCAGCAGCCCAAAACCCTCCACGACCCTCCAGCTAACAGCCACACAGTGGGGTATCCAAGGACCTTTAGCAAGGGGTCAGCTAAAGAGAAGAGACTGTGAGGGAACATAGAAATTTCCCCCATGTCCATAGACATGAACGGACCTGTAGCATTGGGGAAGGCTGCAATATCCAAACCGGAAGGCTTTGTAAATCAATATTTAGATATACCTACAGGCAGGGATTTATATTACCCCTGCATTGTGGAGTTAAAGTTATATGAATATAACTGGTCTAATAGATTCCCACAAGTAGCCTCTATTTTAGATTTCCAATTCCAATCTTCTATTTTTTTTCTCTTAACAAACAGATATTACAAAATTATACAAAACACAAATATACAAATACAAGATATATTACAGTCATACAAAAAATAAAAAAAAATAAAAAAAAAAGGGTTATGTCTTATGAGTTTAAAGAATGGAAATATTTATCCCAAATCAGCCAAGTGTTAACCCTGGATAAAACAATGCCCATGTCATATAGATTCCTTTCTAATTCTCTGTTCTTTTTGAGAATTATTAATACTTCATTCAGTGATGGAATAAGTTCTGATTTCCAGCGTTTGGCAATAAGCCATTTGACTACTGAGACAACCTGTATAATTAAAGCTTGTTCTTCCATCTTAAGCCTATTGTCCATGATGTGAAGAATAGCCATTTCACATGTCGGCTTAATGATTTTACCGCAAATTTTAGAAATATATTCAAAAATCAAACTCCAAGGTTTCTTAATAGGGTCACAGTCCCACCAAATATGTTTGTGCGTCCCCTGCTGATTACAAAGCCTCCAACAAAGACCACTATTAGGATTATTGTTAATAATTGCTATCTTAACTGGGACAAAGTACCACCTCTGAATCACTTTAAAATTGACTTCTCTATATGCTTGATATTTAAAAAATTTCTGTGAGAACGCAAATGCTCTAGACCAATTTTCCAGGTCAATTAAGTTATTGCATTCTTTTTCCCATTTAAGCATACCTGGAGATTATTCCATCTTATCCTGTTTTCTTAATATTTCATAGCATTTGGAAATTATGTTTTCTGTCATTATAAGGTACTCACTTTTCGAAATTGGTTAAGGATCTGTTTGAGGTAACTGAATATTTTGAATTTAAAATATTTTTTTTAACTCTCTCATATTCCAACCAATTTAGATGATGGAAAACTAAAATCAGCACATAATTTGGAAAAAGACTTAATTTCACCTTTATCGAACAGATCTCCCAATGTCTGTATATGCCAATTACTCCAATTACGAAGACAGGCCAAGTTAAGAACATTACTTACACCTAACAATGACATTTCCGAACACGTAATTGTCGAAAGGTTTAGTTTTTACTTCCATTTAAACCAAAATTTAAACTCTGTTTTAATTATTATTGACGTAATATTATTATTGGGAAATGTATCATACCAAAGCCAATCTCTTAATGATAAGCCCTTAGCTAAACATTGTTCTATAGTTATCCACTTATTTTATTTTGTTTTAACGGACCAGGGTATAATAGCATTGAAGCCATATAATATTCTTCAACACAAGGGGACGCAATGCCTCCTTTTATAAAGGTCTTCCTAACAATCCTTGAATTAATTCTAGATTTTTTCCCATCATATATAAATGAATCGATCAAGGTTTGGTATTTTTTAATCATAGTTTCAGGAACGGATAAAGGCAAACATCTAAATAAATAATTTATTTGCAGTAATATAGACATCATTACGGCTTCTATTCTACCGAACCAGGATAATCTATTTGATTTCCAATTTATTAGTTGGTTTTTAATTTTGTCATAAAAATTCAAAAAAATTATTTTAATTACCGTAGATTTTCCAGAAAATTATATACCCAAGTAATTGATTTTATTTAATTTTATTTAATCTTCATCTATATTTATCGTTAATACCTGTCTTTGACCAATTTTTTTTTTGTAGTAAGAAATTAAACCAAATTTGTTTATTAAATCCTGAATATGTACTAAAGACTTTCTAGGTTCGGCTATAGTTAATATCACATCATCAGCATAAAGCATGATTTTATGCTCAGAATCACCAATTCTAATTCCATGAATTTTCTTATTCATTCTAATGGCTTCTGCCAAAGGTTCCATCATTAAAACAAAAATTAAAGGAGATAATGGACAACCCTGATGGGTCTCATTGGTAATAGAGAAAGTGTTCGTTTTTAGGCCATTTCCTAAAACACAGGCAGTGGGGTTTGAATATAAAGCCCCTGTAGATTTCACTCCAAAATCTTCAAAACCGAATTTTAGTAATACTTGATTCATAAAATCCCAGTTTAGCCTGTCAAAAGCCTTTTCTGAATCTAATGTGATAACTATACAAGGTTTATGATTATCTTTACAAAAATAAACTAAGGGCCTCATTCTATTAGCGGCCGCAGCCGTTGCGGGGCCGCAAGGACCGGCCGCAAGCTATTCGGCTATTCTATTCCCTTACGGCCGGAGGCTCCGGCAGGCTTGCGGCCGGTGCCTTGCTATCTCTTGCGGCCACTCGCGCCAGAGGAAAGCCTTTGATCTAAAACGGCTGCAAGAGTTTCGGCCGTAAGAAATTCCTATTTGCAATTCAATTGCTCCGGGAAACCTCTCTGCAAGGCTAAAAACGAGCCGCTGCTTACTTGCAGGAAAGAGGTCCCGCTAGCACCAATTAAGCACATAAAATAGCTCAAATAAAGCCATCCTGCACTTTGAGAAGACTATAAAGGGATTTTAGGTGTTAGAAAAAATAGCACATAATTATCCTATACTCAAATCCGTAAAATATTTTATTTTTAATATCCGTAAAATATCCATGTAAAAAGTCCAGAGTGCTTGGAGCACTTCAGACCCGCCCACGCCGCAGCCGGAAAATAAACAGTTAATTTGAACTCGGGTTTGGGCTGATGTGCAAGCTTGAGAGTGGGTTACTTTTAATCCTCATGTCCCCCAATATGATCCCTAGCATTTACAGAGCTGTACAGTGCAGGCTTGAATTTATTTTTGCGTTTTTAGATTTCTGCGCTTACGGCCGGTTCCAAGATATGCGGCCGGCCGTAAGATGAGATCCTTGCGGGGCCGTATAATAGAATCGCGAGTTAACAGAACCCCCGCAAGGAATCGCAGCCTTACGGACGATTTACGGCCGCTAATAGAATGAGGCCCTATGTCAATTAATCTCCTTGTATTATCGGCTCCCTGCCTATCTTGTAAAAAACCTGATTGATCCATATTTATTAATTTACCAAGGCACAAGCTCAATCTTTTAGCTAAAATTTTTGCATATAATTTTATATCCGTGTTCCAATCTTTGATTTTTTTAAATAAAGTTTTTAATGCCGTTGTGAACACAAGTAGTAGTTATTAAAATTTTGTATTGAATAAGAAAAAATGATTCCCAATTGATCAGCAATGCATTGTACAAAGAATAATAATCTCATTAAAAAGAGTAATTGATACTGCAACTATGGCATACTTTAAGGGTGAAAACTAATCTTTAAGAATACTTAATCTAAAAAGGGTTGGCCTATAAAGCAGTGAAATTAAGGAGTAATTGCCAGAGATGAAAACCTGTAAATTCATCCATTCTGTGCATTACATAGTTACATAGTTACATAGGGCCTCATTCAATTGCGATTTGGCCAATTGAATAGGGCAGTAAATAAGCACATAGCATATGTTTTTTAAAGAAGTTTTTAGTTAGTGAAAACCTTGCTTTTGGATAGATGTTTATTAACTAAAAACTTATTTAAAAAATATATGTTATGTGCTTATTTAGAGCATATTCAATTGGCTAAATTGCAATTGAATGAGGGCCATAGTATTTAAGGTTAAAAAAAGACTTTCAGTCCATCAAGTTCAACCTTTTAAGATCTCCTCTGATCTGCAATATGCGGGTTAACTATTAATTAATTAGCTGTTACTTAATTAATAATCAAACTTTTTTTATTAATAATAATTAATCCAGAGGAAGGCAAACAGGAAAAAAAAAAAGCGAGACTTAGTCAATCGTCCCAAAGGGAATAAAAAAAATAATAAATCAATTCCTTCCCAATCCTAGACACTGGCGACTGGATTTCTCCCTGGATCAATACTGTCTCTCTAATTATCCATGATAACCCTGAATTCCCTTTTTAATTAGAAATAAATCTAGTCCCCTTCTAAAGCTATCTATTGAATCCGCTGTCACCACCTCCTCTGGTAGAGAATTCCACAGATTAACCACCCTTACTGTGAAGAACCCTTTTCTTTCTTTAAGGTGGAATCTTTTTACTTCTAACCTCAAGGGAAGTCCTCTTGTCAGTTGAAAACCTCTTGGCACAAAAAGCTCCCTTGACAAATCTTTATACTGACCCTGGATGTATTTATATAAGGTAATCATATCTCCTCTTAGACGCCTTTTTTCTAGAAAAAATAAGTTTAATTTGGTTAGTCTTTCTTTATAGCCCCATTATGTTGCAGTGTCCCAACAACTGGTACCTCCCTTGTCTATACCGAAGAAAAGAACCTATTTGGCTCCTCTGCCTTTTCCTGGTCACTAATTTTCAGACGGCCTGTGTCCCATTGTAATGTTCCCATAGCTTCCTTCCAATTAATATACTTAAAAAATATTTTAGGGTTAGTCTTACTCTCTTTTGCAATTCATTTTTCATTTTCTATTTTAGCCAGTCTAATCGCGCTTTTGCCAGCCTTGTTGATTTCCTTGTATTCCCGTAAAGCAGTCTCTGTCCCCTCTTGTTTGTATAATTTAAATGCCTGTTTTTTACTCCTTATCTTGATCTTTAAATCATTGTTAAGCCACATTGCATGTGATTTACTCCTTTTACTTTTATTCCCACACGGTATATGCCAATGTGTATGTATATTTAATAAGGATTTAAATGTAGTCCATTTATGTTCAATGTTTTTACCTATGAGTACTCTGTCCCAGTCTATACTTTGTAATCTGCCCTTTTAAAATTAAGAGTTTTCATTGGCCATTTAAAATTTTGTTTTTTTAATTCAATCTCAAATGAGACTGTGTTGTGATCACTGTTTCCCAAAGGTTGCCCTATTCCAACATTTGATATTATATCAATATTATTTGTGATGGCTAAATGTAAGATAGCTTAATTTCTAGTAGGCTCTTGTATAACCTGGGCCAGATAATGATCCCTGGGTGTACTCAAGAACCTGCTCCCCTTAGATGAACTGCTGGTCTCATTTATCCAGTTTATTTCAGGGATATTCAAATCTCCCATTATTAGAACTTGCCCATGCTTAGCTGCATTTCCAATCTATAACAATAATTGTATTGCCTCACTTTCAGCTATATTTGGGGGTTTATAGCATACTCCTACTAATATTCTTTTGGAATTTCCTGCTCCACTATTTAACTCTACACACAAACATTCAACTTTATCACTAGGTCCGCCATAAATATCTTCTCTGGCTATAGACTTAAATTGAGCCTTAACATACAGACAAATCCCTCCTCCTCGTCTACCATTGTCTCTATCTTTCCTAAATAGGTTATAACTATCCAGATTAACAGTCCAGTCATGAGATTCAACCCACCCCATTTTGTTAATGCCTATTAAATCCCATTTTTCATTAATTGCTAATAATTCTAACTCTCCCATTTTTCCTGGCAAGCTTCTGGCATTAGCAAGTATACACCTTATGTTATATAGTTCTGAAGTGCCTGCCACTGTACTTGAATTACTTAGTACTACCTCCCTATTGACTATACTACCCCTACCCCATCTCCTCCCCTATGAGTTGTTAATTCATCCCTTATACCCTCTACACTTTCTACCCCATTACTTATATCTAGTCCCTCCCCCCACCTACTAGTTTAAAAACTCCTCCAGCCTTTCTACCATCCTATCCCCTAGTACAAAAGCTCCCTCATAATTAAGGTGCAATCCATCCCTACTGTAGAGATTGTACCGAATGAGAAGTCAGCCCAGTGCTCTAAAAACCCAAACCCCTCCTTAGTGCACCACATCTTTAGCCATGCATTAACCTCCCTAAGCTCCTTCTGCCTCCCTGGGCTAGCACGTGGCACTGGTAGTATCTCCGAAAATACTACCTTGGAGGTCCTTGCCTTCAGCTTATTACCTAGTTCTCTAAAATTATTCTTTAGGACACTCCATCTTCCACTATCTTTGTCATTGGTACCAATATGTACCAAGACCGCCGGTTCATTTCCAGCCCCTCCCAATAATTTGTCTACCCGATCCACAACATGACGAACCACGAGCACCCTGAGACAGCAAACTGTTCGATTGCTGGGATCTGGGTGACAAATCACCCTGTCTACCTTCCTAATAATAGAGTCCCCTACAACCAAAACCTGTCTGTTGCTCTGCCTATTCTGCCCTCCCACTCCTCCAGTAGAGCTGTTCTCCCGGCTGTTAGAGGGAAGCGCTCTATCTGGCATTGCCATTCCTGAATGGACATCCCCAACAATTTCACTCAACCTGTCAAATCTGTTGGTGTTTGCCAACTCAGAACTGGCCTGACTCCTCCTGTTCCCCCTGCTTCCCCTTGTAACTGTAACCCAGCTACCTCCCTGGACATCCTCACTAGCCCTAGCTCCACCCTCCATGCTAGACCCAGCTAAACTAGGCTCAGTGAGCACCAACCCCCTTTCTAGTGGAGCAATATCACTAAGTGCTGCAATTCTCCTCTCCAGTTCTCCAATTTGAGCTTCCATAGAGTCAACATGCTCACACCTCTCACAGAGGTATGGACCCTGGATCATCTGTTCCAGTATTGCATACATATGACAGGATGTACACTGAATAAGGTTGCCACTGGACTGACTCATAATTATTATTTTTGTCTACAAAATTTCAGTGGGAAAAATAAAGAATATAAAATAATATATTTGTATAAAGTTTTCCTCCTTTGAACTATAAATCTGCCCCCCCCTTTTCTTTGAAGTCCCTCCTTTTTATTTAAACTCCTACGCTTTTACTAGAATTGCACTTGATACTGAGAATGTTTGCAAGCTCACAAGTTCGCCCCTTCTCCTGTTTTTATATTAACTTCTGACTTCTCACCTGGACACAATTAGTGCACTCGGCAGTTTATCAGCTTTTACTTGTAAGGTAAATCCACTTGTAAACAGGCCCCAAAACAGCTCACAAACCTTTTATACTAGTTTAACATTGTCCTTGTCTGAGCAAGATTCTGGGCAAGAGTCCTTGATATTCAGATGCACTGTCTTAAAATGGTGGATTCTTGGTCCTAGTCTTACCTTGATCTTGGTCTTTATTTCACAACTTCCTTGACCATATTTTTTTACTTTTACTACACTTACCTGAGGCCTCCCCTGAGCCCTGAAAAAGAGAACACTGTGAATCAACCCATCTCAATAGAAAAGGGTCACCAGTACTGAATTCTGAATGATTCTAATATATAGTTCAAACTACATATATCTGTCTCAGCCATATAGGTCAGCTTACAGTTAGAGATGTAGCGGACAGTTCGCCCGCGGACTATTCGCATCGATTTTGGGATGTTCGCGTTCGCAGCGGACGGCGAACACATGCGCTTTTCGGTTCGCCCCCTATACTTTATCATTGAGGAAACTTTGACCCTGCACCTCACAGTCAGCAGACACATTCTAGCCAATCAGCAGCATACACTCCCTTCCAGAGCCTTCATCTGAAGGGACAGCATACATTTTAGAATCATTCTGAAGCTGCATTCGTTGTGAGAGGACAGATAGTGTAGCTGCTGGAGATTTAATAGGGAAAAAGATAGCCAGGCTGTGTAGTTAGCTTCCATTACAGACCTGAAGGACTCATCTGATATCTGCTGCAAGGACAGCAACCCAAAAAGCCCTTTTTAGGTCTAGAACATCATTTATTTTATTTTATAATTTTTTTCTGTGTAATCTAATTGCATATGCCTGCCTGCCAGCATGTGTGTGTGACAGGCTAACACCTAACAGCTTATATTGTGCTTATTTTCACTACTCATACCTTGTGGTGTACCATACATTGAAAACAACCCTTTTTTTCCTGTAATCTAATTTCAGTTGCCTGCCTGTGTCAGGCTCAAACCTTATATTGTGCTCAGTGAAATAAAACAACACTTTTTTGACTGTAATAGATTGAATAGCAATTGCCTGCCCTACAGGCGTGTGTGTGAAGCCTATTGCATCTACTCTGCCAATTTTGCCAGTGCACAGTGATACGTCATATCTGGTGCTAACCGTAGTGTACAGTGACATAAAACAACACTTTTTTGACTGTATCAATTGTATATCAGTTGCATGCCTACAGGCGTGTGTGTGAGGCCTACAGCGCCTACTCTGCCAACTTTTGCCAGTGCACAGTGACACTCATATCTGGTGGCACCTTAGATTGCACGCGCAGTGCCCCAAATTTGAAGTGGGAGGACCGACCAAGCATCTTTTTCCATCTCCCGCTTCCAAAAATCCATGCCATATACATGTCCCCTAATAGTGGACGTAACAGGGATTAAACCGATAGGAATAGTATTACTTAACAGTACACACCTTATAATAATGTAGACAGAGGCAACGCAGAGAGAGGAGTCTGAAGAAGAGGAGTCAGAGGAGGAAGGTGGCTTTGAGGAGGTGGAAGACCAAACACAGCAGGCATCCCAGGGGGGCTTGTTGTCACCTTTCGTGGACCCTTGGTGGCTGGGTGGAGGAAGAGACCTTCAATGACATCAGTGAGGACAAGGAACGGGACATGGCTAGCTTGGTATCCAACCTTGTGCAAATGGGGAGTTTGTGGTTGTGCAAAGGGACTGTTTGTGGTTGTTTGCGGTGCATTAAACGGGGAAATTGGTCTGTTACTGTAAAGCGGGTGAAACCCTTAAACTAACTGATCGATACAACATCATACCTGATGTTTTAAAGCATGTTATTCCAAACAATTTAGGAATGTTAGGTGATTTATGCCCTTTATGGCTTAAAAACAGATTCTGCATCAACTATGTAATTTTCCGGTGGGGAGTTTTGCCATGGATCCCCTCCGGCATGCCACAGTCCAGGGTGTTAGTCCCCTTGAAACAACTTTCCCATCACTATTGTGGCCAGAAAGAGTCCCTGTGGGTTTTGAAATTAGCCAGCCCATTGAAGTCTATGGCGGTTCGCCAGGTTCGCCCGTTCGCGAACATTTGATGGAAGTTTGCGTCCGCTGTTCGCGAACCGAAAATGTGATGTTCGCGACATCACTACTTACAGTATTAAAAGAAGGAGCTGATGTTTCGTCTCATTCCTTAGTGTTATCCTTGCAGAGGACTAGAGCTCACAGAGACAAATACGTTTTTAAAATGGAATGTGATACAAAAGGGTAATTAGCAACATGAGTGAAAAGTGAAAAAGGGAACAAAATTTCTAAACCCCAGCAACTAATTTTACTGACCCTTAGTGTTCTCTAAAGTGTGTTGATTCTCTTGTCATAGAAACAAAGAAGCATAGATTTGATGGCGGATAAGAACCAAAAAAGCCAATCTAGTTTGCCCATTCTGTTTATCTAAAAGAGTGACTTAATTAAGGTCTCGGTCTAGCCCTGTATTGCTTAAATCCTTTAAATAACTGTTTGTGACTCTACTACTCTTCAACTGGAAGGATGTTCTGAGTATCTACTACCCTTCTGTAAAGTAGTACTTTATCACACTAACCCTAATGCTTCTACTATCCAACTTCAAATCATGACATCTTGTTCTTGCATCCCTATTTTTATTGGAGACAATTGTGTCTTTATTAAATCGTTTGATATATTTGAAGGTTTTTATGATATGCCCCCTCTCTTTTGTCTTTTTCTAAGTCATCTAAACATGTAACTAATTCATGAAAATATGTTTAGATAACAGATAAAAGGTACATGGGATGTTAGTTTTTTTCTTTCATGCATGTAAAAGAGCATGTTTTAAACATTATAAAAATTTATTTTTTCATGAAAAATATATTTAGTAAACTAATTGAAAACTAACAGGAAATGCCATTTTGTGATGGGGCTTGAGTGACTATACAATGTGACTTAATGGGTAGATAGGATCTTAAGTTTTTTTGGAGTACATTGAATAAATACAAAGAAACTAACAAATGTGTACTATTTTCTTCCAAATTTGGTATCCAACAATACAGTAACACTATCCTATACCAATCAAATGTTTATGATATAGTGAGGGAGATTATTATAGCTGGGACTTGGTAGCAAATCCAGCTAATTTGTTATAGGAAAAATCCACCCTCAATTTCCAACAATTAAAAAAAATAAACAAAATAAACTTGCTTTAGAACTTACTTTGCACATGTATCTTATGGCAGTTCCTGTTATGCAGTTCTCCACCTCAATCTCTTTGTTTGCACTGTTTGTGCTCTAGTGGCTTTATTACATTAGGCATCTCTCTTTGTATGGATATACTATCTCATATCCCTTCCCACATGGTATCACAGTCAACTTGAATGTAACTGATTACCGATGATGTCAAACCTTACCCAACTGTTACTTGACACCTCAGTATACCATTACACAGTAATTATAATCAACGACTGTTTTTGGACTAATCAGTGATAGAGAGGATCTAAGAAAGTTGAAATGTGAGTTTCACTTGAGAGGGCCAGCAGAGAAGGGGGTATCGATGAGGACTTAAGGTTTGAATTGTTTCATTGGTTATTTTTGGTTGGTTTGTAAGTGGTGTGGTAGAAAAAAATTCTCGAGATTCTTTGGAGAACATCTTCATATCCTACACTGTTTAAAGAATTTTGTAGGACATAACAATCTAAGGTCACAGGGGGGAGGGAGAGGGGGAAATGGAGAGGGGGAAAGGAGGCACAGGAAAGGGAGAGGGGGAAGGAGACACAGGGGAGAGAGGGGGATTGAGACACGAGGGATGGAGAGCAGGGGGAAAAGGAGACACAAGGGAGGGAGAAAAGGAGACACAAGGGAGGGAGAGGAGGCAGGAAAGAAGACAAAATGGAGGGAGAGGAGGGGGGAAGGAGACACAAGGGAGGGAAGAGGGGAGAAAGGAGACACAAGGGAGCGAGGGGGGGAATCAGACACAAGGGAGGGGAGGGGGCAAATAAGACCACAAGGCAGGGAGGGGGAGAGTAGAGGGGAAAATGAGAGATGAGGGGAGAGCAGGGGGAAATGAGACACAGTAAAATTAGACGGGGAGAGACTCGCAATGAGTGCAGAAGGTGCCCACAATGGGTGGGAAACAGCATTGCCAGGCTTACATTTTTTGTCCCTTCGTTTTTGACAGGCAAGTAGCTAGTTTAACCTAGTTCTTGTCATTTCTTAGATGATCTGTGAACTACCCTTACCTACTTACATGTTATGCAAGACAAGGGGGCCACGGGCTGCAATCCTTAACTATGACTCTCCTAAATTAGTATTTTCCAGGTAATCTGCATAATTAATATAACTGTTTTTATTTTTCAAGCATTTTAAAACAACATGTTTTAAACGATTACACAAGTTGTTTTTTGCATGACATATATTAAGTAAACCCTATCTAAGCTTCATTGAAACAAAACAGGAAATGCAGAGAGCCCTGCAGATCTTCATTAGCGGCAGAGGATATGTCCCCAAGAGCAGTTTCAACTTCTAAAATAGGTTTTTTTGCTTTGAGACATTTTTGAATAAGAATGTACTGCATTATCAAGAAAACCCTCTAAGGCAAAAAAGAAAAAAATCTTTCTATGTCCATCACATATATAGTTGTTGGATCTTACGAATATGGGTCAGGGTTACGATGTTCGTCACGCTGAAGGCGCTCATTGCAGGCCTCGCGATGAGCACTGCAGGCTTTTATCGCAAGGCCCGTGGGACTTAAGCTGTAATGAGCGCCAAGGGGGCTTATTGCAGGGCTTGCGGCTCTGATCGCGAAGCCCTGTAGGACTTGACTGCAAGACAGTAAAGTTATGACTTATAACGGCCGAAACCACCAAACTTGAAAAACCACCAAAAAAAAACAAAAAACACAACCAAAAAAAAACACCAAATAAACACCAAATAATAAAAAAAAAACGTATACACTCACACATAGCACGAGGGGTGGGGGGGGTGTGGGGTCAGGCATTTTTGTGATTGAGGTTGCAAGTTAATTTGAGGTTTATTTGGCGTATACACTCACACATAGCACGAGGGGTGGGGGGGTGGGGGTCAGGCAGTTTGTGATTGAGGTTGCAAGTTAATTTGAGGTTTATTTGGCGTTTTTGCCAAACAAAAATCGGCTAAGCGAGGAAAAAAAAACAGCGGCCAAAAAAACGTAACTGGATGAAAACGAGGCCGAAGCCAGTAAAAACAACCCCGAAGCCAGTAAGACTAAGCCGAACAATGAAAGCAAAGGCACTCATCGCGAGCCACGCAAAACTTCTGCAGTTACACAGAGGAGAAAGACACAGGGGAGGGAGAGGAAGGAAAGAGACACAGGGCTGAGAGACGGAGGAAAAGAGACACGAAGGTGATAAGGAAAAACAAAAGACACAGGGCAGGGAGAGGAGGGGGAAGGAGAGAGGGGGAGAGGCTTGTAAAGTAGATGGGAGGAGAGGGCGCTCAGCGTGGGGCTCGCAAGGAGCGCCGAAGGTACAGCATTCCCAGCCTTAAAATGTTAGTCCCATAATTTTTGACGGGCAAGTAGCTAGTTCAATATAATCTTTCATGATTGTGTTTATGAGCAATAGCACAGACAATAAAGATGGCGAGGGTGCAGCAGTGGCAATTATTGAGGGTAACTGTGTTTTTAAATTATATTTTCTGGCTAAGGCCTTGCTTTTCTCTTGTTTGCAAATGTATTGTTTACTGCTAATTAATGGTAATCTAAAAAATAGGTTTAATTTGAAAAGTGCTTACACTGGGCCCCTTTAAGGTAATAATATTGGAAAGTCAAAATCCAATGTCTGGCCACAGATAAACATATACTGTATATTCGAAGAACAGAACATCTTAATACAACATGCTCTGGCTAAGCCTAATTCACAAAATTAATATGGAAATTCTTCCTCAAAGCATTACACATTCTCTTATTTTGTGGAAACAAAGAAATAAAATAATGCATTTATTAGAGAGGGGATCTTGGCTCAGTCAACTATGGCTAGCCCATGAGGAACCTACAGGTGATAAAATCTCTTATTTATTTTAATGGATCAGACAAAATGTAACTATAGCAGCAGATATCCTTACAAAAAAAATGGTCATCTAAGGAATTTAGGGATAAATTCCACTTACCACAAAGAGAATGGCTTAACTTAGCTTCAATAAATATAACATGGCTTATGTTCTAAGGGACACCAAACCCATCAGAAAAACACCTTTTGAGTAACGCTGCATCTACAACTCCAATGGAAAGAAAAATATTTCCATTCTATATAATTACCTAAACAGCCTGGTTACTTCAGTGAAATTAGCATGCAAAATATCCTGGGGAAAATAACTGAATATAACCCTTGATGAAGTGCAATGGGGTAAAAATGCCTTTAAAACTATTTTTAAGATGGTATCTCACTACAGCAAGATTACAAATCTCAAACCCATCCTTCTATGGTAAATGTTTTAGAGACTACAACGAAACAGGTACACTGAGACGTGCATTATTTGAATGCCCTAAAATTGCTCATATATGAGAAGAAACATACTCTACCTTAGAAAAACTATGGGGATCTCATATTCCCCAAAAAACTAGAGGAAGCATTACTAGGGCTTCCTATTCCAAAACCTCAGAAGAAATCACAATTCCTAACAATCAGATTTTCTTAGCCTCCAGAAGTTCCATAGCAAAAAAATTGGAAAACAAACATTCCAACATTTGAGGAAGTTAAGAGAACATTTCAATACATATACACAATGAGTACAATTTTAGCGGAACTAGATGATATACTAGATGATATATAAAAAATGGCCATCCTACTGGGACATATGGACTCGTCCTGCATTATGGAGAGTTTCCAAAAAATGTCATATCCCTCCCTCTCTCCTACCCCCTTCCCCCTTTTTTTTATATATTATTATTGTTTTTTCTGTAATATTAAGACTTCATAGTTAATCAAAAACAATAAAGAAAAAAAGATGAAGGAAAGAAAAGGTTTAAGATACATGCAGAAGTTTACCATGCCATTATGTTATAAGAAACTTGCAATCACATATATAGTTGTGAGCGTACGAGTTGTTTGCTAACGCTGCGGGCTCGCGTAGCGAGCTGCGGCCCTCGCGAAGCGAGGGCACTAGCCCGAGGGTCTCAGTTGCTGGGCATGAGCGCCGTAGGCGCTCCATCCAGCACCTGAGGACCTCGCAAAGCGAGGGCCGCAGTTGCTGGCATGGAGCGCCGAAGGCGCTCCATGCCAGCAACTGCGACCCTCGCAAACTTCATCACGTCGCAACCCAAACAGTACGACACACACATTTACGACACTCGCAAACAACATACGACACACGTTCACGACACATCACGGCCTCGCAACACTCCTGTACGCAACTCGCGAACATTACAAAATGTAAAAACAAATACATACACACAGCACATACATAAAAAACTTACCTATACACCAAGTAGGGATGCACCCAGCACCTCAAGAAATACAACTTTACAACCATCGATTTTACTCGAAATAAAACAGTTTTAGAGACTAAAAAAAAGTCGAGAAGCGAGAGAAAAAAAATGCCGCCGAACAAAACGAAAACGAGGCTACAGCACTCTAAACTCGCAAAACACCACAAGGAAACTCGCAAAACACCACAAAACACCTAACAATATTCCGATACAGACGTATAGCCAACACATTACTCTACTCCCATTTTAACGCCAATGGCGGAAGTACACAACTAGCGCTATACGGTTTGGCCTCGCGCACAGCACAGTGTTTACGACTGCACACATTCATCACGCTTACACAGCAGCGCCTCACCACTAAAGCTAGCACAACATCAAAACACATTTACAGCTCTTCCACACAATGCTTTAAAATAGGTAAAGTATATTCATTTATTAATGTATTATATATTTCAAACAGCATTAGCTACCTTACAATGTCATTGCCGTCATTTTTTGACAGGCAATTCGCTAGTATATAAATAGATTTGTGTACTTTCCTTGTATTTCAATAAAGATGATTTAAACAAAAACAAATCACCCTATTTAACAATGGTTGGAATACATTTTTACGTATGGGTATATCATGTGTTTTTTTAGAAATATGCAGCCATATTAAATTGCGATTCGGCCAATTGAATAGGGCTCTATTTAAGCACACAGCATATTATTTTACAGAAGTTTTTAGTTAGTGAAGACCTTGCTTTTGGATAGAAGTCCACTAACTAAAAACTTCTGTTAAAGAAATATGCTGTGTGCTTAAATAGGGCCCTTTTAAATTTGCTGAATCGCAATTTAATAAGGCTGATAATGTTCATGTGATGATAACCTGTATTATTGTTGTTCTCGTCAACATAATTTACTAGCGAATTGCCCGTCAAAAAATGACGGCAATGAAATTGTAAGTGAGCTAATGCTGTTTGGTGTATACTAATAAAATAACTAATGGATTAATAAATGAATATACTTTACCTATTTTGAAGCATTGTGTTGAAGAGCTGGCAACCTGTTTTGATGTTGCTGCAGCATTAGTGGTGTGGAGCTGCTGTATAAGCGTGATGAATGTGTGCAGTGTAATAGTGTAC